>CM040982.1:21263568-21289674 GCA_022985145.1 Pangasius djambal
ACAAAATACTAGATGTAGTAGTTTTTGTTGCGGGGTGTATTCATTTTTGCTTCAACCAATTTGAGTAAAACTGAAGATTTTGTGATCTAAGTTAGATTATTAACCTTAATTTCATGTTATGGAGTTAAATAAGTGTTCAATAAAACTCAGCCTTGTGAAAACTTTGGAAATTGTTCTTTTGTTCATTGAGCTACTGATTTAAATTCGTACTTTTTAAAGGGGGTGTACTCATTTATGCTGAGCACTGTATATATATAATATGAAGATATATATATATATATATATAAAAGATATAAGATATAAGATTAGACTTTATTCATCCTGGGGGAAAATTTCTCATATGCCATGTTAAGATGTTTCCTTTTAAAAGGTTTCTATAGAGCTGAAAATTAACATTTAGGTTTCATTACACACACCAGTGCTGCTAGATTCTGTACAAAGCCTAAACAGGCACCAAAAACTAGTACTAGTCAGGTATGTTGTGTAGTGAAAAAAAGGCTGGTTTGTACTTCTCGGTTTAGCACCAGAATTTGAGTTAATAATCTTAATGGCAGATTTAATGCTGATGCTCTGTGTGTGTGTGTGTGTGTGTGTGTGTGTGTGTGTGTGTGTGTGTGTGTGTGTGTGCGCGCTACTCTTTACAGATGTTAAGGTGGGGAAATCTCTGATGGAGCAGCTGAGAGGAGAAGCTCTTAAGTTCCATAAACCAGGTGAGCCTGAAAGCCCCTGTGAATTCCTTAAACATCAGTTTCCAAAGCACTACACTGATAAATGTATAAATGATAAAGCATATAATATGTATTAACTTTATTCTTTATTAAAGATTTGATCCTTCAGTCTGATGTGTTGGGCTGTGTGTTGCATACATGAATGAATGAATGGATGAACGCAGTAATGTGAAGTCGACTGTCCTGCTGTGTCTTTCTAGGTGAGAATTACAAGACTGAAGGTTATGTTGTAACACCAAACACCATGAAACTGCTGAAACAGCACCTGGAACTCACTGGAGGACAGGTGTGTGTGTGTGTGTGTGTGTGTGTGTGTGTGTGTGTGGCTGACTGGGTGTAATAAGTGGTGAATAAAGAAAATGTTCCTTATCTTTTTGGTTCATGTTTTTTTTTTTGTTGTTGTTTTTGTGTTTTTTCTGTAGGTTCGGACTCGGTTCCCTCCTGAACCTAATGGCATCCTCCACATCGGCCACGCCAAGGCTATTAACTTCAACTTTGGTTACGCTAAGGTATTGCAGCTGCTTTGCACACATATGTACACACACATTGGCACAACATGCGCAAGGCGTCGTTTTTTTTACCTTCGTCACGTCCACTGTTTCTGCAGGCAAATAATGGCATCTGCTTCCTCCGCTATGATGACACAAACCCAGAGAAAGAGGAAGAGAAATATTTCACTGCCATTAGAGAGATGGTGGAGTGGCTGGGTGAGTCTTCACAAGCTTCCTTCAGTTTTGCGGTAAATGTCACTGATGGCAACCTGAGGCCAACATGTTTGCGTGGATGAAACGTTTGGCGTATGTCCAGTATCTTAGACAGCCTCACCCATACCCATACATTTCCTGCTTCAGGTCAAAGAGTTTCAGATGTTATGAATAGTTTAGCAAATTAGGTTTATTGTCTTATATTAGTTGGATTTTTGCATCATCAGTGCTGGGGTTCAATTAGTTGAATCAATTCATTTTTTGTGCGTGTGTCTGTTTTCCAGGCTATAAGCCCTATGCCATTACTCATGCCTCTGACAACTTCGGGCAGCTGTATGAACTCGCTGTGGAACTTATTCGCAGGTGAACAGCACATATACACACACACCAAAGGCTGTCAAAGTTCAGAATACAGAAGGCTGCTTATAACGTTTCCAGATTTTTTTTTTTGTGGAAATGAAATGAACCTGAAATGGGACTTTTACCTTTTGATAATTAAAGAAACAAGCAGATATTTGTTGAATGGATACATGCATAATCCCTGTTCAATATGAAGTAGAACCATCTTTGGCCTTAATTACAGCTACAAGTCTTCTGGCATATGTCTCTATAAGCTTTGCACATCTGGATCCTTGAGATCTGGGCTTTGACTGGGTCATTCTAATACGTTCAGGCACTTTGTGGTGAACCACTCCAGCGTAGCTTATGGCATTACCTCAAGTTTCTTGGAGACTGGAACGGGTTTTCTCCTAGGATTTACCTGTATTTGGCTTCTCCTCAACCAGTTTCCCTATTCCAAATAAGGAAAAACATCCCCAAAACATGATGCTACCAACACCATGCCTCACTGTGGGGATGGCATTCCCAGGGTGATGAGCAGTGTTTTTTTTGTTTTGTTTTGTTTTTTTAGATGACATGATGTAACCAGTAGTCCATTCTCTTACCAGTTTGGTAACATTTTATACATTTTTACAGCGCAAACATTTTTTGTCAAATATGATGTTAATTTGCAGTGTGTGTGTCCTTGTCAGGGGTCATGCATATGTGTGCCACCAGCGCAGCGAAGAGCTGAAGGGCCACAATGTGCCGCCCTCACCATGGAGGGATCGGCCAGTGGAGGAGTCCATCGTTCTCTTTGAGAGAATGAAGAAGGGCTTGTTTGCGGAGGGCGAGGCCACACTCCGCATGAAGATGGTCATGGAGGATGGCAAGATGGACCCAGTGGCTTACCGCATCAAATACACGCCTCACCACAGAACAGGAGACACCTGGTACGAACATGTCACAGTGATCCTCATGGACATTTCCTTTTTTTAATAAATGAAAGCCGCTGTGATTTTCCCCCCTTTTTTTTGTTTTTGTCTCTGCAGGTGTATATATCCTACATATGACTACACCCACTGCCTGTGTGACTCAATCGAACACATCACACACTCACTGTGCACCAAAGAGTTTCAGTCTAGGTATGTGTAGCAGTGAAACAGGGAATTACGTTTTGAGCAGTTCATAATGCTGGATTTAAAAATATAATTATGTAAGAGTTTCTGAAAGATATAGTGGGGTCCATAAATAAGAGAGCACTAGTGAAAATTCTTCTATTTTGCATTCTTTTCTATTTTAAAGCAATTTTTATCACAAATTATATTATTTATAACAACTGGGGTGAAAAGTAGAATATTTGAAATATTTACGTGAATTTCAGACTCTCTTGGTGTTTGGAGCGTCTCCTTTTTGCTTTAATGACAGTGTGCACTCGGGCTGACATAGACGCCACAAAACCTGTGGTTTGTGCAAAACCTTATGATCCATTTAAGTTTAAATCCATCAGAGTGTCGTCTGAACGCATTCTGCAATAGAAGAGGTTAGGCATGAGGAAAATCTGACCTATTGTACAAAGCAGTTAACACTGTCACTATCACAAAATTTGCTTACATTTAAATAGGGACCTAGAAATAGTGCAGAATCTTGAAAATTAAATATTCAAGGTGTTGAACATCTACTTTCTTTGTTGTAAATATTTCAAAAATTCTAAAACCTTCTGTTTATTTCCAATTTTAAATTAAAATACATCCCAGATTTTCAGTGTGGCAACTGAAAACTAAAAAGAACACCACCCCCACAGTGAAACATGGTGGCGTTAGGGATATAAAGGGAATGTAGATGACACATTCTGTATGTTCTCTCTCATTCTCAGGCGCTCGTCATATTTCTGGCTGTGCAATGCTCTGGACGTGTACTGCCCTGTGCAGTGGGAGTATGGCAGACTCAACCTCACCTACACGGTTGTCTCCAAGAGGAAGATCATCAAGCTGGTCGAGACAGGAACTGTCAGGTAAGGCGCATGCCTACAGCTGGTTGTTCCCATGTTCTCTCACTGATTTCTTCACGTTTTTTTTTTTTTTCCTGAATGTTTTCCTCTTTCAACCATACAATGCAGGTGATAGCTGTATTTAGTCTTAGGCAACAATTCCATGCTCAGGATCATCAGAGCTACAGAGTTTCTGTTATATCTAACGTTGCACCTTTGAACTTTTATTATCTGGGCCATGACACAATGTGTAGTAGGAAATCAAAGGGAATGGGAGTTTCATCATCAGCTAATTTATCTTTTGGCTGTTTTTGTAGAGACTGGGACGACCCACGCCTCTTCACCCTCACTGCTCTCAGGAGACGCGGCTTTCCCCCTGAGGCCATCAACAACTTCTGTGCCCGTGTAAGAGAGAAAATCCGGCCTCTTTTCTGATTAGTGGATTCACCCATACCTTCGGATGGTAAAGATTTTCTTTTGCTTGACATCTCATTTTACATTTAGGTTGGCGTGACGGTTTCCCAGACAACCACGGAGCCCCACATGTTGGAGGCATGTGTGAGGGATGTGCTTAATGAAACTGCACCGAGGGCCATGGCTGTCCTGGAACCTCTCAAAGTGACCATCACCAATCTGCCTGCTGGTGCACAGGTACGTGCAAAACAGATCTATGATTGAAATGCTTCATACAGAATATTATTGTAACCTAAGCCTATTTTTGCCTCTCAGACTGAGATTCGTGTTCCAGACTTCCCCGCAGATGAGAGTAAGGGTAGCCATGTGGTTCCCTTCTCCAAAACAATCTTCATTGAGCAGAGCGACTTCAGAGAGGTAAGTGTGAGAGAGATTTAAAGTATAAATGATGAGGGGGAAAAAAAAGATGTTTTGTGTAGACTACTTGCTGCGTGTGTTGAAGTGTAATTATTTCCTGTTAGGTAATGGAGAAGGGCTATAAGCGTCTGACTCCTGGACAGCCAGTAGGCCTGAGGCATGCCGGCTATGTCATCTCTTTGCAGCGTGTCATCAAGGTGAGCCATGACTTACAGAACTTTTTCCTTATGCTTATATGTTTCCTTTATTTAGACCTGAATGTAAGAATATTTTGTATAAATTTTTTAGTCGTGACTCTAATGGGTGTAAAGGATTTAGGAATTTATTTTTGTGCATGTGGATGATTTGTGCATTGCTCACACAAACTTTTTTCTGTGTTTGAGCTGCTTTTGATTTGCTGTTTTGTTGACAGGATAACAGTGGTAAAGTGGTGGAACTGGAGGTGACGTGCACCAGCTCAGACTCTGCTGAGAAACCCAAAGCCTTCATCCACTGGGTGTGCGAGCCCCTGCAGTGCGAAGTGCGCCTCTATGAACGACTGTAAGTGTGTGGCTCTGTGTAACACTAACTGTTTATTGTACTCATACCGGTCCATTTGTTTGCAACATTAAAAGAGCATGGCCATTTTTGATCATGAAAATCACCAAAGTATAACTACACTCCATGTTAATCACTTTATGTTCTTCTTATCATATATTTATCAAGTGAGTGATCGTGTCTTTCTCTTGATAGCTTCCTCCATAAAAACCCAGAAGACTCATCTGAAGTGCCTAATGGCTTCCTGAGTGACATCAATCTGGTGAGTGTTGATCCTAATGCCAATGTTTTGATCTAACATTGTCATCCAAATAAAGCTGTGGTCTTTTCCCCTGTCATCTATTAATTATTTCATATTTTTTCCCCAGAATTCCCTGCAATTGATTGAAAATGCCTTAACTGACCGCTCAGTGAGCAAGGCCAAAGTCTTTGATAAATTCCAGTTTGAGAGAGTGGGTTATTTCTCCCTGGATCCAGATAGCACAGCTGATAAGGTATGACTAAGCAACACACAGCCAAGTGGACAAGACACAATAATAATGTAATACTTGATTGAAAACAGCATGCATGTAAAAACAATGCACTGTTTTTGAAGCATTGTATTGATGCCTGATTTATACTTCCATAAACATCTGATCAGAGCTTAGTTCTGCACACAGTCTTGTGGGGACCTTGGAACTTGAATCAAAGGAAGTGCCAACTTCATTGTGGTTTTCAGTGTGACATCTATAGTTTCTATATATCAACCCTCTAAACCAGGTTCTCAGACATTTTGCAAACAGAAACTGTTTTAACCTCAAAATAAATTCCACAAACCCTATCAGCAAGATTTTTAAAAATTACAATCCAATTATTCAAATATACAATTATATTTTTTTGTCCAGTCTTATCCACCAAGTGCCAGTGTGGGTGCAGGTTTTCATTCCAATCAAGCTGGAGCCAGACCTGATTCCACCTGTTTAATCGGTTGATCTTGGCTTTCAATAGACTCAGGTGTGGCTTCTGCCTAGTTGGAATGAAAACCTGCACCCACACCGGCCCTTTCCCGATAAGACTGGACACCCCTGCTCTAAACCAGAGACTCAAGGAAGTTACCACGGGAGGTTCATACTAAATACCAGATAGTATCTTCTCAGGTCGTTCTACATTTGACACATTTTCAGATCCAGTTCACTGTGACATATTAAACACATTATGCTGATTGACACAACACATCTTGTGAACACATCTTGTGAACAATGGTTTAAGTCTTAAAGCATGGTACCATTGTATTTCTGATGTTTCACATAACTTGGCAACAAAATGTAATATTGATATAATATTGAATATATACAAAGTAGAATTAGTGAATACCTTTGGGTGTAAGTAATACACCAAACAGCATGTTCTGGAAGAAACTGTTTATTAGATGTAGTTTAAGACCAGAAGAACAGAAGATCAGTAGCTGCTGTTCATCAATTGCACCACTAGGTTATGCTATGGTATCACAATAATGAAATGCTTTAGGGGAAATTATTATTTTCAATACAGTTAAAATCCTCTGGAAACTTTTTCACCATTAGACAAGCCTGTATGAAAGAACACCAAGTAAAAGAACATGTTCTTTTTCTAATGTCTGTCTATTTTCTTTCCACAGCTGGTTTTCAACAGGACAGTTACACTCAGGGAGGATCCTGGGAAAATCTGAGCACTCCCCTGGACCAAAGAGCAATGGTTTTATGTATGCTGGACTACATCACTGTGCAGAAATGGCTTGTAACATATAGGAAATGTATCAGTAATGTTTAAAAGGTTAAAGGTCAAAAGGAACTATGCTGGTGCTGTGCAGTGTTGGTGCTTACATATGCAATGTTCTCGTGTCTCATGGTGAACTCCTTTCGTATGTCTGGGGAAAGATATAAACTTTTGGAATAAATCATATTTAAGTAAAAATAAAAGTCATTTGTGTATTTATTTTGTGTGCAAATCCATGTGAGCAAATGAATGGTGTTACTGAAAATGAATGAATAAATGAGGAAGTATTTTAGCTCTGAGTGTTTTTTGTATACATTCATGATAATTAATTGAATATACTAGAAGATTAATGTGTGTCTTGAACAGAATACTGCTACTTAACTGCAGTATTTGTCTAATTTAGAACCTGAATAACCTTCACAGTTTCAGTCAAAGGTGAATGGGGAGGAAAAAAACGCCGATCATTGGACAAATCCACCGCTAAGTCAACCCTGTTCTCGGTTTATACAACAAACCCGAAAGATTTCCTTCGTGGTTTTCTCGGTTTCTCACGAGATTGTTTGGCTGACACGGCTGTCAGTCATTCCCAAACCTCAGCCCATTGGTCAATTCAGTGTTACCGATTAAACCCCGCCCCTGTATGCCCCTGCAGGCTTCCTCTGCGAGCAGAACATCTCCAGAGGAAAACATAATAAAAGTAAGATATGCAACTTATTCCGGTGCCGCTTTTCATACGTCATTCTTTCGGGAGAAATACATTTATACACACTTTATCTACGCTGCTGTATAATTCAGCATGAAAGGGTTTCTACACATTGTTTTCAACCAGCCGAGTCAGTGTGCATCATTGCTAGCAGCACATTTTGCTAAGCTAGCTAGCATACATTTTTGAGGCTAGTCTTTGCTTAGCATTATAAACACCGGTTATGAAGTTGACGCTCAGATATTTATATGCATGTCTTTTGCATATATACATGTTTTATTGTTTTGTAAGAACTCCTTCTGGGTAACACTGCAGCTCAGGTTAGCTAAAGTGCCTAGCTAGCTTGTGTACTAATAACAACAATATGAGAGTGACAGTATGATGCATGAGAAAGATGTAGCTACAGTAGCAGTATTTATATTAGCGTGAATGTAAATGTAGCATGTTGTTGTTGTTGTTTTGCTTTAGATAGCATACTTTTAGGAGCACCACGTTGTTAGAATAACATTTCTTGTTTTGCAGGAACATTTCAACCCCACCAGTGACGTGTCAAGTGAGCCATAACAAGAATATAATAAGCACATATATATCTATATATATATAAGGTACAGTGTCTTTAACACATCAACATTGTGATTAGTTTCCTTCTGAAATCATACACTTATGAATATTTTACATTTATTCTTCCTCTAGAATGAAGCGCACATGTACGATATTATTGTATTTATCCAAATAGACCAAAATACAAAGTGACTTTCTGTTGTCTTGTCGAGCTCTGTGTTTTAATCATTACTCTGTTGATTGTGAGGTGGATCTTTGGTTAAGGGAGAGAATAAACCTGACTACGTACATTGCAGAGACGGCGGGTAGCGGCACCGCTGCTGCCAGGATGTCCGGCACAGGTACGGTGCTGCAGCAGTTTGTGAGCGGACTTAAGAGCCGTAACGAGGACACACGTGCCAAAGCTGCTAAGGACCTTCAGCATTATGTGACAACAGAGCTGAGAGAGGTATGCAACACTATACACCATTCTCTCATACGTTCCTTTGGATTCCACAGAAATGGATGTTCGTTTTCAGTTCGATTTTAGATTTGCAAACATTATCCCCCCATTTACGTATTACAGAAAATGTTTGTATGTCAGTAAAGAAAGTAACATATTACATAATAGACCACCTTTTTAGAGCAAAAAAACAAGAACATAAAGGCTGTCACGGATTTCCTGCAAATGCAGAAGCAAGTAAGACAGTCAAAGTCTCCAAAAGACCTGTGGCAGATTCTCCAGGAGAATGCTTTCTTATGTTCTCATAAAACCTGAGATTACTGATGCATTTTTAAAGCCAACTAGTTGGTATGCCAAATATAGATGTAGTTTTTTTCTGTAGAAATTTAATTTCACTACTTTTAAAGGCATCTTAGCTTTAGAGCATTTTGTTCCATGCTCCTGACTTTTGCACAGTACTGTATATCTAATTTGTCTTTTATTTCCTCCTTATGTTCCTCGTTATGTTACTTTTTGTTTGAAATATCATATATATGCTACTGTTCTGGCATGTTTGTGTCCAGTGTTTTTGTAACATTTTAATTTGGACTTGAGCTAACATTGACTGTCTCTGTATTGCTTCCATTGAAGCTAAGCCAAGAAGAAGCCACCACTTTTTATGATGAGTTGAACCACCATATATTCGAGCTGGTCTCCAGCTCAGATGTGAATGAGAAAAAAGGAGGGATTCTCGCCATAGGTGAGTCGAGCGTACCTGATAAAATCAGATTAGAGTAGATTATTGTTAGGTTCCACAACATTTGAATTTTTTGAATGTTTTCTTATAAATAGTTTTGGTAGAAATAGTAAATAGTTGGTCAGGCACATGTTAGGTCCCTTATTAAATCACTTCATTTTTTGCTGTGTAAAAGTAATATTTCATGGAACTGTAACTTAGCAACTGTTGTCAACACTTGTACATTAAAAGATTTACTATATTAGCACAGAATAGAGCATTACTCATTTTCATAATTTCTGCAATAGATTTCTACATCGATTATTGTTGAACTTAAAATTAAGCCATGGCTTTAAGACCTCTTATTCACATACATTTTCAGTTGGAACAGTATTGAACATTTTGAACATGATCCATTATCAGTAATCGTTTCTTTGTCGACGTACCGTCCTGTGCAGTGAGTTTGATTGGAGTGGAGGGAGGCAATGCCACAAGGATCAGCCGCTTTGCCAACTACCTGCGTAACCTGCTGCCCTCCAGTGACCCGGTAGTCATGGAGATGGCGTCCAAAGCCATGGGGCACCTATCCATGGCAGGAGACACGTTTACCGCAGAGTACGTGGAGTTTGAGGTGAAGCGAGCTCTGGAGTGGCTGGGAGCCGACAGGAACGAGGGCCGGCGCCATGCAGCGGTAGGTGAAAAATATTGGACTGACCCGGTCCCAAATGGTTCAGTAATGGCTCTTATTTGCGCATGTGCATGAGGGGCTGTGCATTGTCTCATTGCTCACTATGGAGCTACTGCATGGGCGTTGAAGGAAAAATCCACCCGTACACATGTTAATCTTTATAATTACAATGTGATCTTCATAAGGGAAGATTCATTCATAAGTGAAATCTTTTGAGTAGGCAGTGACACACTGAGTTTGTATACCCATAACCCTCGAAGGCTAGCACACTATAGCGTCACACTGTGTCCGAGTCATCGTAGTGTGAGCGGGGAGAATAATCACTTAAGGCTCTTTTTGCGACAGGGCGTAGGTCTCGTATCATGGGTACTCCAGCCTCTCGTTAACTCTTTGCCTTTTCATTCGCAGGTGCTGGTGTTGCGGGAACTGGCCGTCAGCGCACCCACGTTCTTCTTTCAACAAGTTCAGCCTTTCTTTGACAACATCTTCTACGCTGTGTGGGACTCTAAGCAGGCTATCCGCGAGGGAGCAGTGTCTGCTCTGAGAGCGTGCCTCATCCTCACCACACAGAGAGAGACCAAGGAAATGCAGAAACCTCAGTGGTACAAGGTGAGCTCTCGCCACTTCACATGGCATGGTGGGAAAGTACATTTCTTAAAAATAGGCAGCTTGGGTTTTGGGGGTGTGACTTTATAGAGACCACTAAAGGGAGGGAGGATGTATTTGTTTAGATTTTGAGTTTCAGCTGATTAGTGCCCAATTATAGATTGAATGAGACTTTTCCCCCCACTTGTATCTAAGGACTTTTGGGATAATACTGTTTATTTGGTATTTTTTGTAACTTTTATTCATCTGCTTCAGTCTTTCTTCCCTTTCCGAATTATGTGTTTCACTGCTGGTAATGAGATTTCTAAATGCTCTGATATCTTCTACCCTTCTCCTGCTCTGAATGGAGCTAGTGGTAACTGCTGAATTAGAATTGAGGCCACATTGTAACATGGTTTCAACAGAAACACTATGAAACAGGAAACTATAAGAGACTTACAGTTTTCACCCAGAAACCAAGGAAATACAAACCTTTGCACTGTAAACTGTATGCTTAGCTGTATACTAATTCCACAGATTTTACTCCTCTTCAGTTGTTTAAATGAATGATGTTTTGGATACAATTCCGGTCCATAGCAAACGTTTGAAGAGGCAGAGAAAGGTTTTGACGAGACGCTGGCTAAAGAGAAAGGCATGAACAAGGATGACAGGTGCCATGGTGCCTTGCTGATTCTGAATGAGCTGGTTCGCATCAGCAGCATGGAGGGAGAGGTATGCGTCTTACTTTCCTCTTAACTGTACAAGTGTAAAAGGACAGCATTGTGCTTTAAACACCATGTCCTTCATCATCTCATTTACTCTCCCTTTCTCACACACCGTTGCCGCCTCTGCTTTTCAGCGAATGCGAGAGGAAATGGATGAGATCACACAGCAGCAGCTGGTTCACGATAAGTACTGCAAGGAGCTGATGGGCTTTGGCACCAAGCCACGCCACATCACACCCTTCACCAGCTTCCAGTCAGTGCAGCCGCCGCAGTCCAACGCCCTGCTCGGTCTCCTGGGTTACAGCAGCCAGCAGTGCTTCCTCAGCTTTGGTGCTGTGCCGGTGCCCTCCAAGAGCACGCTGGTGGAGAGCCGTTACTGTCGCGAGCTGATGGAGGAGCGCTTCGATCAGGTCAAATTCACACAGAAATCACACTTAACTGTCAAACTAATAATAATAATAATAATAATAATAATTAATAACAATCCTCCACATGATCAACCTCTCTTTTCTCTTAAAGTTAATAAGACGCTGCTTGTCATGTTATTTAGAAACCACAAAATGAAACATCCTTTGTCCTTAAGACTTTATTTGGTGGAAACTATACTTTATATTAAATATAAAGCTGTGCTTTGAATAACAGTAGGAACTGTTGTCCAAGCCATGCTGTTATAAAAAGTGAATTAACACCTTCAGACCAATTTGATCTCAGAAAAAGATTCTTAACTGCATACACTGAATGATTAATATCAAGATTCTGTCCCTTCTGATGTGTGTTTTCTGTGCTTTTTCCTTAAAGACAGACTGATGCTTCCCTGTATATCACTTGTTAACATGTTGTTTTATCAGGTGTGCCGTTGGGTGCTGAAGTACAGGACCACTAAAAATCCTCTCATCCAGATGACTATCCTCAACCTGTTGCCTCGTCTCGCAGCCTTCCAGCCACATACCTTCACAGGTAGTGCCCCTGGATAACTCCGTAAAAATCTCTCTAATGTTATGTTTTAAGATTCAAATCTATGACAAGGAATGATATAAAATTTACAGTTAGGATTAAGTTGGAAATATCTGATAGTTGACAGTATTTTGGTATTTTGGTACTAAACCATCCCTTCTATCAGTATATAAAGCATAATCGTAATCCTAAACCGAAGTCAATAAAGTTTACATGAACACTCCAACAATATATAGCCCCATTATTAGCTCTAATCCGTGTAAACTTCCTGCAATATTTCTTCATCTAGTGCCCTTTACAATGGATATTTAGGCCAACAGTTAGTGGATTTGGCAGTTATTAATATTTTAAATGTTTAACTTTGACTTCAGTGTACTTTCTGCCTGTGTGTTCTCAGCTCAGTATTTGTCGGACACGATGGGTCACCTGCTGGGCTGTCTGAAGAAAGAGAAAGAGCGCACAGCTGCATTCCAGGCTCTCGGGCTATTAGTGGTGGCAGTGAGGACTGAGATTCAGCCCTACCTTTCCAAAATCCTCGAGATCATTAAAGCAGCCCTGCCACCGAAGGACTTTGCACATAAGTAAGAACTAATAAACATCACATTAGAATGTCTATTTTATATATATTTTTTTTTTAATCGTGTTTGAATTAGACTTTTCTGCTAGGGATAGAAAAGAGTAACTGACATTAAATTGTGAATATAGTATATCACATTGCTATCCAGTTGATGTTAATACCCTTTGTCTTTTCTTTTCTCTCCTTCAGGAGACAGAAGACCATGCAGGTAGACGCCACCGTCTTCACCTGTATCAGCATGCTGTCTAGAGCTATGGGACCCAGCATTCATCAAGATATCAAGGAGCTTCTGGAGCCAATGTTAGCTGTTGGACTTAGGTAATAATTAAAACGCTTGAATCAGTCCTGTCTTTTTTTTTTTTGTCCATTCTACACCAAAAACAACTTACGCAGTCCATGTGTCATGCCGATTATGTTCTCTCTGTCTTAGCCCTGCGCTGACAGCTGTACTCTACGACCTGAGCCGACAAATTCCTCAACTTAAGAAAGATATCCAGGACGGATTGCTTAAGATGCTGTCACTGGTGCTGATGCACAAGCCGCTACGCCATCCTGGCATGCCCAAAGGCCTTGCACATCAGCTGGCCTCACCCAGCCTCTCCAACATCCCTGAGGCCAGTGATGTGGGCAGCATCACTCTGGCTCTGCGCACCCTGGGCAGCTTTGAGTTTGAGGGTAGAACATTCTTTCTCTTCTCTCTGTCTCTTTAAGTGTTGTGGGCGATTTTGCTGTCAGTATAATACTCAGCAGCACCTTGTTACACTACCAGTCAGAAGTTTGGAATGCCCTTTGGTATACCCTCAACTGAGGATATAGATTTCATGGTCTTAAAAATGTTTTAATTAAGGAGCAATATTTACTTAAAATTAAATTTGTTTCCACTGTCAGATTTTTATTTATAAGCAGGTAGCTAGCAAGTGCTCTGCCTGTTTGAGAACTTGAAGGGAAAAAAAAAGCCCTGATGGGTGAAGATCCATCATGAAGCTGGTTGGGAGGAATTTAAAATGTAAAATAGTTTTGATGTTTTAATTCATAGTGTTAATGCATTCATTATTATTCTAAAATAGGAGACTATTAAAAATGAGGGAAACCCTTCTATGAGCAGGTGTGTCCAAAATCTTGAACAGTAGTATTTTTTTTGTGTTGTGCAGTTGTTCATTTACAAATTGCAATTGGATTTTAATCACTTAAAATATTTTAGGATGTAAATGCATTTCAGTGTTAAAGAGCCTGTAACATTATTCTACCACAAACAGCAGACACTGGCAGCAGAGCTACATTCTGTGTTTCTGTGAGTGAAAGTGAAGTTTATGTTGTTTTAGTATTAAAAGGATATGAAAGTAGTTTATTTCACATTTATTTTTGTTGATTTACTCACTGTAATATTTTCTTGTCATGTATACTTCGTTAGATTTCCCAGACACCTCAAGATTGATGTAAAAACCACCACTTTTGGGAGGGAATAACACAATTATAGAGTATACATGACGTTATGAAAAATGTTAAACTGTCCTTAGGAATAGTCCGAAGGAAATATGGCAACTTTGGTGATACTTAGCATTAACCCTTGCAGTAAAGGCTGCTGATATGTGCTGGGCCAGCAAACCACATGATGAAGGCTTATTTGTGGAATCTGCCTGTACTAACTCTTCTTACCTGCTGCTTTTTTTCCTAGGTCATTCTTTAACACAGTTTGTGCGGCACTGCGCCGACCACTTTCTGAACAGCGAGCACAAAGAAATCCGCATGGAGGCAGCACGGACTTGCTCACGTCTCCTCACGCCTTCCATCCACCTGATCAGTGGCCACGGCCACGTGGTCAGCCAGACAGCCGTGCAGGTGGTGGCTGACGTCCTCAGCAAACTGCTGGTAGTTGGCATCACAGACCCAGGTGGGAAAGACTGTTTCATTTTAGCTGTAAATTATGTTGTTACTAATAGCAATGCAGGTTGTACAGGGCAAATCAAATTTATTTATTTTATTATAAATTTATTATTATCCAGAAAGCAGTTTTAGATTTAGAGGTTTGGACCAAACATAACGGTACGTCAACTGGCTATGCAAAAAATTGCCCCAAATGTGAATGAGTGTGTGAATATATGTGTGCATGGATAGGCTTCAGATCCACCACAACCCTAACCGGGATAAAGCAGTTAGAAAGTAGAAAGGAAAAAGGAATTGAAGAAAGAAAGAAAGAAATGCTGTACTGGTCTCTTTTTCTGTGCACAAGAACTATTTAATGATAATACTGTTTAGTAATTTAGCCCTGCAAACGCTATACTCATGTTTTTCACCATTTATCCTTTTCGTTTGTATTGAAAATGTGGCTGTATTGGCAGTGTATTATGGACACTTGCTGTCTTCTATGAAAATGAGTAACTGTAAGCTGATTCTGCCATATGCTGAAAACTTTGCTACTTTTGATTCCCATTTCATGATATTTCCAGATCCCGACATCCGCTACTGTGTGTTGGCGTCCTTGGATGAACGCTTCGATGCCCACCTGGCACAGGCCGAGAACCTACAGGCTCTTTTTGTGGCACTGAACGATGAAGTGTTTGAGATTCGAGAACTGGCCATCTGCACAATCGGCCGCCTCAGCAGCATGAACCCAGCCTTCGTTATGCCCTTTCTGCGGAAGATGCTCATTCAGGTAGCAATTCACGATTTAAATACATTCCTCTTGTTTGAATCTGTCTTACACAGTTCAGAAATGAATTAGTATTAAGTTAGCACATTAATGCCATCCGTTGTGGGAGGTATGTTGAAGAGATTTCCTTATTAGGGTGTAGTTTCATGGGCTGCCAGCAGATGGAGTAATTGTTCAACCAACAAATACACTGGAGATGTTGAATGTATCAGTGTTTAATGTAGATAGTGATATGGATTAGGGACAAATTTAACTTTTTATGTTCTGTTTGAACTACTCCTTTTTCTTTGCCCCTGACAGACTTAACATTGCTATTTTTCAGATCCTGACTGAGCTGGAGCACAGCGGCGTGGGCCGGAACAAGGAGCAGAGCGCCCGCATGCTGGGCCACCTCGTGTCCAATGCCCCTCGGCTCATCAGGCCTTACATGGAGCCCATTCTCAAAGTATAATCATATACCATATACCACATTATACCAATACAGTGATATAGATTGATTGATTGGTAACTATCACCACAGTTGCGAACATTACCGTGATAATTCCTTGGCCATATCCTCCATTAATTGTATTTAGTGCCTTCGTCTGGTGCTTGTGGTAGGAAGTAGAAGATAGTATTTATAATTCTCATTTAAATCATTTATATATGTGTATTCTGCATGTTGTTTGTATGTAGTTCATGCTATAGTCTGAAATAGACAGTACTATTGCTCACTCCACCTTTCTATTGTTAAATTTGATGTTTTTTTATGTATAAACTCACTGAATCTCACCATTGCCTTTCACATAGGCACTCATCTTGAAGCTGAAAGATCCAGACCCTAACCCTGGCGTAGTCATTAGCGTCCTAGCTACCATCGGGGAGTTGGCTCAGGTATGGACCTTTCACTCCTCGCTGACCCTGTGACCTGTCATGCTGTGTAAATAACTCCTATGCTGTTCTGATCAGGTGAGCTACTGGATGTGGCAGGGTCACAGAAACATCAGGATTAGGGTTAGTGTAGCCGTACAGAGAACAGAGGGCGCAGGTGATGCCAGAGAAGAGGCAGGAAGTGCAGACGGACATGTACAGGAGAGTAAGGTCAGGAAGAGGAGGTTTGAGAGAATGGAGAGAATAGTGATTGAGTTAGACAAAACAATATGTAATGTTTGCAAATCTGTGGGAGTAAGAAACCATTATTTCTCTAGTATTGCTTTGTGATTATGAAACATGTTTAAGGGATGGTTATTAAATGATTGTACCAACAAGTGGATTGCATTGCGTGTGTTTGTGTGGTGGCAGGTGAGTGGTCTGGAGATGAGAAAGTGGATGGATGAGCTTTTCCCCATTATCATGGACATGCTTCAGGACTCGTCCTCCTTGGCCAAAAGACAGGTATGATGACCAAATTACCAAAAAGTCTAGATCTAGCACAGATTTCAGGTTTCAGATGGATATATTACTGATATAGGACTTTTATCAGATGTAACTCTTGGCATTTTATCTGGTACTTCATATGCTGTTATGTGGTTTTATGCAGTTCACATACAGCAGAACACATTTGTTCACATGCATTTGTTTCCTCACATACATTTGTTTCATAATGACAATAATAACAATGAAACATTTTCAGGCTCATTCACACTTTTCCCCCTGTAATTGTCTTTTATTTGCTTTTTTATATACACAGGTCAGCATATTCTTAATTTCTGAAATTGCCCCCTACAGTAAATCAAACGGCACTGTTAGTCACGGCATGCTTGTTATGAGTGGTATATTGCTTTTCCCACTTCTCGGTGGCAGGGTTCCCATTGTAAAGCTTGGCGAAGAGACTAAACCACATTTCACTGTTGCTTGGAGCCAACTTCAGTGCAGGTGCTGTGAAATTGTAGTAGTTAACACAACTGTGATAAGGTCCAGTTCCTGCATTAATAACTCTCTCTGCTACATTCATCAGAGATGTCTTAAAGCCAAGGTTTTTTTTTTGTTTGTTTGTTTTTTTTTTTGAAGGAAAACAGAAGCCAAAGAAACAAACAAAGTCCTGAAGTGTTTTATTCCTTTTACACCAGAGCAGTTTGCCAAAGACATCATCACTGTTATGCTTTTTAACAATTTATAGTTACATAAAATGTTATCATACATCCATGAAGCAAGTTCGTTCCTGTTGTCACTTTTGTTGTAACAGCTACAAACAGTTGTTCCCCCACCAGCCTTTTTTTCCTCTCACTCGAAGTTAATAAAGAAAAAAAAAAATCAAAAAAAAATCAGCGTGTCATATAACTGAGCAACCTCAAATTGCAAAGTCCTCTGTTCTGAAGACTTTTCCTGCAGTGGAAAACTTAAAGCAACAGCTTTACCTTAAAGTCTTATTTAATAAATGTTAAATAAACATGTCTTTACAGAAATCCTCACCAACCTTCAGCAACTTCTATACATTTTTTGTTGTTAAATAGCAAAATCTTTTTATTGTTAAATTATGTGGATCATGTGTCTTCCATACAAGGCCCTTTGAAGGAGTTGTTACTATAGAAATGACAACGTAATGGAGCAAGCACTTTAATATACACCTGTGATTGAAACACAGACGGCACTATTGTCAGAGATGCTGTTATGAAAATTAATCAACAGCTTCCAACCAATCAGATTCAAGAATTTAACCACATTACGGTATAACATTACCTAGAGTTCGAGTTACCTCTTTCCTCTTTAAAAGAATGCTTCACTCAAAAATAACAATCTGGCTAAATGTGCATGAGAAGTATCAGGGCACAGGGCAAGCTGAACAGCACTAAGCTGACCAAAGTAAACTTAGAAGTACAGGAATTATTGAAGGAAGAATTCCTTATAATGAAATTTAGTTTGAAGTACCTTAATCTCATCAGCTGCCTAAAGGAGTTTGCATCAGTAACCCCTGTCATTTTGTCACCCACCAGGTGGCACTGTGGACTCTGGGGCAGCAGGTGGCCAGTACCGGCTATGTGGTGGAACCCTACAGGAAGTATCCGTCTTTGCTGGAGGTGCTGCTCAACTTCCTAAAAACAGAGCAGAACCAGGGTATCAGGCGAGAGGTGAGAAATGCAAGAGATGTGACCATAAGTATAAAAGCAAGGCATGTGAATAAAATTTTATTGGACAGGAAGGGAAGGTTTGAAAGCCTGGCATGAAAAGCATACAGTTCCATTTCACTTTTTGAATATCACGCAGCACACGTTCAGAGGTTATGGCTGATCAGTATATTTTATGATTAGTTATACTGGTATAGTATAAAGCTAACTGTATAGCTGTGTAAAATTTCTTTATCCTGTACTTTCACATAGTCATGTATCACTTACCTAGAACCGAACTTACCTAAATGCAGATATATTGACATTCTTTTTGGCCTTAGCTTAAATTATGTACTAGAAAAATATACCAACCTTGTGAATATTCACACACACACACACACATTTTATATATATTTATATACACACACACACACACATTTTATATATATTTATATACACATACACACACACACACACACATATATATATATATATATATTTATATATATATATATGTATATACATATATATATATATATATATATATATATATGTGTGTGTGTGTATGTGTGTGTGTGTGTGTGTGTGTGTGTATATACACACACAAACGTTATATATATGTGTGTGGGTGTATATGTTCTGTGGGATTTATGTAATGTTGTCTCTGAAAAGAAAGCAAGAAGCAAATTTAAAACTCCTGTCCTCCAAGGTCCTCTGCACTACATTAGTGCCGTGTTTTCAGGATACGCACTCTCATGCTAACTTAAGGGTGCTTGGCACATGCTTGTCTGTAGTCTAAACAGCCAGTCTAAACATTTTTGTATCTTGACTCCTCAGTGGTAGAATGATCCTCCTGTCCAGTCCCAAGAGTCAAGACATTGTAATAAGTTCTGTTTGACAAGTCTTATCATTTCAAAATCACGAATATTTCTGACCCTCAATACATGTCAAAATGATAATTTACAACTTGATTTTTTTTTTATCATTTCTTTTTTTATTATTTTTTAGAATATTATAACAAATATTCAGTGGCATGCAAATAACACATCACATGTAAATGACGCATGTATAATCTTAATTCGTTAGAATGTATAGTCTTCTTTACATTTTTGAGAAAAGTCAGGACTTTGTAATTCCAAGGTCTGACAGTATCTTTATGTCTTTAGCAAAGTATCTAGGATAACACTTGATGTTTCACCCAGTATCAGGAGAACTTTTCTTTTCAAGTTTGTGCAGTTGTAAATATTTATATCATTTCTAGTCACCTCAGACAGTTTTTATTGTCAATACATGCAGTTTTCAATTTTTTTAAAAAATTTTCTCCACTAATGATTGTTTTGCAAAATAAATTATAATCAGATGAATTTCCAACAATTTCCCCAGACAAAATAATTATTAAAGATATAAAACATAAAAAAAACCCAAACTCTACTTTTCTTTGCGATGGTCAACATATTCCCTCCATGATTCGATCTATTCTCTTCTTCGTGGTTCATAATTTCAGGGTGCTGGAGGCGGGACAAACTGCTCGAGTTTATGATTTTGATCAGCTTTGCGTCAGTGGAACACTTAACTCTTACTTCAGTATCTAAGATAAAGCTCATATTTTATTTACACATGCTGTATTTAAACAATTAACTTTTACTTTTAATATCTACATATTTCAATAAATTTTACAGTTACAGAATAGCACTTAAATTTTACTTCAATATCTAAGATAACACTTAACTTAAACTTTAATATCTAGAATAACACAACATTTACTTTTATGGTTACAACAACCTTTAACTTTTAATTCACTACCTAGTGTAACACTTAACTTTCACTATCTAGGGAAAAAAATAACTTTTACTTCAGTCTCTAGAAACTTGAATGTCTATATTCAGTATCTAGTACAACACTTAACTTACACCTCAATATCTAAGATGACACTTCATCTTTGTCATCTTCATTAATTTTACTTAAACATATCATCTTCATCAATTTTACTTAAATATTTTGGATACCCATAACATTTTCTTTAATATCTGCAGCAACACTTTTATTTCACTATATATAGGATAAAACTCAACTTTTACATTAGTATCTAGGATAACACTTAGTTCACCAAACATAACAGTTAATATTTACAGTTAATTATATATCACTTAATTTTTATATCGATATCTAGGACAACACTTAAAGTTTACTTAGATATCTAGAATAACACACAATTTTCAGCATCTCAGAGAGCACTTAACCTTTGCTCTGCACAGGCATGCATTTATTACACACTTACCTATGTCCTCATTAGATTTTGAATTTGTCTTTATGATTTGCTGACTGCACCACTCAAGTAGAATCCTTCTCCTGTTCTCCATTTGTTTGTAGCAAGCCCTCATTACCTAACTTGCAGCTTTATACATTACATATACCTGCATTTTCAGTACAGTCTCTCCCATTTTTAAGTTCAGTGAAAATCTTGAATAATAGTGTAACATGATGCAGAGCAGATTTAAGTAGTTCAGACGCAATACTTTTCCCAAACATTCCAACACTTTGTATTGTCGAGGGAAACCAGGCACTGACACAGCAAAGTGTTCTTATGCTTTGTTTTGAAATGCTGCTTTTCTTTCCCAGGCCATCCGTGTACTAGGCCTTCTCGGCGCACTGGACCCCTATAAGCATAAGGTCAACATTGGCATGATTGACCAATCACGCGATGCTTCTGCTGTGAGTCTTTCAGAATCAAAGTCCAGTCAAGACTCAGGTAAACACAGCATTTGGTAATAGCTATTTGTTATGATTTACTAAGAAATGATTAAGCCGCGAATAAAAAAAGCACATGTTGTCAATGGAAGGTTGCTGTTAATTGTTAACACGAACTAGCAATTGATTGGCACAATGAGAGAATAATGCTCACTGATTGGCAGTCTGTCTCCATTTTTCATGTTTTAAGCCCGCTTTTGTATAGTCCTTAGGTCTATTCATTATGCAAAGCCTCCAAGTATTGTCACCTCACCAGGTGCAGACCATGACATGCATTCAACCAACATGTCCGAACATCTATACCACAAATCATTCTAATTCAGCGTGCTTGCATCTTAGCTCCTTGGCCTTTAACAGTGTTTTCAAAGAACATTTCAAAAAGCCGGACCACAGAAGTGTGGAGTTAAAAGCCTTTTCAGAAAGGCATTATGTAAATACCAGGGTAGGGCTGCAATAATCAACTGTGTTGTATATTCTTGGAAAACTACGGAAATGTTTTTCCCTTGTGATGGAACATTCAGTTTATCGCTCATCAGACGAGAACCATAGTTTAGAGCTTAAGCAAGATGGGTGACATTAGACATCGCTGAGGTTGGCAAGTTGCTCTCTAAAGGCCATATTTAGAGTTTGAAAGTTATGTCAATATTTACACAGGGAAGGTTTTCCATATCCAGATTAGGATTACAGATGTGCTGAAGTTAATTGTTTCAGCACCCCATTCAGATTATTAAAATGACCTGCATGTACTTCCCACATTTTTCTTGAGTCGAGGCATAAAAAGCATCTAGACCAAAACCTTTAAACACAAGCGGTTGCCTTTAAGCCTGAAAAAAAGATAATAGATAAGAGAGATAGATAATTGCCTTGCTCTCAAGTGTCTGTGGTTTGAAGGATAAGCTGACCAAGCATTCCTATCTTCTTCTTATGGCTCACTTTAAGCTAATTCATAATTTTATCTTCCTCTAACTTTTTGTGGAAGTTAAAGTTAAGATATTATTAATTAATTGTAGCATATTTATACTTATGATATCGATTGCCCTTGAATGACATTCCATGTTTTAGTGTATTTACAGCCCAAAACAAGAAAAATCGTCTTCAAATTCAAGGACAGAATTGCACATAACTTATGACTCCTTTTTTCACGCATATGTCACACAACTGCCTTAATACATAGCATGTACATCTGTAGTTATATCTGAGGTCTGGATACGGCTGTGTGCAATTTTATTATTAACTCCTAACTACGTGTGCGTAACTCAGCTCTGAATACGGTCCCAAGTCCTTCATCCTGCCTTATTTTGGTGTAGGGAGAGAACTAATGGTTTTAACAGTGGGGCTACATGAAGGAGCAGGAAGTGGGAGATATCTCCCCTCTGAGAGATAGAGTTTCAGTAAAGTGCAATGTCTGGGGCACTCTGTCAGCATGTGCTTCTGCTGCTGCCTGGAATACTGCTTCAAAGTGCTCACACTTTTCCCTCATCTTAGAAAGACTATGCACTGGCTGCTGTCCACATTTCAGTGAGGAGCCATGGGAAATAAGAATGAATGCGAGTTATGTCGGGTTTACTGCTGAGAGGAGGAAGAATGAGATCTGTGCCGTCAATGATGGCTTATCATCATCAACTGCATTGTACTGCTTACTCGACTGCTGAACTGAGGGTTGCAGAGCCAAGCATCACCTGGGAAAAGTTGTTTTCTGAAAGAAAGACATTTTCACAGCGCATGCTTTATATTACAATATTTAGGTTTGCTAACAAAATACTGCAAGCAGTTCTTAGCTCGCAAAGTACACCTACCTCTCAGCTCGGGGCCCAATCTGTGAGGTAAACCTTCTACAGGTGCTTTTTGTTAGGTCTTAAAACACATATTTCACTGGCGGTTGGAAAAAAATATCCAGCCAGCAGCAGTCAAGAATGGCTAAAGAACACTGAATACAAAACTACTGTAGATGAATTTTATAATAATCAGGAGTAGAGAATTCAAATTCAGTTTTTGGTGGCCCAGTCCATTTCAAAATTAAGTTCTTCAAATTTAGGTTTCGAAAATTTGAATCCGAATTTGAAGCGATTGTTCCACAGAAATTTTCATTTGAATTCCCTTACTAATTCAAGTAAAGGCTTCAAAATTTAAATAAAATTATTTGTAAATATTAAATTCATTTCTCTTGCCATACCAGTGTACCGCAATACCTTCAGAAAGGAGTGCATAGTATCACCCAACCTTCATGATGTAGGCTCTCGTCTCTTTCTTGTGCTTAATCACATAATACACTGCTTAGTTAATTGATTATTCTATCCGTATTGGCTGGACTGGTACATAGTTGTAGGGCTACATATTTTTACATCCACATCATACGTCCACATTGCATTTCACTGTCTTTTGTCATCATCTTTCTGTTTCTACCATTTCGTAGTTCTTGGCACCCTGGTGCCTACTATTCTAAGTTCAGTGAAAACCGAGCACCTGTGAGCCTCCAGCCCCAATTTTACTAACTTTCCCAGCAGCCAGACACAACACCGTTCACGCCAACATCAAACGCCTCAGTGAATTTAAAAGGGGATTGTGTGTTGTGTGTGTGAGAAACACATGAGGAGATGAAGTCATAGAGGCTCATGAAAAACAGCGTCCAAACACACACGTACTTGTTTAATGTGCATGCGAGGCCAATCAGACATCTTTACAACCATAGGAAGCACTCAGCCGCAAACCGCACTGCCTCCTGGGTTGCATGATTGTGAAGCCACAAAGCCGTTCTCAGTGTCCCGTTTATCCGCCATGCAAGACCATTTGTAATTTTGGACACTTTAGTTGCAGAGCTCGTTCACTGAACAAGAGCAAACAGCCTGTGCAGATTTATTGCTGCCTTAGCTGAAGGTAATGAGGTTTCGGGTTGCGTTTATTGCACTGCCTACGGTTGTCACTCACAAGCCATTCAGCTGGATCGTCTCCATCACTTCAGGAGAAGGATACGTGAATGGTTAATGAGACAATGGCAGTGAGAAAGTAAAAAAAGTCGACTTCACATTAGTCCAAATAGCATCATTGATCTGTTGTTCATCACGGATCTGCAGAATTTTAATAATCCCTAATGTTAAACATTCTGATTTTGAACAGTTGTGGAATTTTATAAATTAAGTTAAGCCTTTCATTAAACATTAAACGACTTTTTGACCAATGAGAGAACTGAAATGATCCAGTCCCGCTTGTTTCATGTTACATTATAAAGTGCCTTTGACAGATGTGGGCTCATGGGGGAGATTTGAAGGTCTTGTCCAGCTGCTATGTCTGACTTTATGCTGTAAAAAGAAGCAGCAAAGAGATATAGAAGGAGTGCAGGAGTGTCACTTTGTACTGAGACAGCCATTTTATAACTTTGATATAGAAAATAGACCATATTTCTCTCTGCCTGGCTCCTCAAATCCTCGTGACCATTTATTTCAGAAAAGCTATATTTGGATTTGAGGTATTTAGCATTCAATTTCTTCAAAGATGAAGAAGGCTTGAGTCAACATCGAGTATTGTAAAATATTTCTACAAAGATTAAAAAAAAAAAAAAAAAAAAGAATGATTAATAATATTAAAGACAACAAAAGAGAAATCTATTTCAAAAATTCTTTTCAAATTTTCTGCAAGTATATGGATCTGGCCTGTCATGAAAACTGCCAACCTATAATTGTGTAACCCGTATAGCCATGTTCTCGAGATGTCACAAGACACCTGGAGTGTACTAATACTCAACAAATCCCCTCAATTGGCTAGCATTCTTCAGATTTCATTGGGAGTGAAAAAGTAAGCTGTCTTTTCCATGAGTGCTCCTAACCACATCCTGGGTCTTTCGTTCTGTGTCGGACTCAAGACTGGTAAATCGAATTTACTTGTGTGCATGTTTTTTTTCTCTCCATATGTTTATCTCTTTAGCCGATTACAGCACCAGCGAAATGCTCGTGAACATGGGCAACCTACCTCTGGATGAGTTTTACCCAGCTGTTGCCATAGTGACGCTGATGCGCATCCTGCGCGACCCGTCGCTCTCCAACCACCACACCATGGTGGTGCAGGCTGTCACCTTCATTTTCAAGTCATTGGGCCTTAAGTGCGTGCAGTTCCTGCCCCAGGTCATGCCCACGTTCCTCAACGTCATCAGAGTGTGTGACACCAGCATAAAAGAAGTAAGCGTCCACTTCACGCTGTCAGAGACGGAGATTTTTAAAATAGGTGCAATGTATTCAAAATTTATTAAGATTTTAATTTCAGTTTAACGCCATCACTGAAAATCTCCTGTTTTAATAATCATGTACTTAATGTATATTTTTTCATCTTTCCTTTTGTTCCTTTTAAATATTAACTCATTTATTTTATATAGTATGTATATAATTGGTAGTATCTCCATAAATGTGGGTGTAAAATCTCTTGCTGTTCTGTTAAGGCAGTTTGAATCCAACAGCATTTCTGAACCTTTTTTAGTCATCTGTCTCGTTCCTTTCTTATGGAAAAGTATATATTCCATTTGAACCAATGTTTCAATCCACGCAAGCTCCTTAAGTGTGACGTTAGCCACTCTGCTTATTTTTTTAAGCTCTTGATTGAGTGAAACTTCAAACCACACGCATGCACTGAAATCACACATTCCCATTTTCTGCGCGTCGTGAACTGCATTTAAAATCACAGTCTACACCGTTATGCGTGAGGGGCCTGTAGTTGCCGGGCAAAAAGTTTGTACAACATTGTAAAGTAGAATAAACACTAATATGCTGTTTGTTAGCTGCCTCACTGTCTTGCGTAATATTTTTCCATTTCCAGTGACAGTTGAAAGTTGAGGTTTTCTCTGAAATTATGACAAATATGAAATGTACTGGAAACTGTTACAGAGTCAGAAGTGCGAGTGACAGATGA
>CM040982.1:21289774-21315891 GCA_022985145.1 Pangasius djambal
ACAAATTTTTTTTTTTTTTTTTTTTTTGTTGAATTTTTTTTATTGAAAAAAATAAAACCCAATTGTGAACCCCTGTCTCTGTATGACAGAAAACCATGGCAGTGTGTACACATGTTGCTTCTGAGTCATGTCTGTTTTGAAGTTACTTGTTACCTTGAGTCTTTCTACCCAGACAGATAATAACTTACGAAATCATGGCGAAATTTGACTGAATTAAACATGATTATACTATCAGATTGAGTCTGATGAAGTCTGCCTGATCTGTTAGCAATCACTTTATTTAATTGCAGCTGTTCTTTGTCCTTTTTTCCCCCTCTTAGTTAGTTCCTCTCCTGGGTATGGTGGTGTGCTTCGTCAAGATCCACATCCGACCGTACATGGACGACATTGTCACCCTGATCCGAGTAAGTGACCTATCACCTTCACTTCTTTGATTTGCCTCCTGGGGAATATGTCCACTTCATGGGTCCAGTTTTTTCCAATCTGGCCCCAGATGAGACACCAGACACTTCTTCTCTCTAAGCATTCATGCAGGTGTGACCTATAAAATGAAAGGTCTCTCTTCATCTTGTTCCGTTTTCAGGTGCTTTTTGCCCCAGGGTCTCACTTAACACCTTTATACAGCTCTATGGTAACAGATTTAAAAAAAAAAATAAATAAATAAATCGATGGTTCATTTTTTAATTTACTCATCCAGATGCAGCAAGCGGGAATTGCTATTGCAGATTGGTTATAAAAATCATGCTGGAGGTTCGGAGGTCTCTTACAGCAGCCAGCAGTCGTCTGGCCGAAGATTTTGACAGTTTTATAAGGCGTATGACTCGCTGTTTCCACCCCCATCGTCTGTTCTTTGCTTTTTCAAGACAGTCATTTACACTTTTGGTTATTAAAGTGGTATCAAGTATGAAAGTATATCGAACCTCTATTACTAAACGCCTGGCCTGGCCCTGACTGTCACTGACCTAATATTGTTCAGTGCAGATCTAAACCTTTATTCCAGTCTGGCCTTGCTGTTTCAGTCAGTCTAAATGAGACATTTTAGGGTGTTTTCCTACCTGATAGTCCAAGTGTGAATCAGAGCAAAATTGATACTTTTGGTTTGGTTGCTATTTGGTTTGGTTAGGTTTAACAGTGCACATAATTAATAGACCCAAAAGCCAAAAAATGAACACTGAGGGGCATGTAGGGTTGAAACATACTCGCAAAACCCTTTCATTCATTGGTCAAGTTAAACATCCCTTTGTCAAGTTTGGGTAGAAATCACAAATGTCGTACATGGAGCCTGCACTAGTTAAATGAGTAAGTAATAAATAAGTAGTACAAAACATTTTGAGTATCACATCCTGCATTTATTTTCTCTTTTTGCTGATTGGTCCAAATATCCAGAACATCTCATATTTCCACAGTGCTGTTACTCTGTCTGCGGTTCCCATTTTTAGTGCCTTGCAGACAATTTTAGTAGCTCATATCTATAAAAAGAAATGTTCCTCCAACCTAAAATACACAGCATGTTTGGTTCACTTCCTGCAGTTGAATCACTTTCCCACTGCAGTCAAACAGAGTTTGCTTGGAAGAGTAGACCGGGACTACCTCGCTCAGATGATATCTGACTGGTGGTTGTTCTCTGCGCCCAAGTACGATTGAAGAACCGCGCCAAGGGGGAAAACGCCCAGGAATTTGATTAAAACAGACTAAACACTGCTTATGTAAATGCACCCTAATACATTTCAGAAATACTCTTCAGCCCTAAACATGAGCTGATTCACATTTTCATGTTCTGACTACCCCAAAAAAAACTTTTCTGAATAGAATTTGAAGCTCATTTTGTTACTTTTAAATCATAGCTACACTTAGCATTTCATGTCTGTTAGAACCTGAAAGCTGTGCTACTTTGCAGAAGTGTGTTCTTTTCCTCATCTATCTATTGTTGTGCCTGCAGGAATATTGGACCCCCAACAACCCAATGCAGAACACCATCATCCTGCTCATTGAGCAGATAGTCGTGGCTCTGGGAGGAGAGTTCAAGCTGTACTTGCCACAGCTTATCCCACACATGCTACGGGTCTTCATGCATGACAGCAGCCCCGGGCGGAGTGTTACCATGAAGGTAAAGATGTGCACAAACATACACACAAGCATAAGAAAGCACATATAGGTCATGATTACGTGTAAATATTTATAACTCCAGCTGGACAACTTGCTCCTGGTCATCATTTACACCTGAAGTACCAACTGAGCCCTGCAGCCTCAGGCCTTCAGCAGCCCATTTACCAGATGTATCCTAAATGCTGTTTTTACGTTTCCCCTAGCATTAATGCAAGGTTAGTTTAGATTTCCAGTTTCCTTTAAAGATAAAAGGTTAGCATTGTAGTAGATTGGCACACTGGTGTTGGAGGCGAGTTCTTCACTTTCAATTAAATCAGGCATTTTTACACGAAAATATTTTTAGCAATTTATAACGCAGTTACGGTTGACAGGCTTACTGTAATAACATGCTCACTGGGCTGTAAAATCTTGCACAAACCATAGCAACATAGAAGGTGGATTCTACTTTTCCTATGCACAGGCTAATTGATCTAATACTTGTGACGTGTAAATGCAAGAAATAGGATTGTTCTGTTGCCCTTATATATAGCATGAGAAATCAGTAGTTATTGTGTCAAACAGAATACAAATTAAATGACAATATCCAAATCCACCAAATACAATACAGGCACCAGTGCATTAACAGCTTCTCTGGCTCACGGTATGCTACCTTTCAGTACACTGGGAAAAATGTATTACTTACTTACATACTTATTTCAGTGCTAGGAGGAAACAGTACCAGGGTGAAACTATTACTCTGACACAGCAGTTCTCAAAATAAATGCTTGGATTTCTCAAGTTAGTGCTGCATAACTGCTATGTGGACTCATTTTGTATTTAAATATTTGTCCAAATGGGAACTGAAACCTGAAAATGCAAGTTTCATCAGCATTTATTGCAGTCATAGAAATAGCCTATGAAAGATTTCCCAAAGTCGCGTTTGAAACATACGTCGAGTTGAAGAGATAAGCTCATGAGTCTGTCAGCAGGCTGTGTTAGTCATCTGCATTTTCACTCAAATGGCTGCTTTATGGACAGATGCAATTTTAATGAAAAAGTACCAGATTTGTGGAACTATAAGCAAAAGCTAGAAGTCTAGATTTTAAGACTAACTTGCTGTAGCAGGTCCGTATTCCTGTTTCAGCTTGTTTTTGTAACGTTAAAACCTAACGTTTACTCTTGGTTATGTAGCTAGCTGTTTGTCTATCTAGCTAGCGTAATAGGTATTGTACAGGTGGGTATTTTGCTAAAGAACAATTATGTTTTTAAAAATATCAATCCATTTGATTTGTCCAGTTATATTCTTACACTGTACAGGCTGAGCTTGAGATGTTTTGTCTCATAAATTTTAATAATGGTAGCAAAGCATGCGCATTCCTAATGGTGGAGTAAGGGAGCATCAATGTCGAATACATCTGGAGACTGTAAATGACATAAACGCTACATTCGCCTAAAACCAGGTGAGCTCGGTGCACTGTGTTCCCCACACTCGTATTCTGTTGCCAAATTTAATAAACTTACTTCATTTTATTTTTCCTTTTGTTTTGTTCTTCTGCTGCCTTATTTCCATATTTAGATATTCCATTCTGATAATGTGTATTTTTGTAACACTGTAACCTCTGTACCAAGAACACATGTCCTTGTTCTTTTTCTAATGTATCTGTGTAAATATTTGTAGTCCTTTTACCGCAAGCGATGTAACATGCATATTTTACTTTTATATATATTTCTGCATTTCCAGACCAGCTTTCCTTGCCTCCTGATGCGCATTTGCTATGGGCATTAAGGACAGACAGACATGAGTCGTTTATAATGGAAATCTGGAATAGTTTTGCTCAATTGATGCGATTTTTAGTGCTTCGACTCCCACATGTGAAACCTCAGGGAGATTGTGTGCTCATTCAAGGGTGACTGGCAAGCATGTGTCATGGATCCCACTAGATTTTTAAAGCTCTTCCAATACAGCAAACGCAAAGATCCTGTACTCAATTATTTTCATCTTGGTTATAGTCCAGTGAAAGCCTGACTGTCCAGGGATGAACTCAGTTAGTGTTCAGAAAACCCGACCACTGCTTTGGAGGTTATTTAAAGTTACATTCAGTCATACATATTTTTAATATTTGATATCTATCAGTAAAAGTTTGCCAAAGTCAGCTACTCGATTTTACTGTACCAACACAGCTAAAGGACCTAAAGGACAGCAAAGAGTGCACTGTCCATTAAACCTTGCGTTTTTTTTTTTTCTTCTGCACAAAACGCACCCTCCTACACTCCGTTCACTCCCAGTAGAGTCGTGTGTCCGGGGGGGACTCAAAACGACTCATTAAAAGCCTGTTGTCCAATAATCTTTCAGCCCATTAACACAGTGAGTACAAGAACACCTAACACACACTAATCAATGCACGGGCTTCAATAGCTGAGTTTGAGTTTGATGAATAATGTAGACACTTTGGTAACCATTTCATTGCTGCATTTTTATGAAGTTTTAGGGGAAAGTCTTAAAGCAATTGCTATGGTGCAAACCTAGTAAATTAAAGAACTTTCCCAGTATGATATACTCGCTAGTTTAGGTTTCATTCACTAGATAGCTGAAGGAACAAGTAATTTTGATAAAAGGTACAGATGCATGACAAATTAATGGAAAAATCAAGGTAAAGTGATTAAGTAAGGTATTGGACAAGCACAAATGTCCACAGAACAGCTTCAGAGCTCTTTGGCATCGATTCTACAAGTCTCTGGAACTGTACTGGAGGGATGAACACTGTTCTTCCTAAAGATATTCCCTCAGTTGGGGTTTTGATGATGGTGGTGGAGAGCGTGGTCTAACACATAGCATATGATTTACATCGTTTTCATCCTTGTTAAATGATTGAGTGAGCCCTCGTGCTCTGTGGATGGGGGCAGGGTCATCCTGAATGAGACCACTCCCATCAGAATAGAAATGTTTCAGTAGAATAATAGGTGGACAAGTGGACTCTTTGCCACTCATCTGAATGTGGACGGGTCAAGCAACATCAGTCGTGTCTTGTTACTGGAGAGAATAAGGCTTATGCAAGCTTTTCCCGAGGAAGAAATTCTGGAGAAGCAGATTCAGATACCAATCCTGCTTATTTTGAACAAATGTTAACCTGTTTAAAAAGCAATCACGGATTTAAGACGTTGGGATGTCAGGCCAGAATAGCACAGAAAAAAAACAATGTGGCTTGCGGAAAAAGACTTCAAAGCAGAGGGAAGAATATCCTAGGCTCTCAGCGCTCCGTAATCAGCAGGCGTCTAGAGAAGATCTACACCCCACCACCACTCAGATAGAATATCAGCCACACATGAGACACAGACACGCAAGACTGCGGGCCAATTCAACAAACCCAGCGTCTACAATTATTTAACCTCACATGTATACAGAATGTCCCCTGACATGACACTTAATACAATAGAGTGTGTACAGTGGCAGAGCTTCATGTCTGGACAGGACGGTGGTCTGGCAGGGAACTCCTGCATCACAGGGAATGTCTGGGCCACCTTGAAATACTCTTGGAGCTATCCACAAGTTGATCTGCAGGGGGAAAAAAACCCAGCTAAGGTTGTGGCCTGTGACCTTTCTGTGTTCTCTGATCTTATTGGATGAACATCTAAGAGAGCACACACACACGTTTAGTGGGATGGTTTTCCAGAAACCACAACAGGGGCAGCCATTTTGAAAAAACAGAATCACTTTTTTCCTTAATGCAATTTGGCATCATCCTGTTCCCTCAGCACCACATTCCAAAGGTTCAAGGTGGAATTTTAGAGAAAAGTTGGAAGTTATAATTCCACCTTTAACTTGGTTATGGACTATTCCTGTGTGTTTACTTAAAATGCATTTATTTAAAACATTTGTTTATGTAGTTTAATGTATTTTCAAGCAAGTATTTGAAAAATTGGCCTTGTGTTTATAGAAAAAATTGGGGGTGAGATAGATTTTGATTACATACTAGCCTACATAAGCCTTAATCTCCAGTGTTTATGTAAATTATGTAAATTTGATTCTTTACTGATTTATTCCTTTAAAGCCAGATGCTCACACAAAGCAACAAAGCACAAGTCCTTTTTGTCCAGCACCCCATTGTTTTGTTCTTTTTTTTTCCTGCTTTGCAGCTGCTAATGGCCATACAGTTGTTTGGTGCCAACCTGGATGACTACCTCCACCTGCTGCTGCCTCCTATAGTCAAACTGTTTGATGCCCCTGATGTCCCGCTACAAGCCCGCAAGTCAGTATAATCACCAGCCTGTTCATCTTTCCAGCGTTGTATATTTGTATGGCGGTATTTTACTGAAATATACTGTAATAGGAATATACTGTAAAGCACACAGTGTACAATATTATGCCACACCTCTGTTGAATTCTCCAGTCTGATTAATCAGAAAGTATTGTTTCATTTCTATAACAACGGGTCTGACAATAGTTCAGGCTGTTTATATTAATGCTGCTGTTCTAATACGTTATCATTTCTATAGTAACAGCTTACTGGGACTTTTATGGTGGACACTGTACATAATCGAAGCCTACTAATGAGCAGATTTTTAAAAATGTGTTGTTTAATAAAGAAAAATATAACAAATGATATGATGACGCTTTCTGGAAGGAGGTGTTTATTGGACATTTATGGAAGGAGTCTCAGGTGTCAGCGCTTTTTAAGGCTCAGTACGTTTTCTGCCATGGGGGAGGACTTTGCACTTTCTAGTTTCTCGCCAACATGACAAGCTGTGAGGGGGGAAAAAAAGAGAGGCTGATGAGAGAAGGACTGTTTATAGCTGTATAGCATAAGTGATAACATAAACTGCCTTGTTTCACTGACGTTCTACAACATGAAATATAACTATAAATGGTTAAAAATATGACGTGTCGGTCTTTAACAAATTAAAAATTGTAGTCATTGGCAAATTGCCGGGGTATAAGAGGACATAAACACCTCACGACATGCTGTTACAGGCAAATAATCAATTCAGGGTGGTAAGAGTAACTCTGCTTAATGTGCAGCACACCACCCCATCATTGATTATGTCATTATAACAGCTCATCCTGTTATGTTTTATTCCTTATATATGTAATGTCTAAACTAACATACAGTTTAACACCAATGTCCTTGGAATCCGCAGAAAAGTTCACTGACTTTGCTTCATAGTTCATAGTGTGTCTCCTGCCTACCCGGATATTTTAGCTCAGTGCCAACCAATACAGATCAAAATCTATACACAGGATATGTTCTCCCTGTCAGTAAAAGTGGGTTAGTGGACGGTCTTGACAGTTAATTCCTGTTCTGAGGGAGTTATTGCAAGTAGACAATTCCGCCTCTTGAAACTGGCTGAGAAATGGCCTTGAGAATGGATGTGAGTCGGGTGACTGCGGTCTCTTGTGTCTGGGAGGGATCGTGTTATTGAAACTCTTTGATTGAAACACCAGAGCGGTTTGGCCTGTCATCTTGTGTCGGGTTCGATATGTCCTCATCACCCTTGCAAAACACTTCATGCTAAAGGGGAAAGCACATTTCATTTGGGTTTGAAATTCTTTTTTTTTTTTTTTTTTGTCAAAAGAATATTTTTGCCATGTTTGCCTGGAAACATTTTCAAACACAGGATTATATGTGTATTTGCTATAAAATTGTGAATCTTTTTCATATCTTATACTTAGTAGCTAACCATTTAGCTAATTCATTGTTAGAAATATAAATTTACTATGTTTCCCTAACATTGATTGTTCGACTGCTTATTTTAAGTGTTGTGATTTCATCCCATAAGATTCAAAAGGCAAATGTTCCAGTGTTCCCAGTGCTTTTGGTGGCTTTCCAGTTAAAGTTTTTACTCTGTTTTGACTGCAGGGTTGCTTTGGAAACCTTAGATCGTTTGACCGAGTCCCTAGACTTCACCGACTATGCTTCCAGAATCATCCACCCCATCGTGCGCACTTTGGATGGAACGCCTGAGTTACGAAGCACAGCAATGGACACCTTGTCCTCTTTGGTCTTCCAGCTTGGTAAAAAGGTGCTTGCGAAAGCCTAGTGCCAGTGCATGCTTCTAGTTAATGACCCCTGAATAATGAAACCCCAATGCCAAAGTTTCCAGTGCTCCGCTGTCCACTGGAAAGCACTTAATGATGATTTGAATCATGTTGGACTGTATTCTTTAGTGACAACATCAATTTGTGTTTGCCGTAAATCAACGAGCTTTCACAAATAGCCCACTGATGATGTTTCCTGTTCTTTTTTGAGTTCACAGTGCGGCTGCTAATAAGACTGGGGTGATGTCATTTTCCTTTTTATCACCCCTCCCTATCTCCCCAAAGACCACTAGGGCAGCATGTGGCCACCATGTGCACCCTTTGATCATGAAAGCAGGCAGTAGCTTGTCATTTGGGTAGATGGTAGCGGAATTTGCTTTTTAGAACCGTATGCGTCAAATAAACTTCACCTGCATCAAATAAACTTCATGGCAACTGTAACACTCTTAAAAACCTCCTTCTCCTCTTCTTTATTTTTTAACACAGTACCAGATCTTTATTCCTATGGTGAACAAAGTGATGTTAAAGCACCGAATCAACCACCAACGATATGATGTGCTCATCTGCCGCATCGTTAAGGTCAGTGTCCTTCCTTCCTTCTCCCACCTACTATGTTTCACCACGACTCCAAGTCATTCACGGCTCCACCCTTGAGTATGAATGGTGTTGATTTCATTAAGAGAGTGATGTGCTGAAAGCAGAACAAACAGCCTGTTGTTTTCAGGTGGAGAATGTTCCCTTTCTTTCCTGGAACCAACCTACCCCCTTCGTGTGAGTCATCAGTCACTCCTTACCACTGAACCCAGACATCCTCCATCCTTCTCTAATGAATGGTCCCCATCCATCTGAAAACAATTTAGTAGTCTTTTTTTTTTTGCCACAGATGATCCTTCCAGCTGACATACTGCAATATGTAATATAACATTGAGGACTTCCTTGATTAGGGCAGTGCACTAGATGTCCAGGCAAGTATATATATTTTTTGCTTACTTACTGATTGTGTCTTCTGTTTCCCAGGGTTGCACTCTGGCTGACGAGGAAGAAGACTCTCAGATTTTCCAGCATCGCCAATCACGTAGTAGCCAAAGCGACACGCTGGAAGGTGGCCCGGTAGAATCCGGTCCGATGAAGAAGTTGCATGTCAGCACAACTGCACTACAGAAGGTCGGTATGAAAAGAATTATAAAACATTTGTAAAGATAATGAGGAAAAATTAATTATAAACTTATAGACTATACACGTAACAAATTAAAGTTGAATTTGTCCTTGCGGGTGCTTACCCATCAACTTGCACGTATCAAGTATACACGTGCGGATGGATGAAAAAGCATCAGGTGGTTTATTAAATCTGACAGATTTCAGCACTAGGCAAGACTTTCACTATCTGAGAACTACTTGTTCTGTACAAAATATTCCTCCATGTTCTCTGTCCTGCCCTGAAGCACACCCTTGTATTCATCTTGTATATTAATTTTTGTTCAGCCAGTGTTCTCATACAAAGCATAACAAACCCTTTGGCAAAGTCTCTGGCAATTTGACTTGAACTATTAAGAGCTTAAGACTGCTATTTTTTTGTGAACTTATCTCTAGTATCTTCATATGTTTGTTTTGGAATGAATGATTGTTCATTGTTCTGAAATGCACGCAACATGATGTAGCTCTGCAACAGTTGCAGTTCTCCAAAGAATAAAATGAAAAAGTAAAGCTTGCCCCTAGAATAGCAGATATCAAAGCCTTGAACTACTAAGTACTCTGTTTCTAAACTGCTCTGGTCTGTCTATCATGAATCATGCCCAGTCACACATTTTTAAGTATTTTGACAGAGTATGAATATCACGGTGAGACTTTTATAAGCCATAGTGATATAGCTTACTGGAAACGGGTGACGAAGCGTAAGAGCAGTAAAGTGCCATCAGTGATCCCGCCAAAAAGCACATTCAACTGTTTCTGTTGTTGGCCATTGCATTACAGTGATTCACAGCTGTCGCTTGAAGAATGAGCAGATCTTTCCATCCTCTTTGTCACCCAAAATCTGCTTGCTCTTAATGTGAAAAGAAACAGACCTGTTTGGGCCGGAGCCTGTGCCACCTTCTCTTGCTTAAACTCATGAAACGTTTTCCATATTTGCAGACACAGCTTCAGTTTTCTGTTGTGAAAATTTGAAATCCCTTAAATCTCAAACCTTTTTGCCACCAGGGACCCTTTAGCTGTAAAATAAATTCCACGGACTCCCTCAGCACTGATTTTTAATGAACATGATCCAACTATTCAAATGTTAGGCTCATCGGTTAAACATGTACAATAATATCTCGGTCATTTATGGGAACCATAGCGCTTTCCCCCAACAGAAAGTCATTAGATTCCAGGAGACATTGTTTATAGACCTGCTTGTTTTTGAGTTATTGAGGTTTGGATTAAACACATTCTATTCAGGTGACCACTCAAACTGTCAGAACTCAATAATAAATATAATAACTTTGGTCATTTGCATTGTGATTTCCACCACTGTAAGGAAAGCTAAATTCAAGCTATGCTTCCTGGACCCCTGGGGATCCCCGGACCCCACTTTGGGAACCACAGAAATCATATCTTAGAAATCATAAGTCTGAGATACTTTCTAAGTTGACCCTGCTTTCAGATCGTGTCTCTGAGTGTTTGCTGTTGACTGAGTGTTTTGTGTGCTGTGTAGGCATGGGGTGCTGCCAGGAAGGTGTCTAAAGATGACTGGCTGGAATGGTTGCGGCGCCTCAGTGTTGTCCTGCTGAAAGAGTCCCCCTCTCCTGCCCTGCGCTCCTGTTGGTCCCTCGCCCAGACCTACATTCCTCTTGCCAGGTGAATTCTACAGGCCTTATTTTTCTGTTTGACAATTTTCCCCTATAACTTTATGCCTGCACACAGATCTGCCAACCTTTATGCATTTTTCAAGGCAACTGCAGAATGATCTGTGTTCATTAATGTGAGCTGAAATCTATCACTGTATGTTCGAATGAGCTAACATTAGACATATATATATATATATATATATATATATATATATACATATATATATATATATATATATATATAGTTAACATCATAGATGCCACCCAAAACTTTCAGCCAAAAACAGCACGTTTTGACCCAAACAGGCACTTCTCTAGGCCATCTCTAGTTTATACTAAATTTTTGTCGTTTCATGTATCTTAAATGCAGTGAGGTGCTTTCCTTTTACTGTCTCTGTACTGTCTTGCCCTTCCTAAATGCCCTAGCGACTAATTCTCCTGCATCTTGCGACCGCAGAGATCTTTTTAATGCCGCGTTCCTGTCGTGCTGGTCTGAGCTAAGTGAGGACCAACAGGATGAGCTGATCCGCAGCATTGAGCTAGCACTGACCTCACAGGACATTGCCGAAGTCACACAGACTCTACTCAACCTGGCTGAATTCATGGAGCATAGCGACAAGGTCAGTAAATGCCTTTAGCTAAAACCACCTTGTGATCTTCTATGGAGTTCAATTGTCATGAGTCATGTGTTAATTTGAAACACTTCTCCTGATCTTGATCAGCATCCATAAGAACATTAATTGTGTATGCAAACAAGACACATTTTTACATGAACTGTTATCTTCTAATATTCCAATTTTATTAAATACTGTGTGTGCTTTATTAGAAGCACATAAAAATGCCCTGCTAGACGGACATGATTATCATTTTCAGCATGCAGGAACGAGAACGTGGTCCCGTGCAAGACTAAAAGCATGTTATAAGCAGAGACCATAATTAGAGAATAAATACCAGACCGAACTCTTAGTAATGAGACACAGACAAAGTCCACGATAATGTCAAAGACCATAATGGTGCAGACTCTGACTGTTTAAGTGCTGTTTTCTATTAGAATATTATTTCAAGCAATACAACATTTTTTTTTTTTTCCTCAAATAATATTATAACCAGCCATCTCTGGTCAGGAAGAAGGACTGATAAAATCTGACTTGATGTTGTATAAGGTAGATGTACTCTCAGTGGCCACGTAACACCCAGGAGCAAACATTCTTCAGCTGTCCAGTTTGAGTGAGTCTGTGCCCAGAGTAGCCTCGGTTTCCTGTTCTTGGCTGACAGGAGTGGAACCTGATCTGGTCTTCTGATGTTATAACCCATCTGCTTCCAAGTTCACTGAGTTGTTCTTTCTGATATGCTTTTCTGCTCACCGTGGTTGTAAAGAGTGGTCATTCGAGTTACTCTAGCCTTCATTTCAGCTTGAATCACTGTGGGCATTGTCCTCTGACCTCAACAAGGCATTTCACAAAGGCATTTCCACCCGCTGAACTGCCACTCACTGGATGTTTTTTTTGTTTTTGCACCATTCTGTGTAAATACTAGAGACTGTTGTGTGTGAAAATACCTGGAGAGCAGCACTTTCTGAAGTATTTAAACCAGCCCATCTGGCACCAACAAATGTGCCACGGTTAGTCACTGAGATCACATTTTCCCCATTCTGATGTTTGATCTGAACATCACCTGAAACTCTTAAGCTGTATCCGCATGATTTTATACATTGTGCTGCTGCCACATGATTGGCTGATTGGATAATTGTATGAATGAGCAGGCGTACAGCTGTTCCTATTAAAGTGTCCTGTGAGTATAGCTGTGAAATGGTACAGTAGGTTACTATCTGCGGGAACAAATTCTCGTTATTTTTTGTTTTTAGTAATTAAGTGTTGTACGAGTGAACCTGTAAGATCAAAGTCCATTTGATTTGAGGAAAAATTGAGCACTTTGAACTGCTCAGTCGAAAAAAGGACCCGAAGTTTTATGCTTTTTCCACATTATCTGCCACTTGATTCGAATATGTTTTGAAAAGAGTTCAAGGATACCATGCTAAAATTTATTTTGCCTGTCAAAATAAGAAATTTGAGTTTTCTCTTTCAACTAGTCCTGCTGTAAAACAGTTCACTTGATAGTAAAACAGTAATATCCTAAAGAGCTCACCTGCTCTATTTGTAAAGTAGATTTTACTAACATTCCAGATTGGTTTTAACTGCGCTATTGTGTTTTATGCTATTCTGCTTAACCCCATTCCACTGTCCCTTTTTTATTTTCTATTTTTCTGCCCTTTCATTTCAGGGTCCACTTCCACTGAGGGACGATAATGGGATCGTGCTACTGGGCGAGAGAGCTGCTAAATGCCGTGCCTATGCCAAGGCTCTGCATTATAAAGAACTCGAGTTCCAAAAAGGCCCGACTCCCCTTATTCTGGAATCTCTTATTAGGTAGGAAAACTACAGATTATATTCACTTTAAGGTTTTTTCGGTGGGACCAAGAGTCATCAGATCCACACACTGCACTTCAGGACGCTTCACTGGCAGTCATTACACTGTTTTAAGCGACATTTCTTTCATTTATATGTTTTTTTTTTTTTTAATGCTTGCTGGATGCTTTGAGTCAAGTTGCTGCTCAAGATGTGTACTCGAATTCTGAATGTTAGAGTTTCACGAGGCTCTCAGACTGTTTTACAAATTCCTTTTATGTTTTCGACAAGCTAACGTTAAGCAATTGAAGAGCTGAACCAAAGAATGTCTCGGATTTTTACAGTGTTCTGCCAAGGCTCGCTTTTTCTCGTCTGTCCAGAGGTTTCATTGTGTTTTTGGTCTGTGAATTTGTCCAAATAGCTTCTAACAGAAAATGTGGCCGAGTAAGGACATCTCCCATGATTCTTTTTGCAATTGTGGTGGCTAAAGCCATGATATATGCAGGACTCACACAGATGCACGACAGCCTGATTTTCTCCAGGCAGACTAAATAGATCTTTTAAATGCTCCTTCATAATTTCAAAACTAATTAATGTTTCCTTATGTGTATTTGGTTCAGACTGAGTGCAGTACCAAATAAGAGTATAATATGATATTAGTACTGGATGCAAAGGATATTTGCTTTTTATCCTGGTTGGGATTTAAATGTTGGGAAAGCTCATTTACTGCTGTAGTTAGTTACAAAAAGGGGAGACAAATTAATCCATAAAGGAGAAGTAAAATGAACAAAACTGGGCTCGTTATTAGATGTTTAAAAATATTCAGCGTAACAAAAATATCCACTTTAGAGGTCCACTGGAATTTATACCATATGCAAATGAACCACAAGTATATTGGTATTATCAATAAATGGAGACAAATAATGAAGAATGGCTTTATATATATATATATATATATATATATATATATATATATATATATTGAATATTATGTACAAGACCATCCCATAACCAACCCACTGACCACCTCGCTCACGTTTGCACGCATACTCACATAAATTTCAAGCTTTGGGAAATTGGGAGGAAGAAAAATAAACAATTGGGAAATATGCTACACTGACCTACACTGAGCACACCACTTCTTAAACTAAAACTACACCCTTTCAAATGAGTACCTGCTCTCTAACATTACACTGTTGTGCCTGGCTGCTGGATTAACTTAAATCAGCTAGAAGATAAATGTTATAGTTTACAGCAAGGGCTGAACACACGCAACATATACTACATGTACAAGTTCTGCGAGATAGAACTCGGCAGTGGGTTGATGTTTAAAATCAATGCCAAATAGCCTACAGAGGCATTAACAATAATGCAGTTTGCACAGTTATAGCTAGTGTAACATTAGTGAGCTATCAGCTTTTCATTATGTTTAAGAATTATCCAGGTCCATGTGTAGAAATTGCACAAAATACTAGGTGAAGTCCAATGTATTTGTGTGTAAGTCTTTGTTTTCTAATGTAGTTCAGTCATCAGGTAAGCTATTTGGGAAGCTCCTTGGGTCTGCTAGCTTGGGAACTTGATTAGCTTACAGTGTCATCTTTATAATGATCGAAGTTGTATGTCTTAGAAATAACTAAGACTAAGGTGAAAACAATTATAGATTAACACTTTCAGTGTCACGTGACATGATATGATTATTTTGATGACCTATCTTGAGAGTAGTGCTGTGTATGGTTTGGGCAATAATTCAGAATTTAATGTTTATATATTGAGGGTTATGATATGCCGAACCTATTTCAAACTGTATATTTATATCCACTCACTTTATTCTTGACACATGGTTTTCGTTTGGAGGAGTTGAGGTTTGTAAATTGTGGTAGTGGAAACATGCAGAAGCGGATATTGGCGATTTATTTAAAGCTCAAGAAAGCTTACTTATCATTGTGTTGAGGTTCAAAAAGTGGAGACAGAAATAAAGCCATAAAGGAGACATAAAATGAGCAAAAACTTACATTAAGTCATAAAATAACACACAACTGGCTTCATTATTAGATTTTTAAAAACATCCAGTGTAACAAGAATATCCAGTTTCATGGTTCACTGGAATTTGTTCCAGAATGAACCTCAAGTACAGTGCGTCTGGGTATTACGAATAATTGGAGGCAAATAATGAAGAATGGTTATATAAATAAGCGGACTGCAAAGAGCTCCCTTCATGTACTGAATGTTAAACCGCAAAAATGGCATCACGTCTATAAATGACATCACCAGACTCAAGAACCAAGAAAAACAGCAATCTTTTCCTACAGGACAAGATTTGTTTCTGTCCAGGCTGTATTTGACTTTTTTTTTTTTTTTTTTTTTTTTAAGAGTATTTTTCAAGTCAAATATTTGAGTGGGTGCAAGTGTTGAGGATGCAGAAGATAGGGATGGGTGGAGAGTGATGATTCGCTGTGGCGACCCCTGAAGGAAAAAGCCGAAAGAAGAAGAAGAAGATTTGTTCTAAGAAGCATATCGCTGTGCCTGGCATCTATTGTAACTAGTGATCATTTTTCGACCTTGCTGTACTGGCTTTTGTAAACAACATAACATTAGTCTTAAGTGCAACATTTGTGTGTGTGTGTGTGTGTGTGTATATATATATATATATATAGTGTGACATTTATGTATATATGTATGAACATTACAAAAACATGACATCAGGTGTAATTTAAAATAAATTGCATAGGACCTAAAAGGGATTCTTTAGGGACACTATTATATAAAAGAATATTCCAATATTCTTGTAGTATACTTTAGAGGAATTTTCGTCTGAAAGCATAAGAAGACAACCCTATTAAAATATATGAATAACCGGGATATTAGAATGTTGAATATTTAAGGAATAACACACAACAGGCTGTGCTGTTATAGGAAATCCATGTCGAAGCACATCCCACAGTGTTTTATACCTCTTACTCCTCTTATACCACGACGATTATAACACGTCACACTCTTTAACCTTACTAAACTTACTGTTACAAAGTGCTGACACTGGAGACTCCTTCCATTATTGTTATTGTTACATATATGTCTCCTCAAACTTCACCATGTCATTGTCAATTCTTTGTTAGAAAAACACACACAAAAAAAAAAATCTGTTTTTTAGCCTTAAATTACGTGAAGTGTCTGCCATACATGTCCCTGTGAATGAGCTGTTGCTGTAGCAATGATAACGTATTGGAACGAGCACGTTGATGTTAAAATCGCTTGTTACCGCCAGTGCTTCTTTCAGAGCCGTGCTCTTATAGAAAATGAATCCACATCTTCTGATTTGAGAATTCGAAAGCACTTTGATATAATCATGCTTAATCTTTTTTAAACGTTTTAACTGTGTCTGGAGTGCTTGTTTGTGTTTACATGGACTTTCTGTCAGTCAGGACACTCCTCAATGCCCCTGCACTGCACCCCATCTCAGTTTTTCAGAAATAAAAAACATGGCTGATAAAACATGGTAGTAAACACACAGTGCAGCCAGCTAACTGTCCTGTAAGCAAAAAAAAAAAACCTGTACTTGCTCTGCAAACCATTGTTTAGAGCTGGCGGCATGGATCTGACAACAATTTATTGAACTGATGACAGAGAATGACTTTAGATTGAATCAAGATTTTATTTTGAGAAACTTGAGAATATGAATAATTCACTTTAAATCTTCAGAGAGCTTGCCATGCTCAGGGGCCAAATCATATAAAGATACTTAAAGACGAATTGGATCTCAGGCCAAACGTGATATTTGCATTATGGTATTCAGGTTTTCTGTAAATCTCATCATATTCTTCTATAAAGAGCCTAAGGTTTGTCAGTTATGTATCAGCTACCTTTACCGGTACTGAATGTGTCATCACTGTGCTGTGTACCCAGAAGTCCGACTTCTTTTATTGCAGTCATTCTGATACAGTTTTAATGTGTGAGCATTCCCCTGCAAATACTGCTGTATGAGTAAGTCATGAGACACTGTTCAGGTACAGGCACCATGTTTGTTTCGTCTTTAAGCAAGACCAAGCTGCAGTAACTCTGATGCTCTGAGAATAGACTGAAAAACGTAATAGAGAAGGACTGAAGGGTTTTTGTGAAGCGTCTAGGTGTATAGGTTCATATCAGCTCAAGTTGCCGTGACAGATTGATCAGAGACAAATGAATTTTTAATCATTTATCTTTCACTACTTTTGCATTTTTATACTTCGTTTATTACGTTCATTATTGTAACATATACTTTGACATTTACATTTCTGATCATTTCAATTTCGATAAGAACACACCTAAAGTTTTTAAATACGGCTTTAGTGGCAATTAATGCAGATAGCTCGCTAGTTATAGTTACATATCGTTCTATATTTTTGTCATCTTGTTATATTTATTAGTTAAATTTATGACTTTGATATATCTCTAATTACAAATTTGACTGTTAACCACAATAATGAAAGATATACTATAAGATCATATAAGACAGTTAAGTTTGGTAAACGCTTTCCTCAGTTGGAGCAGTTAACGTTGCAGTTTAGTCCCTCCATATTTTTCAGATTTTCACAGAGCTTTCATCTAGTGAACAGGATTACCGGCTTGCCTTTGCTTAAGATATAGGCAATGCTACCTTCACATTCAGCCAAAATGTTTACCCATGAATGCAGTCTAACCCAACAGCTGCTTCCTGAATAGAATATGAGGTAGTAATATTTTGAAGGCACATGTCCAGTTCTCTATAAGGTCAGCGCACTTTGTATCATTTTATCTGGCGCTGGTAGAGTACAAAATTATTTTTGTAGTAATTATTATTGGTTTTAAGTTTATGGTGGAATGAAATTTTTTTTTTTTTTTTTCTTCATGAATCTGACATACTCTGTGTAGAAATATTATATGTGCTCACTGCATTTTGATAACTAGCTCATGCAAAGGGTACTTTTGAGTGTAAGTGGTCTTCATAAAGCAAATCGTATCTTTTGAAACATTTTGTGGTGAAAAATTAGAGCTGCAGTTGGGAAGCTTCCTTTCCTAGTATCTGTCATAGTCCCAAAATATATAACTAGAGAAAATAGTTAACCACAAATACCTTCTGTAAAATGCTTCTAGCTAGACAGTAAACTAGTTTAGTAACCCTTATACTGCAAATCTGAACTTCATTGATTTGATAACTTAGATTATTTTTAAACCTGAGTGCAAGCTAATCCAGAATAACACTTTTTATTGAGAGCCTAATTAGTGACTAAGATTGAGCCAAGGCTTGCTTGTGGTTCACAATTAAAGGAACAAACCTCAGCAGCCTTTAGAGGACTGTGTGATGAATGGCTTTGTTAATTGGAGAACAGCCACCAGGAAACTGCACATATGCCAGTAAAAGGTCAAGCCAGGCCGCATAGTTCTTGTTGCTTTGACCTCCCAGGATTCCTGAAGACCTCCATCAGCTGTACTGAGAGTCGAACGTGTTTATAGAACACTGGGAACGTATAAGTGGAGTGACGGAATGGCATTTGTTCTTTGTGCGAGTTGTCTCGCGCACTGTTTCCAAGGTTCAGTTGCTTTGTTTTGTTGATGTGCCTGCTTTGTCATGTGTTTGTCGGTGACTTTTCTTGTGTAGCATAATGCCTCATCTGTTGTTATTTTTGAAAGACATACTGTTTGGTGAATATGATTAGATATTTTCTATTTATATAGGCATTCAGGACTCATTACATCGCAACAGAAAGACCTCTAAGACAACTGAACATGTTGTCAAGAATTTGACTGCTGGCGACACATGGGTTTTATGGTTCTTAATTAAAATTAATGGCGTGGGTAGTTATGTTCAAGCCAAAGTCTCACACAGATGCTCAGTTTTTCATCCTGTTTTTTGACAAACTGGTGACAACTGGACTGTGTTCCTTGGATGCATGGACTCAGCAAACAGGTCATGTTTAAACATGGTGATGTGAAACGTAAGAACTATGTGTTCTAGTGCAATGCAATGAGCTGTACTATGAGATGTACTATAGTCTCTTCTTCTGCATTTTTCTTTCAAGACCAGGTGAAATTGTAGTTCATTTTCAATATCATAATGACAAAATGAGAAACACGGTTTTTAAAAATACAATTTAATTAATCATTGAGTTGTATATAGAACTGTACACATTTTACATTTTACACAATTCAGTGTAACCTATCAGTCAATTTACCAAAAGTAAATTTATTTTTAAAATTTATATAGTATCTATCAAAGTTTTTTTTTTTTTTTTCTTTTCCATTCTAAAATAAGACCTACTCCGTTAAAGACATGACTTAATTTGCCTTCTTTATATAACATAAGCCAAGTATGAAGCAAAATTCTTGCTCATTGATCAGTGGGACAATCTAGGAAGAAAAGCTTAAAGAAAATAAAATATCTGAGATAAATATCAAAACAACAGCACTTTACAATCATACATCGCTCATCACACATTCAATCCAGAAACATTCTGTAAGAAAATTGCATAGAGATGGTTTTTACCCATGTAAAGGCAGAAGGCGTTAGTGTGTATTGCGTAAGGTTTGCTTGTGGTTATGGTAAGCAAGGTTAGTTAATTTAACTTAAGGAGTGAAGTTCTGGGGTCGGATCTTCATCTCCACCCTTTTGAGCGAGTAGTTTGGTCCATGCCAGCCGTACCAAGTGATTCCATCCGTGTTCTTGGTGTGCATCCCATGGCGATAGAACACACCATTCAGATTTGAGTCCGTGCAGCAGTTGTACCAGTAGCCACCTGCGGAAATTGTATTGATTAAATTTTATATCGGTGGTAAAACAGAGGCCAGAAGTGCTTAATTTTACCAGAAAACACGTAGTCAGTCTCACGGTGTCTTACCTTTACGAAGTTGGGCACAGTCATCCACGCACTTGTCATTGTCCTTGTTCTTGGTGCTGAAGTTGGTGTTGTTGTGGTAGCGGAGTGAGTCCCCAGCATTCCCGGTGTAGTTGGCAATAAAGAGCTTGTAGCTGTTCAGCTCATTGCTCAACGTGAAGAAACCATACTGAGCATAGCGCGTTGCACCTTCCCAGTCCTGAAATAGGTGACCGATAGCAGTAACATTAAGCATATTGCACATTATTAAGCACATAAGATAAAATAAGCCACGCATTATTACGACACTCTTACCTCCAGCTCTATGCGGAGCACTGTGGGCTGCCGGGTCATGCGATAGATGTTCTCATTGCCAAGCCAGAAGTCCCCATTGATTGTACCAAAGCCATTCTTGTACTGCTTCCAATCCCGCTCGAAGCTGGTCAGACCAACTCTACGTCTCTGGATGACCGTCCATCCACCTCCATTTTTCTCCATATCACAGTACACCTGAAGGCAACAGTGACAAGCAGTCAGTAATTAAAATGTGTCATTATCATGCTGTCAAATGAAGAGCTACTTATAGCTTACCTCCAGTTCAGGTGTTCCCAGAAAATCATCTTTGGGCAATTTGTAAAGCCCAGAAATTCTGTAGTTCCTGTTGTACAGGGATGCACAGTCATAGATTGCATCTAGGAGAGAATAAATCAAAGGGTTCATTTATAACATTTTGAATGGTTAAAAGAAGTCATATGAGTTTACATCCAGTATGATTCAATTCCTCATGGTGCTGTCTGGCTTTTATAACCTAATACCACATTATTCATTAAATCTGAAGCTTGCAGCTTAGAAATTAATCCAGCCAGTTGAAGAGGAAAATTTATTGGGTCCACTTGGAGCCCTACATTGTGCTCTTGTGCTTTTTGAAACAGAGCCTGTATATTTAGCAGATTTCTAATAAAGCTCCACTGTGCTTACAGAACTAATGGGAGAAAAGAACTATAGCTAAGTGCCAACTAACTGGGTGTAATAGTGTAGGTTTACAGCACGGTTATGCTTAAGGTCTGCCTCTGGGTTGAAAGATTAATGGTGTGGCAGAGACTGAACATCATTTATGAGGCACATTTTTGATGGACCAGACAGGTTTTTTTTTTTTTTTTTTTTACTGGCATTCTTGTGAGTCAAAGGTTACGGACACAAATTATGAGCTATTTCATGGTCAAATCTGAGCACACAAATGTGATTGAACAATATCATTACTCCTTGTTTCAAAATATGGAGATCCTAATCTTATAAATCTTAAGATCCTAAATTACAGATTTGTTTAGTGGTTGTGAATCTTGTTTATCATCTTATGATTATTTGACTTAATAATTGGACATCAGACTATAAAGGAGTTCCAGACTGCAAATATGAAGAATATAATGTAAATGCCCTTTCTTTTTTTTTCCTCCAATAGTTAACATATCCAACATGTTTGTGGATACAGAAAATAGTGTCTGTATTATATCCAATTGCCTGCAATTGCTTTTATGTACTGTTACAACATTTTTTTCAATTTTGTTTTTAATGAAAAACCTGTGAAACTTCCAAATAAGCATTTTTTTCCCTTTCGACCGATAGACTCAATTAATCCTGTACAACTTTTTAAGTCACCCTGACTAAACTTTGAGGTGGATTATGTTTCTCCGTATAACTGAAGAGGTCACGCAGTAGCAAATGTCATGCATATGTGATCCTTGACCCTGGAAAGTCTGGGCAACCCTAGGATATATTTATGCACTAGAAGAACATACACTGATAAACCATTCAATGAGTACTTATATAACACAAGTATTTTCTCAGTATTTTCCTTACCTAAGGTAGTTTGTGGGGCACCCTGCATGGCTTGAAACTGCATAATGTCCACACGGTTGTTGATCTCTGAATACTTGCTTTCGGCTTCAATTACTCGGGCCTCCTGTTGCTGGTTCAGTTTTTCTAGCTCCATCACTTGCTTCACCAAGGTGATCCGATCTGCCTCCTGCTTCTTGCTCAGCTCCTCCAGCAAGCTGGTGAGGTTGGCCACCTGCACCTTCAAGGCTCGCACATCGTCGCAGCACTGCGTCTTTGTCGCTTTTGGTGGAACCGCGTGCTTCTTTAATGGGTTCTGAGCCCATGTCAGGCCTAGCACCAAAAGAAAAAGGGCAGCTGAGATGACTGGTGTCCTCATTGTAGCTCTTCTAACGGACTCAGCTTAAGAAAGTGGTTTTGGTCTCTTGTAGCAATGATGGGAGTTGCTCCTGGTGGTGTCTCTCGTGTGGCTGACAAGTGTCTAGGAGGTGCGAGTGAAAACTCTGGTTACTGCTTCTGTCTTTTTCTCTTGCTCTATTTTTTGTCTCAGCTGTTCTTCTAGGGCCTTCGCTCTCTCTTCTAACTCAAGGTCTGCTGTGGCCACATTTTAAATATCTTTACATCTGTGCCCTCCCCTTTCGGTTAGGCTCACAGTCACTGACACCACACCACTACCTACACCACCCCCTGGGCTTGAAGCCTGTCCGCCCTCTCACTGCTCTCTCACTCTTACAGACACAGTCACACACACACACACACACACACACACGGACACGGACACTCTCTGTCTCTTATTCAATTCTCTCTCCCTGTTTTCCACCCCCTCCTTCCTCTGTATGGTTCCACCCTGCTTCCAGCTTCAGCTTTCATCAGGTGTACTGTTTGCCTGAACACTTAGTTGTACTTATTCAGAGTGCCCAAAATAGGCATGAAAGAGTGCGCAATGAAAATTCTCTCTCAGATCCACAGAGGTCACAGTTCAGCATGCCGTTTTTAACAGTTTCACAAGTTGAAGTTTTATTCCTCTACTCAGGAAAGTACTGTATTTTAGATTTAGCTGTACACCTCAGTAAATACAAGTGGAAAACATTTTTGTTTAAGAACATGAGCTGGTAACTGTATTTCGTTTGGGGTGCTATCCTGTGTGGCAGAGTTATAGTGGGCTATAACTGAATTAAAACAAGGTGCAGAACATTCCAGTGACATCACTGCTTTCTGTACCTCCTGAGTGTTATGTATCACATATAGTGCAGACAACAAAAGAAAACAGATGTGAGCTAGATAACCGGCTCCAGAAAACTGCTTAGGGGTGATAGATGCTCTAATAATAGTAATGATAATAACTCACTTGCAGGGAAAATCACAGTGTCCAAAGAGGGAAGCAGAATAGCTTAGCAGGGACGTGTGTGTGCATGCGGGCAAATGAATGCTAAGGTGTCTGGGGCAGGAAACACCCGCCCTAAGGTCTTACCTAAGTGTTTTATTATTGGTGTCTAGAAAGTCTAAGCTGCCCTGTTCAATATCCTACATCTGTGTACAATTTCTGTCGTTGCTTGGTTCCTTTGTTTCTCACTTGCAACTCAACTATGCCTTTTTACGTTTTAAACCAGTATTGACCGATATTTTCAACTGAGACAAGAATGAAGACAAGACTGTAATTGTGCAATTATCTGATAAGAAAAGAGCATGAATAGAAATATTTTGACATGAATAGAAATATGTGCTTTTTTCCCATTGTGCATTTAAGTCTAGTAACCAAAACCAAAAATGTTTTCAGTGTCCCTGAAAACATATATGATGACTTTATTGCTGGCAAATGAAAGTAATATGATAATCTCTCCTGCAGATTCACTTTACCATATATTCGTCTCCACATTTTCTCATTAAAGGTTTGTAGTCTATATGTGTAGGCTGTCTACACACTGTCATCACTCCATATTGAGTTGAAAATTCACTAGCGTACCTAAGTTACTATCTTTACCAAGCAATCTTGGTATGTAAATGTGAAGGTCCATTTCTGAACTGGTTCAGCGAGTCAGTTCTTTTTTTTTTTTCTTCTTCAAAACATCATCATTTATTTGGAAAAGAATAGGCCTCCTATTACCATGCATGACTGCCGTTTGTGGTTTTTCAGGTAACAAATACTTTTCCCTGTGTGCTCATGGCATGCTTCAGACATGTGTTTTATGTGGTTCCTAGCATACTTATTTTCTCTGTATGTCATATTGTAATAAGTATGCTTATCGCCAGGTGGATCGAGAGCTTATGTAATTCGGTGAACCTTAGAGGGCCACCCTAGGCAGACAGATGTGAGGAGACACAAAGAGCGAGCCTAAAGTCCCCCATGAAAGGTACGAAAAAGACCAAGTGTACCCTGCCAAGATTTACCAGGATCCACCCTGGGAGCCAGGCCTGGGGTGGTGTCCCCAGATGAGTGCCTGGTTACCAAGCCACCCATGCAATCCAGTTGGGCTCATCATCAAAATGTGGAGCCATCAGGTGCAATGCCAGTCAGGAGGCAGGCATATGATGGACTGGTTCTTTGCAATGGAAAGGCTTTGGGAATGTGGAATTTTACTTCACTATTGGAGAAAGAGCCCGAGTTATTGTGTGAGATGGTAAGCTGTGGACTAGATATAGTCTGCCTTACATCCGCACACAGGACTGGCTCCGGTACCAAATGTCTCAATCGAAGGTGGTATCTTACCTACTTCAGGGTTCCCACAGGTGTTAGGTCTCAGTCAGGTGTGGGAATACTCATCATTCCCAGGATGAAGACTTCACAGTTGGAGTTTTTTCCCAGTGGACAAGTGGGCTGCCTCTATGTGGTTTTGAGTCTCATGAAGAAAAAGAATTACTGTTCTTTATGCACAAAATAGAAGTTTGGTGGAATCAGCCTGCTTGGTGGGGGTGGAGCAGGTCGTCAGGGGTGCCTCCTGTTCACTCCATAGTGCTACTAGGGAACAGTGCTTATGTTGGTAATGGTGGAGATACCTGGAGGGGCATGACTGGGTGGAATGGCCTTTTAAATATGTGAAATGGTATTAGATTCCTGTTCAGGCCAAATTGTTAATAATAACCACTTCTGTTGAAACACAAGGTTGCTCAAAGTTTGGACACTTGGGTAAAGAGAGAGGCAGATATGTCAACTGATCACTACTTGGTGGTAACTTAGATTCTTTGCATAGAATGCTGGCCAGCTGTACTTGGTAAACCCAGGAGAGCTTTCTGGGTTGCTTGAGAAAATGCTTTGGTGAGAGATTAATTTAACACCCATGTCCAAAAGGACTTCACCTTCATACTGAGTGAGGTCAGGGACACTGAATCTACATCCTCAATCATAGAGCCAGTTGCATGAAGCTGTGGCCAAAAGCCTGTCTGTGCCTGTCATGGCAGTCACAATAAAGACGCACTGGTGGACACTAGTGATAAGGGAAGCTGTACTTTCAGAGGAGACATTCTGAGTATTGCTCATAGAGGGGTCTCCTGATTCTGGTAAAAGGTGTAGGAGAGCCAGAAAGGCTGTAGCAAAAGCAGTTGTGAAAGGACATGGAAAGGACATGGAAAAAGACTTTTGGGTAGCCTTGATGTTGTGGCAAAGTATTTAACACCACAGAAGTGGGAGACATTGTTGAGCAATGGAAGGAGCACACTGCAGAACTCCTTAACCTAGTGGACATACCCAACGTCAGGAAGCTGTGCCTTAAATCTCTGGTGTTTTGGAGTCCATCTCTGTATCTGAGGTTACTATGGCAGTTAGAAGCCTTCAAGGGTGCAGGGCTGGATGAGATTTGGCTGGAGATGTTGAAAGCACTGTACAAGGTTAGGGTTATATGGTTGACATACCTCTTCATTTAGTGGAAGTCTGGGGCAGTGCCTTTGGACTGGCAAGTGGAGATCGTAGTCCTTATGTTCGAAAAAGGGTACCAGAGGGTGTTTTCCTATTATAGGGACATATATACCAGGGTTCTGGAGAGAACACTCCATCTGTTAGCTAAACTTAGGTTTTGCTAAGAACAATGCTGGTACACCCAGGCCGTGGAACAGTGGACCAGATCCTTAATCTTGGACAGCTTTGTGAGGGAATATACTCATGGGAATATACTAATACCGT
>CM040982.1:21315991-21331516 GCA_022985145.1 Pangasius djambal
ATACACACACACACACACACACATACACAGTTAGGTTGGAAGTGTTTGGACAATGACAGTTTTTGTGATTTTACCTTTTTACACCACCACAATGGATTTGAAATAAAAAAAAATCAAATCAAGATGTGATTGAAGTGTAGACTTTCAGCTTTATTTTAAGAGGTTCCACAAAAATATGGCATTTACCATTTAGGAATTACAGCCATTTTAAGCAAAGTGCCTCTATTTTCAGGGGCTCAGAGGTATTTGGACAATTTAATGACAAGAAGTTAATTGACCAGGTGAGGTCCATTCCCTCATTACTTCAAGACAAATGAAGCAGATAAAAGGTCTGGAGTTGACATCAGGTTTTGAGTTGGCATTGGCAGTAGTTTGACTGGAGCTACCAATATGAAGTCCAAGGAGATCTCAATGCAAGTGAAGGAGGCCATCATTAGGCTGAAAAAACAACATAAATCTATAAGAGAGATAGCAAAAACTTTAGGTGTGGCCAAATCAACAGTTGGGTACATTCTTAAAAAGAAAGAAAGCACTGGTGAGCTCAACAACATTGAAAGGCCTGGAAGACCACGGAAGACAACTAAAGTGGATGATCGCAGAATCCTTTCTTTGGTGAAGAAAAACCCCTTCACAACATCAACAGAAGTCAAGAATACTCTAGAGAAGGTAGGCGCATCATTGTCAAATTCTACAATCAAGAGACGCCTTCATGAATGTAAATACAGAGGGTTTACAACAAGGTGCAAACCACTGGTAACATTCAAGAACAGGAAAGCCAGATTAGACATTGCCAGAAAACATCTAAAAAGCCTCCCATGTTCTGGAATAAGATTCTTTGGACTGATGAAACCAAGATCAACTTGTACCAGAATGATGGCAAGAGAAAAGTATGGCAAAAGAAAGGAACAGCTCATGATCCAAAGTACACCACATCATGTGTCGAACATGGTGGAGGCAGTGTTATGGCATGGGCATGTATGGCTGCCAGTGGAACGGGCTCACTGGTGTTTATTGATGATGTGACAGCTGACAGAAGTAGCAAGATGAATTCTGAGGTGTATAGGGCTATACTCTCTGCTCACATTCAGCCAAATGCTACAAAACCGATAGGACGCCGCTTCACAGTGCAGGTGGATAATGACCCTAAACATACTGCGAAAGCAACTCAAGACTTTTTGAAGGCAAAGAAATGGAATATTCTTCAATGGCCAAGTCAGTCGCCTGATCTAAACCCAATAGAGCTGCTTTTCACTTACTGAAGACAAGACTGAAGGCAGAAAGACCCACAAACAAGCAGCAACTGAAGGTGACTGCAGTGAAGGCCTGGCAAAGCATCTCCAGGGAGGAAACTCAGAAGTTGAGTTTTGAGAACATGGGCCCCAGACTTCAGGCAGTCATTGACTGCAAAGGATTTTCATCCAAGTATTAAAATTATGGTTATATTTACAATTATGTCACTTTGTCCAAATACCTTTAAGTCCCTGAAAATGGAGGTACTTTGCTGAAAATGGCTGTAATTCCTAAATGGTAAATGCCATATTTTTGTGGAATCTCTTAAAATAAAGCTGAAAGTCTGCACTTCGATCACATCTCAAATCCATTTTGTTTTATTTTTATTTTATTTTCTATTTATTTATTTATTTATTTATTTATTTATTTATTTTTATATATTTATTTCAAATCCGTTGTGATGATGTATAAAGGCAAAAATCACAAAAACTCTGTCATTGTCCAAATACTTCCGGACCTAACTCCATCAGTGGTTTGTTTTGTCTCCATGGCTGTATGTAGTTCAAGTGGGCTACTTGAACATTTCACTACTGAGTTCAGTATTGAATAGCCTCAGAGTAAAGATGTTGCTTTTCTGAAGTGAGAGGTGCTTGCTGAGGTTAGACTGAGCTTCTCCACAGACGCCTCCACAGGCGTTTTTGTCTTTCTGATTGGATTGGTCAAGCTTTTGAATCTAACCACAACTGGATAGTGTTTGTATTGGTCAGAATGTTGATGAAGTCATCCCAAGTTTTGTAATCACAATAGCATGGTTCCTGCTCTCTGTATTCAGCGATGGATATTTTCTTTTTGAGGAATCTTTTTTTTTTTTTTTTTTTTTTTTTCTTTTTTTTTTTCTTCTTCTTCCCCGCCCGATCTAGTAATAGTCATATCATGACTCATTGCTGGTCATAGCATGAGTACTTGTGTAGCAGTATTCTGCTCGGAAATATTATTGTATGTTATGCCAGTGCCACATCAGTCTTCTTGACCTAGATGTTGGTCACTCATGTCTGTTATGTCATTTATTGATTACCTTCTTGACTGTAATTTTTTTTTTACTTGTATCATTGTATCTCAACTCTAACCTTTGGGCCTCAGTGTGTACCAACTTAATATAATAACCCAGTTTCTGATTCATGCTCAACTTTTTAATTCTTACTGTCTTGTCTCTAGGGGATCATTACAGTTTATGTGCCTCATTAAGTTATGAAAACACCTGAGCACCTTTAGCACCAGTCAGACATGACATCTGTTGCTGCATGCCGTTTTCACCTTTACATGTCATCTCCTGAGTAAAATCAATCGGATCATGTCTGCATAGAGAGGCAAGCCCACTTTTTTTGCATATAGGGGGACCCATAGGATCTGGAAAATAGCTATGCCCCCCTGGGCCACACAGTAAATGTAAATATATTCTTGCCATGTGGGGAAAAATAACACCTTAAGGAAAAGTGTATAAAATACTGGCCTGTTAAGCCTAAATTTTTAGGGCTGCAGTTAAAAAAAACCCTAAATGACTAATGGTGAGTCCCTGAGTGAGTTGCTGTGAAGGATTGCAAAAATAGGAGCACTAAGAATTTAATAATGGCAAAGCACAATGATATAGGTCCTCAACTAGTTACATACTTATTCATGAAATGATCCATTTATTTCCTTAGAAAACCTGATTATATAATAGCTATTCTCCCTGTGGCATTTGTGTTCACAACTGTTTCATGTTAGAAAAAGCTCATGCCAGATGTCTCCTGTAAAAAAAAAAAAAAAAAAGAAAGAAAAAGAAAGAAAAGAAAAAGGGGAAGAAAAAAAAGTCAGTAATGCTCATGGAATCAAAATATTCTGTAACCAGAGCACTGTATGAGTGTGAACAGAGGGTCTAAACTGACACTCCCCATTCAGACCATTCATGAGTTCAGTCAGTCGGGAAAAGAGAGTGAATGTCAAAGTATTTGTGTCCTCCTCCCATTATTGGGATTATATAATATTTATTAACATTACCATCTTTTTTGCTTGAGGTTACTAAGGGAAAGTGTGCACTCTTTTAACTGAGGCCATGAAAGAATGCAGTAAAAATGCTTTTCATGAGTTCATGGAATGTCTGGACGTGTTTTCATTGATTCCATTGCAAGCTGACCATGCTTCAGTCTTTTTTTTTTGGGGGGGGGGATTTGTTTGTAAACTTTGCACAAAGAATGCAGACCATTATAAAATGGTAAAAATGGTTTAAATGAGAACCAACCTCTCCAAAATATGACACAAATAAAGTCGTTTTGTGTTCAGTGGTGATTCAGTCTGAAGCAGCTTTAAGGAGCTGATGTCAGAAATGTTGACCTTTACTTCCAGCAGATCATTGGGTAGTTTAATAGCCATGGTGCCAAAGCTAGCCTGGCATTCATTTAGTAATAGTAATTTAGGCAATGTTGACAGAGGCCTACAATTTGGCTGTGTGGTCCCCATCTGGCGTAAAGACAAGTTGGATTTTCTTTCAACCACAGGGAGCATTATTCACTTGGGAGCCTTCTGTTTTCACTGTAAACACGGAAGGCAATATTATGACACCCTGGACAGATCTGTACTTTTGTGGTGATTTTTCTGACTAAATTGGTAAAGATTCTGAACGATGTCACCCTTTACATGAAGTGTCTGTAAGGATCGTGATCTTGTATTTCAATGCATAAAACTTAATCGGGCCATCTTACAGTAACACGGTTGTACATTTCAATTTCAGTTTCATGCAGCTCATGACATGGTCAATTTTTGTAGATATTAAAATGACAGGACAAGAGCTAGAAGATCTAAAAGGTGTAGTACACAAGTGTTAAATTGGGTTTGGAATGTCTTTGAGCAGCAGACTATTCAGTGCACTTTCCTTCTTTTCTTGCATAAGTGTCTTTCAAAAAGACAACAAAAAAAAACTGACTAAATGCTGTTGGCTTCTAGTTTTTGCACTCACTGGTCACTCTAATAGGAACATCTGCAAGCCTATGTCTAGAATTTATACAGAATGGTGCAAAAACCAAAAATCTTCTAGTGAGCGGCAGTTCAGCAAGCAACAATGGCTTTTTGGTGAGAGAGGTCAGAGGAGAATGGCTACACTGGTTCAAGCTGAGTGGAAGGCTCCAGTAACTAAAATAATCACTCTTTACAACTGTGGTGAGCAGAAAAGCATTGGACGGTTGAAGATTAGAAAAATCACCTGGTCTTTTTCCAATCTTCAGGAATCTTCAGTCTAGTTTCAGTGAGGAAAAGAAGGAAACTACATATTAGGTACTAGGTATGAATAATTTGGTTCAAAAATGTATTTTAAAAAGCACTGTTAAAGTTTGGTTCTTGTAGATACTTTGGAAGATATTTGGAGGAAAAATAAATCTGCTGAAAGTGGAAATTGAAATGCTGCTGCACTGATGTTTGGATACTAGTTTTCATGACGTTTTGATTTGACATGATGGAAGTGCAAAACCTCTTTTATCTAAGCAGAAGGCGCCATGTGGTGCTGATTATGTGGGATGGACACCGCTCAGGACCAGATTGTTGGTCAACCAGTGAATGTACAGAGCTATGAGGAGGAATGCATGGCTATGAGGAGAAAACCAGACAAATCTTTCTTGAGACATTGCTCTCTCTCTCTCTCTGTTTATTTTGGTGTGTTTATTCACACACTGAAGCGAGTTTATTCACACACTGAGTAGTGTGTTGCAAGTCACACACGCAATAGTGTGCGACAGCTGTCTCAGTGGAATGGAGGGATTTGTGTAAAATATCCATGTATTCAGACTGTTGAATATCAAAGCCTGTGTCTGTTTGCTGTCTTTTTGGTGGAGATTGATTGCATAAAGAAAGGTGTAGTTTGCATTGTATTGTTTTGTGGCTCAACGTGTTTCACGACACTTTTCACTCCATTGTGGGTACTTTTTAGTTCCTGTTCTTTGGTGAACCCATGTAGTACAATGCGTTACAACAACTTCCTGGAAGGTTCTTTCAGAAGTTAGTAGTAGTACATAGCCACTGAATTACGAAAAGCACAAAGAAATTATTATTGTCTGATTTGACTACAAACCTGCTCTGCCTTTTTCCTGATAGAAATGTTGCTCCCGGCAATGCATTTTCCATTGTTTAGAAACCGTGTCTTTGTACGAATAATCTGTAATCCAAATAGGCTTGGACACGATAAACACAGATGGCTGTTAGTCTTGCAAATTCAGTTAATATGTGCAAAGCTGCCCCATCCAACATTTCTACATTGTTCCCTTTTTGTGCTCTTGACGAATAACAATTTCTGGAGGTTTTAGATTCTTGATTAATTTATAATTTCAGTGATTTATCTCATCTTATTTTTATATAAATGTATTTGCTTTATATACTGTTAGTTCCAGCTAGCGATTCATTGTGTTAAACATTTAACTAGAATTTCATGACCTTTATTTTAAAAAAAAAGGGGGGGGGGGGGGTCCTCAGGTGTTGTGAAGTCATAATGAAATGTACATATTACTACAAATTAATCCCAACTATGTTCTTGCTCACACAAGCATAGGAGCCAACTCGAGCCTCCATATTGAATAGTGGAAGAAAGTTTTTCATCTTTTCTACCATCACTTCACACCATTATCGTCACACCATCACTATACATCTGCTCATAATTAAAATAATGTTTATTCCAGAGCCGGTGTTGACCTGTGAGTGGGAGTTCTGACAAGCACTGAGTGGAGGAACGCTGTGCTGAGGAACAGTGTTGAATTTTCAGGGCTGAACAAGAGCTATTCTTTTCATTTCTTCTGGGTCTTTCCCATACCCCTTGGGAATGAGGTTACCACAGAAACCTCAGTGGTCCCCAGTATGAATGAGTAAGGATGAGTTTAAGACACTGCCTGATTTCAGAAAGGCTTTTTATTTTTCAATACAAGTAAGAATGTTGGACCATTTTTCAGTAGCTCAACGGCGCTGATATAAATTCTCGTTGAATTCTGTCTTGTAGTTTGATATGCTATTAGCAGTGTTGGTTTGAGACCGAGGAATTTTCAAATAATAAATTGAAATTGACACAGATAGGAGTTTCGGTTGTTCCTCACTTCTGAATTTAGTCTGAGCAGCAACTGTTTTCACAGCTGGTCTTCCCATCATTTGGTGGTTGGGGTCATATAGGCTAGTGCAAGATGACCATGTTGCCTGACCAATTTAATTGTAGTCTACAATTAGTAGTGAATCATAACTAGCCACCCGTTCCACTGGTATGGAGGGTTTGTATAAATGAGAATATGAGAAACTGCTTTGTCTATTCGCTACTGTTAGCCTCAAGTGATGTGATAGTCGACTAAAACATTATTATTTTTTTTTTTTTTCTGTCCACTTTGCACTCATATACAATTTCTTCTGTTGGAGACTATTCAGGCAACTTATCCCAATGCCCACTTCAGTGGTCTTGCACATATGAAATCTCCAAAATGACGCTAATAGGCTATCTTTAAAAAAAAAAAAAAAAAAAAAAAGTCAAAAATATAACTGAATACAAATATTGATAATAGAGTGGATTAGAAATAGTTTATTTATTAATAGTTTATTTATTGTTTACTGTTCCCTTTTTCTTTTTAAAAAGGAGGCAGTTGACCTTTACTATTTTATCTCTTCTAGCATGCATTTAGTCTATTGCCTACTTTATTCACACACTTCCTAATCTCACTTATTTGATAATAAGCACTTGGCAAGGAATACCACCACCATTTTATAGCCATATTAAAGGTCGGCTAGCTTGATGCATTTTAGGAAGGTTAGTTTAATAGCTGAGAGTCTTTTCATTGTCGAGAACACAAAACACTCTCACAGAACTACAAAAATCATAGAGCTGAGCATTTGTGTCTTTGTGAAGTGCTTTATTAATCCCATGGGATTACTAGAAATAACTTTATAACTGTTTGTACAAAATTGGTAATGCGGTGAAACAGAATAATGGCAGAATCTATTTTGCTCTGTGTTCAAATATTATGAAATTACTAAGCAGCAATTAATAATGCACAATGCGCTGTAATGGGCTTTAGGTTGTGTAGCAGTTCTCTTCAGCACCCTGATTTATCACAAATGATTATCTGTAGATGAAGTAGTTACAAGAACTTGCTGCTAGCAGTTCCCACAACATGAATAGAGCGCTGTACTTTTTACTGATGCAGATGTTCAGCTCTATAATTTTGTGTCTGCCATGGTAATGTAAGCAGTGTGCTTTATTATCATCGATTAGTAACTCCCCAGTAGGAATGGAACACTCATTAGTGTGAAACACAAGCATAAAAGTCAACTACCATTTACCATTCCGGCCCTAAAACTGGTGAGGAAATGCGAAACTATTACGAGGGAACCTCATCGTATTGCACGTGAAAGTATTTCAGTACAAATATCTTCCAAGCCTGTTCTTTTAGGGCTACAGCATAGAAGTTTGATTGTCCCATGACATTTGAATCAGCTCGTACACATTTGAGGTGTCATTTAACATAATGGAGTATTCAAGTTCAAGACCGTGTCAAATTCCTACCTAATAGACAGCAGCTTGCTGGCTGAAGACTATGTGGTTGACACTCATATTTTGGATTGCTCTAGTCTATATTAACCATCACTATCAGATAGAACCTAACGCTGAATAGGTTTCAGCATGCTCCTCTGTTCATATCATCAGTGAAGAGATGTTATCTGAATAAAACTCTAGGTAGACTGAAATGTCGATAAAATAGGAAAAGCTGCTCTATTGGATTTGGATCTTTTGCCTGGAGAGGCCACTGAAGTAAACTGAACTCATTGTCATGTTCGTGTTCATGGTACCAGTTTAGGACTTGCGCTTTGTGACTTGGTGCACACCATTACATTGCCACCAACAGGTTGTTGACAGTAAATAATTAAACTTAATAAACTTAATAAATTTATTTCACTGACTGTTTGAGATTTCAGCTATTTATTTATAACTCACTCTATAATCAATTTTTGTATTCAGTTATATTTTTTTGGCACATCCGATAGCATATTACTGAATGAATTTGTCGTTTTTGGGGATTGCATATTCACAGTTTTTCATGACCACACTGTTCAGATCTTTTCTATCAGCAGTACCTGACGGGAAACTTGTGTGTGTGCACTAATCCAAGAAAGCATACTTTGACAGATATCTCTTCCTTGTTATTAAGATAAAGTTCCATTTTGGAAAGTCATTGATTGCAATTGGGCGCTGTTTCCAGTTTATTCACAATACCTAGCTTGAGAACTTTTAAAAAATATAAGTTGTAGTGTAGTTGTTTTTAACTTGGCCACTGAAGAGATGGGAACCAGTAGTCCTTTGGATTGCATAACTGGCAGTCTGACCTTATTTTCACAGGCAGACTGGAAACATGAGAACAGTCATTTTTTTAAAGAAAGAATCATCCAGGAGACCATCTCCTGACCACAGGGTCAGATTATAATAAAAACACTGTCATAATATCATGCACACCTGCAGCCCTGTGAGTCTCACAATGCACACCTGTGTCTTTGAGGGTAAAATGATTTCTTTATTCCAGCTTATTGAACCAAAAAAATTAATCACTGTGAAAGTCAACAAACGAATGATAGAAACAAAATGGGGAAGGGATTATTATGTCAGGAATGTTGTGTTGCGAATCACGTCTGTTCTCTTTCATGATTCACTAAGCTATTCACCACCTTACTGTGGTCGGTCTGGACTAATCCATCTTCTGTAGAAAAAAGCTTGTCACCAAGAGAGAATAATTACAAAAAATAAAGTAATAAAAACAGTGTAATGGAATTTTATGTCTGTATAATTTGCATGATGAAATGAGATGAGATGAGAACTAAGGACTGGTGAGTCATATCTTCCATCTGCTGGATAATAAGGTTTTGTTTTGGTGGCACATGGAATAAACAACCTTATCCCATTGTGAACATATGGTTGCATTTTCACCTCCTTCCTTGTTGAAATGACTTTTTTTAGTACTACAAAATTATCTTACCAGCCACTACCAGCCATATGATTACACCATATTAATACCAGATAGGACCCCTCTTTGCCCTCAGAACAGCCTCAATTGATCATGGTGTGAATTCCACAAAGTGGTGGAAACATTGCTTTGAGATTGTGGTTTGTGTTGACATGAGTGTAGTCTCCTGTCCTACCCAACTGAAAAGGTGCTCGATTGTATTCTGATCAGGCCACTGGGGAGGCCACTGAAGTACGTTGAACTCATTGTCATGTTCATGGAACCGGTTTGAGATGACTTGTGCTTTGTGACATGGTGCGTTATCATGCTGGATGTAGCCATTGTACGATGGGTAAAGTGTGGCTTTAAATGGATGCATATGGTCAGCAACAATACTCAGATAGCCTACAGTATTCAGTCGAGGCTTAATTGGTATTAAGGGGCCCAGAGTTTGTGCCAAGAACACATTCCCCACACCATTACACCACCACAGGCTGAATTGTTGACATAAGGCAGATTGAGTCCATGGATTCATGCTGCTGATGCCAAAATCTGACCCTACCATCTGTAAGAAATCGAGACTCATCAGGCCATGCTGCACTTTCCAGTGTTCATCTGCCCAGTTTCGGTGAGTCTGTGCCCACTGCAGCCTCAGATTCCTGTTCTCAGGGACAGGAGCGGGAACATGATTTGGTCTTCTCCTATCGTAGTCCATTGCCCTATTGGTTCAACATGTGCACTCTGAGATGCAATTCTGCTCACCGTGGTTGAAAAGAGTGATTATTTTAGTTTCTGTAGCCTTCCTGTCAGCTTGAAATAGGCTGGCAATTCTTCTTTGACTGCTCATCAACAAGGCATTTCCAACTGTGGAATTTTTAACTTTTTCATTTTTAACTGTACTTTGCTAGAATGAGTCTATTAACTAACTGAGTCTATTAATCTACTCTTGACATTTCTGCTTCTCACTGGCCCAACACAAGCTCAAGCTGCCTTGTTACCCTCACACTAACATTCATCTGCTGTTCTGTTCTGGGCTCCTGAGCTTTGAGTAGGGGCATTGCCCCCTTTCACCTAAGCAGCATTTTAATATTTCCTTAGTCCTTGTGTTTCATGTCTGTATTACTAATCAACGTTGGAATTTTGGGAAAAATAAGAAAAAGTTTGGGGGGGCGGGGCGCTTCTCTTCAAAAGCTCACATATATCCTTGCATTTGTCATAAATTATTGTAGTCTAGCTTGTCATGAATCAGATGGTATAATTCTTTTTTCCCATTCTCTGGTTATGGGTCCAAAATTGTTATGAAAAATTGGCAAAAATAACCCCTTTGTACCAAAGACTAAAAAAGTACAATACAGAAATGTACTGTGTAGCCTAAGGGTTTGCCTGATACCAGCTTTGTTTGCGCTGTGTGAAGCTTCAAGAACAGTTGTATTCATGGAACTGTAAAAATTTGACTATTAGCATACCTGCATGAGCGTTCACTCGGTGCCTCTTACCGTATTTGATAGAGTTGTCTCCAAGGGTAGCCATGATTGCTTGTCAAGATGATGTAGGCAACAAATCTTTCTACAGAGTCAGAAAGACACAGAGTCAGCTTCCTGCACTGAACTGCAACACAACTCCAGGGGCTATTCTCAGCAGGGTATTTTCCATCCCTGTCTGTCTTCACTTAGTCAGTTGTCACTGTTTGGCCATTAGATTATCTAAATAGTTAAATCGTTACATATGCTAGCACTGACTTTAAAGGCCATTAGTGTGTAACCAGGTCCTATGTTATTGGCTTTAGCCTAATTGCCTGTATTGCACCCATAATGCAGACAGCCGAGATTCTTCTCCATATGGATTTGATTCTTGTTTTGGGAATTGGAAGGAAATGGTAGTCATGGGAAGCCATTAGTCAGAAATCGAATTTAATGCTGCCGATGAATTCCTTATTCTTATCTATGGGTCATTAAATCTTCATCTGAAATGTGTTGTTGTTGGTCCAAACTTGTATATGCAACCCTTTAGGGGTTCCTGAAAATGTTGCAGAGCTATATATTATATAAATGCCAGGTGATCTAACTGCAGGAAGTAATCAAACAGCATATTGTATTGTGGGCCGCAAGGAAAAAGGAGACGTAAGGCAGCAGCATCATTAGGTGGCTTACTACCATGGTTAGTCAATAGTCTTCTTGGTATTATCTCTGTTCAAGCCTGCACTGGATCCTAAAATTAATGATATATCATAATATTGCCTGTTCATTTATAATGGAATATATATGTATTTGCTTGTATGACAAAGACTAGTTAGAAAACCAATATTGGTTCACCCGTTTAAATAAATTAACAGTCTCCCCTAAATTTTGAGCAAATAAACAATGTTTGAATTACGTTAAAATGAATGCAGAGACTGATAAACAACAAAATGCACACAGGGTTTAAAAAAATGCAGACAGGCAAACAAAATAGTCCTTTTTCTAACTGTGCTAATTACTACTTCTCATGTCCAGTTATTTTACCTCTCAAGACATTGACTTGCCCCTTTAAAGTTGCATGCCTATCTGTATGACTACAGCAGAGATGGTTCACTGGAAGCACGTCACTGGTGTTGCCCTGAGGTCAAAAGCAGGAAGGAGGCACCATTTGCAGTGTTCCAAGAATGAGAGACGTAATATCCCATGCAGGTTTGCTGCATAGATCATTGCCCCAGCCATGTGCACCTCATTGGCACGTCATAGTTAGGTTTTATGGCAGGAATGTGCGAGAAATAGTAAATGAATCCTTTCTATACTCAGAGGGCCTGTGTCACTGGGGATGGAATTTTTGCTGAAGCAGCACACTAGCTCTTTGTTTAGAACTGTTAAAGCCGCAGTGCCTGGCTGGGCTTGATTTATCATAAAACGCACAGACTTTCTGAGCATGTCATTCAAATGCCGTGAGTCATGTGCTTATTTATATTCAAAGAGTTGGTCTGTTCTTACTTCATTGAGTTTATATTCTTACTTTTCTAAACTGGGAAGTAGATTGTGACGAATGTTTTTCTAACACTAATGTATACTAACATAACTGCACATTCATGCAATTATCCAATCAGCCAGTCATTTGGCAGCAGGGCACTGCATAAAATCATGCAGATGCAGGTCAAGAGCTTCAGTTCATGTTCACATTAAACATCAGACTGAGGTAAAAAATGTGATCTCAGTGACTTTGACCATGGCATAGCTGTTGTTGCCAGACAGGCTGGTTTGTGTATTTCAAAAACTCCTGGGATTTTCATACATAACAGCCTCTAGAGTTTACACCAAATGGTGTGAAAAACAAATACATCAAATGGCAGAAATGCCTTCATCATGATAGACTGCAGAGGAGAATGGCTAAACTGGGTCAAGCTAGATGTCTACGGTAACTCAAATAACCACTCTTTACAGCTGTGGTAAGGAGAAACGCATCTCAAAGTGCAAAACGCATCGAACCTTGATGAGCACCAACAGAAGAAGATCTTATCAGGGTCCACTCAATGTCTGCCAAGAGCAGGGATCTGAGGCCACAGTGGGTACAGCTTCACCGAACGTGGCAGCTGAAAGCTGGAAAAAGACAGTTGAGAAATTGTCAAATGTGTTAGCAAGTATTTGACTTTTTGAAATTGTAAGTGTAGTGTTATTAATTATTATACAATGGCACTGTAAAATGCTCGATTCTCATTAGTCTGAGCACAGTTCGGACAGTTCCGTCTGGTTTATATTAATGTGTTTGTATTATGAGTATGGCAGACTTGTAAGATGCTCCACATAAGCAGATTTAGAAAAACAGGTTTAATTGTTGATATGGTGAGAATTTTCCTGTGACACATTTGCCAATCAAATAATAATGTGTTTTACAAAACCCTTTTAATGGTCTTGGCCTCTCCATACCAAATGCGTTTTTTCCGTTTTTGTAATGTGCCTACTGCTGTCAAATTTCTCACCTCTTGTTCATGTACATTTTTAAATGTATTACTTTGGAGAACACTTGGGGCCAAAGTGACCTACAAGTGATGCAAAGTCCTTTTCCAAGCACAGAGCTGAGCAGATGAAGTTGAGGGGTCTTTCTCAAGTTTTCAGGCAGTCGAAAGGTTTGATTTCAATACCTAACAGTCACGAGCACTAGGCAACCACTGCCTGAGTTCTGAAATAACCTTCACATTTGTTAAATGCTACTATTTTACAGAAGTACTGGCAAATATGATATTTGCAATTGAGGAAAAGTACAGACTTACATTACACATGAGTAGTTCCAGATGGAGAGACTTCAAACAGGTATTAGAAGGATCATAGGCATGACAGAAAAATAGACGATGGTTCTTTTATTCAATAAATCTGGCAGGCACTGGATTCACATTCTCATATCTTGTACAGGAAGACTGAAGAGAAAATTATTAGTTCCACTAGAGATTTAAAAACATTGTCTTCATGTCCAATTTGACAAGTGACAAATGGAAACATGGCTTTGTGCAATGTGTGTAGAAGTCCGATACAAAGATAGATGGCCAAACAGTCATCTTTAAAAGAGCACTGTGCATTAGTGTTTAAGCTGTTTAACAAAACTCCCAGTTTTGTGCTTGAGCATAGTATTAATAACAGACTTGAATTCTCCATGTTGGTATAATTCCATATTGGACTCAGTCCCACTCAGTACTACTGTTATAAATGCATAGTCACAGTTCCCTGTATCTACAGGCCTGGAGTTCCCTGAAATGATCCTTCACTGTACGGTGTCCTTCTTGCAGCATCTATCGCCATCACTCACATGTTAGAAGTGTTGTCTGGAACTCATACCTACCATACCGTGTGTTTTGATTGTTATGTATGGGTGACCTCAGCTACTATCCATCACACAATGCAGCTCCTCAGAGGCTTTCCGAAAGCGTTTTCAGACTGGAGTTACCCTGTGCTAAAGTACTTTTCTCTGTCTTTTTTTACAGTATCAACAACAAGCTGCAGCAGCCAGAGGCCGCTTCAGGGGTCCTGGAGTATGCTATGAAACATTTTGGCGAATTGGTGAGCAGCTCTTACCCCTTTTCTTTATTTCCATGTATTTTTCACCAATCTCATTTCCTAATTTTACAACAGTCTGAAACACTTGGTCTAAACAGTTTCTTTCCTCAGTAACTAAGAGTGAAAACTCTACACCAAAATGTGTATGAACACTGAAATATGTTCTCCCAAATCCAAACCTAGTGAAGCCAAGTTTTGTTTTAAGCCAGTCTTTATCACATGTTCATATCAGAAGTGCATAAACAGTGGAGCAGAACATTTCAACCCAAGTCCTAGTAAATAGACTTTCCTAGCTATAGTCATACTCAGGATTGCTACTGTGAGCATAAATATGCTTGCTGAGAAGTAATAAGATATTTGGACAAGAATTAGATAATTGCTAGGATTCATTTATTTCCTTCATATGATTCTTCAGCTATAACCCTGAAGCCAGAGCACTCAAACCTAAATCCTGTCTTCAGGATCCCACGCTGACCACCGGGACATGGTCCAGATAAAAAATTACATCCATAAACAAGGGTGTTCCTAGGAAGACTGCAGATGCTTTTCCACATCTGTTGCATAGCCTAGTGGACAGGCTCCTTTTGTTAGACTTGATTGTACCTAATTGTTCCAAGATACAATTACACGACTCGTCTGATTTTCCTCTCTAGTCGCATCTTTGTGTCTTATGTGACGGTAACAAAGTGAGAACTGGTCCAAACAGCTGATAACAAGACAGACTTGCGTTCTTTGAGGCACAGGAACCAGGATTAAATGTGTATAGAATGTGGCATGTGTAAGGACATCAGAAGACAGTAGTATAAAACAATATTTTTCTTTATTGAGCGTACAGATTTGGCAGAGCCTGTTTTAATAAGACGAGTTTCACATTTTCACAGAGAATCTCTTTTTCTCATTAGTTGCCTTGGCAGCCCAGTCCATCTTTATTTTTCTTATAGAGAACAGACTAGAGTCTGGTAAAGAGCAGGAATGGAAGAAAATGGGATTGGCTAGGAGACAGCTAAACTAGACTGTTTGATCCAAGTGCCTCAAATGTGACTTTCTGTAAAATATTGAAGTGGACGTTTTCATAGGACGGCGCATGATGAACAGTTAGCTGGAGACCCCATCACGCCGAATGTTTACTTTTCTTCTGGAGTTTTCTTTACAATATTCAGACTAAAGCAAGTTGCATGAAAATAGCATTTCGCATCAGGCTGGTTTCCTGGGAGTCTGAGAATGCAATATTTGTTTTACTTCGATACCAATACCAGGTATGGTGTCTACAGACTGTCCACAAAAAGTCACTGAAC
>CM040982.1:21331616-21394715 GCA_022985145.1 Pangasius djambal
AATATAATAAAAACTAGTAGACTATTATGTTTAAAAAAAAAAAAGGGTTTAGCAGCCTTTAGAGGGATGAAATGTAGAATATGCATAAATAGAATATGTTAAACAGATATACAGAGCTGTAGTGTGCAAAAAAAATTCAAAATAACTTGCAACATCCTCCTTATTATGAATCAAAGCTCTTCATAAGTTAAATTAAACAGGTGTAACTAAATAATTCAGATTGTTTCATTTGGTTTGCTTTGAAGCGATGTGTTAGAGCTGCATAGCTCTGACCAGTCGGGACTCTGGGCACAAGGTGTGGTCTGAGCATCAGTGCCATAAGTTACACACAAAAACGTTACAGTGATCATCGAATGTTATAGAATCGGACCATTTTCATGTTTTGAACATCGATACTTTGTGCAACACTAGTGTGCTAAATTAAACACTTTGTAAAATGAACCTTTTTTACACTCAGTGGCTCATAACGCCAGTCTTCAGGAATTTCTTATTCTTATTTGATGCAAAGCACACATGCCTTCAGAGAAAATGATTTTTTCTAAGTATCAAATTAAATAAATTATTATATATAAAACTAGACAGTAAAGCAGCCAGTGAGAAATTAAATCAAATCATAATTTGCCTTTGGGTTTAAAGCTGCATAAATTCTCATGCGGTTTTTGTAAGGAAATTGGCTGGTAAGAGGGGATCTCACTACACTTCTCCTGTATCTGTTTATAAATTCCCAGACAACCTCAATGATATTTTTATCAGAAATGTGGTCTGTTACTTAGCATGAACCCTTACTTAATAAAAAAGTTCTCTGTAACATTGATTTTTTTTTTTTTTTTTTTTTTAAATAAAGTTTTGAAAAAAAAAATTCTAGTGACACACTAATGTAGTAGGCATTAAATAGATCACCGAAAACAGAGTTTTTTTTTTTTTTTTTTTTTTAAACTTGTTTCAACTCTTTACAACTGTGTTTATTTTGTCTGAACTGGCCTATTGACACCATCACAAAACCAAAATGGCAGACTTGATACTTTCAAACTGAAGACCTCCCAGTGAGAGCTTTTCTGCTTTTCTTTGAGAAAATAACAAGAGACTTGTTACGTCAGCCTTCAGGTTGATTTACGTATTGACGCATCTGCTGTGCTGAGTTGCGGTAGAGGGCTCAAAATGAGACAGGACCACTATGACCTCTTTATATTGCCTGCGTCGAAAAAATGTACAAATCACAAAAAAGCCTTTTCTACACCCCATTCACAGGCTGTTCATTCATAATTTTTTTATTATGCTTTGTAATTTAGTTGTTTCGCCTTAAACGAAATGGAGAAATGGATTGTTCTTTAAAAAATTGCTTCATTTATTCATAGGATGCTTTATTTTTTCTTTTAATAAATTGGTGAACCATAGAAGTAGTGTTGGAAATTTAGTAAAAAATTTGTTACTTTTATATGTACCGCTTTTTCCCATTGTTCCCCTTTTATAGGAGATTCAGGCCACCTGGTATGAGAAACTGCACGAGTGGGAAGATGCTCTGGTAGCCTATGATAAGAAGATCGACATGAATAAAGGAGACCCGGAGCTTATTCTGGGCCGCATGCGCTGTTTAGAGGCACTGGGAGAATGGTGAGTCCAAAGGCCTTTACAGACGCGGGCTGTTTGCGTTGTTTTTTTTTTAATTATGAAGAAGAAAGCAGTCGGAGAAGTTTACACATTTTCTCACAATGAGGTTCTTGGTTTGAAAAGTACGTATTGGGAAATATTACACTTTGCCCCCTTAAAGCCTTCTTTTTCAAAGTCTTTCATAGTTCCCGTTCATTTGAGTACAGTCAAACCCTGTTTGATTACCATTATTAGAATTGGCATTAAATAAATAGAAATATGAATCTAATATTCCCAGGAGAAGGGTGTGAGTTTTGACTGACCACACTATGTCTGTGCTTATTGAGTTCCTAATATCACTGATGGAAACTGACAGAGCCACTGGGCAAGAAGAAAGGAAAATGCAGAGCATTTCCTGTAACAGGAACCATGCACATTTGCCGGGAAGGGTAGCAGGACACTGTGTACGGTGGAGTCATAAGCTTGGATGCACTTCTCTTGTGCGCAGTGGCTGTGGAATCATTTTGAGAAACCTGCCTCAGAGTGGTATGCTGAATGAGTACAGATGAGTATGAAGCTTATAGAATGAGTCCACCTCACAAGCCAATTGCCTGAGGAAATGATAAGTCTAATTTATAATGTCCAGCTTCTTAAGTAAGGAATAAAACACAACGGGGCATGCTGTTATAAAGAAATAATTAATGACATGAAATGAGTTTCCAGCCCAAAGTTGACCGTTTTCCAATAACAGCATTTGTCAAAGTTTTTTATTCCTCTTATACCACAAAAAATTGCCAACATTTACTTTTTTTTGTTTATTAAAGAGTGAGATGTACTTTTTATCTGTTTATAGTTGCATTTAATATTGTGGATTATCCCTGAAATAAGTTAGTTCCTGTTCTCATTTACACTGTACAGTGGATATAAAAAGTCCACACACCTCTGTTAAAATGGTAGGTTTTGGGATGTAAAAAAAAATTAAACCAAGATAAATCATGTCAACTCGTCTTAATGTGATATAGCAGCCAACAAAATTCAAGTGAAAAACAAGAAACATTTAGTTAAAATTAAAATTTAGGGTAAAAAGAAAAACACAGTGTACACACACCTTAATTAATATTTTGTTAAAGCACATTTTGCTTGTAATACAGAACTCAGTCTTTTTTAGGTAAGAGTCTACCAACGTAGCACATCTTGATTTGGCAGTTGTATTCCACTCTTCCTTGCAAAAATGCTCCAGATCTATCAATTTCGAAGGGATCTCTTCTCCTTTCCCCTTTCCACTTCCCCTTTCAAGTCATTCCAAAGTTGTTCAATAGGATTTAGATCTGGGCTCTGACTCGGCCTTTCCAAGATGTTGATCTTCTCCTTGTGAAACCTTTGTTGACTTGGATTTGTGCTTTGGGTCATTATCGTGCTGGAAGGTTCATTTTTCTTCATCTTCAGCTGTCTAACAGAGCCCTGCAGGTTTTGTGCCAAAATAGATTGATATTTGGGGTATCCATGATTCCTCTATCTTGACTAGAGCCCGAGTCCCAGCTGAAGAGAAGCAACCCCATAGCATGATGCTGCCACCACCATGTTTCACCATGCATATGGGGTTCTTTGGGTGATAAACTGTCTTGTTTTTGTGCCCAAAATATCTTTTAGAATTATGCCCAAAATGTTGTAACTTGGTCTCATCAGACCATAACACATTTTGCTACATGGCTGCTGTTATAGAAAATTATTCACCACCGGCATCTTTTTTTTTTTAGATGGTAGAGAAACTTCACTGTTATGTGTTTCATGTACGGCTTAGAAATGTAGTACAGAAGCTGTTTTGTAGGCTGTAATTCAAAACCACATTAATTTGAAACTAACGTACATTATAAGGTGCCCATAAATAAAATCCATATTCCGAGTGTTGAGGTCTGATTTAATAGGGATAATTAAATCTGCAAGTGTTGTATTTTTACTTTACTTTTTTTTTTATTATTATTATTAATTTGGCCGCAAAGGCCAAGGGACAACTTATTACATTATTGCCGCAAGATTTCATTCTCATGAGTGATTTTGTTTCACAAGATGGTAACCTAGCTCCTCTGACTGTTCTCCCTGTGTATGTGTGTGTATGACTGTGTGTGTGTTAGACAGACAGACACATAGCATAAGCTCCTAATATTATTATAGCTCATATAATAAGTCCTCCAGTCAGCTGGGAAAGCATTTAATTCCCCCTAACCCGTAAAAGCTGTCTAAGTACCAGCACACACTGCTAATCTTGGGACCCTATCTGTGCGGTGACCCTTTTTTGCCCCCCTACACCACCCCCTTTCCCCATGACAAGCACAGTCTTTCAAGACTACAAATTCTTCAGACAGAACTCTGGAAAAGCCCACGTCGAGCACAGGCCTCACAGGGCCTATTTGTTTCACAGCTTCATGCCTCCTGGTTGTGACATGATGTCATGGTGTTCTCTGGTCTATCACAGCCGTATTAGCACGAGTCAGTGAAAGTCATTGATTTTATGGTGAAAGAAAAGTGATAAAACACAGACAAGTGCTTGACCTTCCCTGTCTGCCCTGTCTCTTTGGTTGATTTTTCTTACAGCAGCAGGTCAAATGTGACTCAGTGGTGGATGAAGTATTCAGGTCTGTTCGTTCAGAACGTGGAATATTACATTGCTCCTTCTCAATACAAATGAAAAAGAACATGGCAGATTGTCAGATTACTTTTTGTTTCCCCCATTATAAGTCGCTCCTTATCACTGTGTTTTCTTGCACAGCTGTGTTACAGAAGGTCTAACTCTGTCCTGGATTTTTAATGAATAAGAAGGAAATGCTGTTTGCAGACTAGGTAATGGTGCCTTACCTAACCCTAATGGTATCTCTGTCTGTCTGTCTGTCTGTCTGTCTCTCTCAGGGGTCAACTACACCAGCAGTGTTGTGAGGAATGGACTCTGGTTAGTGAGGAAACACAGGCCAAGATGGCACGCATGGCAGCCGCTGCAGCCTGGGGCCTGGGTAAAGAAACACACACTTCATTTTGTTATTCCAAAACTTAGATTTTGTGTCTGAACACCCTGCTGTAATAAGCGTTTATTCATATTCCATTTGGACTGGGCAGCAGTACAGTGTAATCAGATATCAGCAATGACTAACACCTAATCTGCACCAGTCCTTGACAGCTGATAATATCACTCACTTTGGGAAGGAAAACTAGTTCAAAATAATAGTTACAGTTTAAAGTTATTTATCCTACAGTTAAAAAAAAAAAGTAACAGCTGCTTACCAAAACTCTTCTGAATTATGCATCTAGTGAGTGGTGTAGGGTACAAATAAATTTGCAGCAGGTAGCGTAAATAAACGTAGAAGTGGTTATGTATGAAAAGTTAAAATTGTAGACTACATTATAAAACATTTATTTATGACAACTGTACTGTAAACAGATTTGCTTGTAAGGGAGCATAATTACATAATGGATTATTACAATATTTTCCATGTCTCTTTGTGTGTATTAAAGGACACTGGGATAGTATGGAGGAGTACACCTGTATGATCCCTAGAGATACCCACGATGGTGCCTTTTACAGGGCTGTGCTTGCTTTGCACCAGGACCTCTTCTCACTGGCCCAACAAGTGAGTGACAGTTCCTACCTTCAACATGCAGTATTTTATAGTATATACACTCACCAGCCACTTCAGTAGAAACACCTGCACCCCTCAGTGACTTTGACCTTGGCATGGTTATTGGGGCCAGACGGGCTGGTTTGAGTATTTCAGAAACTGCTGATCTCCTGGGATTTTCACATACAGCAGTCTGTAGAGTTTACACAGTATGGTGCGAAAAACAAAAAACATCCAGTGATTGGCAATTCTGTGGGCAGAATCACCATGCTGATGAGAGAGATCATAGAAGAATGGCCAGACTGGTAAACGCTAAAAGGATGGCTGTGATAACTTAAACAACCACTCTTTACAACCATGGTGAGCAGAAAAGCATCTCAGAATCCACTCAGGTCAGCCAAGAACAAGAATTAGAGGTCACAATGGGCACAGACTCACCAAAACTGGACAGTTGAAGAATGGGAAAACGTTGCCTGGCACCAGCAACGATGCCACGGTCAAAGTTACTGAGATCACATTTTATTTATTTACTCCAAATAGGCAATTGGTTGTTGGGCACACAATGACTGTCATCATCGACAGGCTAGAAAAGACATAGCATCTAGTGTTAATAAAGTGCACAAAATTACAAAATTGTTCTATACAGAGAGAAAGTAATTAAAATGAATGAATGTGTGTTTGCTGTGAGCTGAATTCTCTTGGAGAAAAGAAGAAAAGCCTCCATCCTCACAGGTGTTCAACATCACGATCAGCAGCATTCCTGCCAGAGGAGGCATCCCAAAGGTCATCCTGCATCCATGATCCTGTCTGCTCGCTTTATATGTCCTCCTCCATTCTCTCATCCTCCTAATCAGAGACAGACCCCAACTCTCTCCATTTCTCAGCTGAAAAGAAAGACAGCCGTCCACATATGGACCTGTTCCTGTCAAAAAAACCAAACTGGATCCAGATGTGATTGTACTGGAGTATGTTAGGGGTTTCAGAACTGCTTTTTCTGATAGCCAGTAATCCTCCATGGGTACCATTTTGCAGTTGGAAAATATAATAACCTTTAGGAGCAAAATTAAGACATGTCTGAGTAGACGAATAAACGTTCTCTGTCGAGGTGTGGTGCAAAAGCTTCAGCCGGATGATTTTGTTTAATCTTTAAATATTTTTAATAATAAATTCAGTAGTACATTATTTAAAACAGAGTAATGTGTCTACTTTTCTGGTCAATGACATTGTAGTAAGGTAAATTTTGCCTTGAACTGTATTTACTTTCTAAGACTGCTCACAGTTTTGAGTGGCCATGTTGTGCTTAAAGAACCAGACGTGAAAGAGGTTTTATCACAGCTCTGATCTTATCGCCTGTTAGATTGTTCAGAGTGGTGGAAGTATTATAGATAACTGTTTCTGCTCTTCTGACTTAATCTTCTATTCCAAGTAACCCCAATAACCCAAATAAATGGCCAGCATCCTGTATTGGGCTTTAGATAAGCTCATACAGTAAGCTCCGTTCTCCTTCCAGCTCACGCACACAGACGTATACACACACCGTGTGTGTTCTGCTCTCTGACATTTAATCAGGCTGAGCCATAATTGCTGGTCAGGATACCAAAATGGCAGCTCACACCCTTAGCTTGAGAAAACCTCTTTCTTTATCTTGTGCTCTCCTTTTATTTGGTGTTTCCCTTACTCATTCTCGTCAGTTTCTCCGGATGGGTTAATTACCGCATAGGGAATGCAGGTGTTGACCAGACGCCTGTAAACCTTGTAGTCTGTAGCCACTACATTTGGGCGTGCCCATTCTCAGTTTGCTGTTTTTACTGGTGGCATGTCTGGCGTCCAGTAATTTATTTCATTTAGTTTGATAATGACTGGAATGTTTGGTGTTTTTATTATAGGCATTTCTTGTAGAGACGTCTGGCTGCATGTGCCACATCGAGGTGAAGTGTTAACATCTTTGAATCCATCCACACTGCTACAGGCGCTAGAATTGGCAGGCTTTTAGAGCGTTTGCGTAACTAATGAGCTGATAAGCCGATTGAGGAGAATTTGCAAAATAGCCATAATGGACGAGTCGTACCTATCTATACAGCGTTCTGTAGGACCATGCTGGGGGGAAAGTAAGTGGATCAGCATGCCTTAAAGGGCTTAAGTGACACCATGTGTTTTATTATTCCTTGTTATGTGGAATTAAGTGGTGACAAAAGATGTCAGCAACTGGAAGATGAATGTTGAATTATTAGCCTCAAACCTGCGTTTCATTATTTGAGTCCAAATCCCAAACCCAGATTATGTATGCATTAATGTGTGTGTGTGTGTGTGTGTGTGTGTGTGTGTTTCAGTGTATCGACAAGGCCAGAGACCTGCTGGACGCTGAGTTGACTGCCATGGCTGGAGAGAGCTACAGCAGAGCATACGGGGTGAGGCTTCACTGCTTTTTTAACAGGCCTCTTGTGAAGAGCCTGACCTCGTTTAACACTGCAGATGAGCTCCAGAAGATAGCAGCACTGACTAGCACCACTGATGGGCAGTGGGAATGATTTTGTTTTCTTATTTTTGTTTCTTCAGAATCGAAGGTGCAGTCTTAGGTAACATCCTTGAGATCAAACCAAATCTGTGCCTGTTAGTAGTCTGTGTGTTTATACCATCCCCATTTTCTTGCATGTCAGCAATTGAAATCTATTTTTCCCCCAAACATAAGTCTGATGTGGTTTATATAACGATGGCCATAAATTTCCACGGGTGAAAGGACGTCATAGGAGTTTATCTTATGCAGATGTAGACCCTGATGAGTTGGGCATGTTTATTTGTATATACACCGTTTGCTCTGATGAGAGTAAATCAAACTGTGTGCAATTTTGGGATTTGATCCGTCCAGAACACACAGTCTTTTTTTTTTTTTTTAACCTGTTTGTCTCTTGGAAAAGCAATTCACTAATAAATCAATGTTCTGTGGTTGATTGTCTGCTGGGCCATAATAACGTTGATTTGGTGATTTTTTTATTTTTTATTTATTTATTTTTTTTGGAGATTAATAGGTGGCGTCCTTTCCACACATGGAAACCCACTAGCAGGTTTTGAGAAAATCTAGAGTGCATAGAACTCTTAATGTCTAGAAGGGTACATATTAGCATCTAGCCTCAAATTTCTTAATGACACTTCAGGAACAAACATTTAAATGGTTAATAAAATAATAAACTGTTGCAATTATGATCTTTTACCATGTCCTTCATGGTCTTGTCCTGTCTCTCACTCTTAGGCCATGGTGTCATGTCAGATGCTGTCAGAACTAGAAGAGGTGATCCAGTATAAACTGGTTCCAGAGAGGAGGGACATCATCAGGGAGACATGGTGGGAAAGATTGCAGGTAACATCATTACACTATGATCATCTGCATTTTGTCTGGCCAAAGTGGTTCAGGAAGATGACGTAATTTTAGAGGGAAAGTCTGCCAGATGTTGCAAAATGAAATAAGTTACTAAGTTATAGAAAAATAAGCAACAATGGGGTGATATGATATGGTGTGATACAAGTGGGATTTTATTTGATTTCAAATCTTATCTTTTAATAGTTTCTGTTTACATTTATGAAACGTCTGTGAGGAAAAGGTAGCTCCTCTTGTTATACCATCTATGAACAGTGGTTCTTTCTCCAGTTTCTCTTTTTCTCTCTCTCTCTCTCTCTCTCTCTCTCTCTCTTGAAAGTAAGAATACAAAATCTCAGCTTGTCATGTTAGAAAGAAACTGGAAATCGTAAAGTCCTCTGTCCTGAAGACTTTCCTGTGGTAGAAATCTTACTGACCGTTAGATTTTTGAGCGCACTGTCCGGTCCGATCTGCTGTTCTAGACCAATTTCTGACCAATTTTGGTTTTTCAAAGATGATTCAACTTGTTTTATTGTACAAAAATATTTATCAATCGAAATATATTCTAGATGCATGGTTAATGAACAATCATCTGCACACTTATTTCCATTGTGCGCCCATTCGCATATATTTGTCCAGTGGATCGGAAATGAAATATCGTTGCAGTTCAACCTCAAAGCTTTCAACATTTTAGGTAAAGAGAGATGTCCTGGAGAGATCAATTCAGACCATGCAGAATGTGTTGGCAGAGGGCCGATGGAATATTCATGGAAGTGATTTACTGGCAAATAAAGCCACGCATCTGTAGGGCTTTGCTCTGGTACAGACATGGCACTTCTTTGAATTACGACTTGGGATGCATGAATACTCACCCCTACTACGCTTTTGCCAGTGTGTATGAATAAATCACATAATGAAGAGCGAATATCTTAGGCTGAGCAGCATTATTGAGAATGTCACAATTCATACGTGTATATGGTGCTTTAAAATTGAAGCGTCTGAGCCCCTCACAGGGCCTTACTGGGAAATGACACTGAGATCAGTAACTCAGAACTTTCTTTAGCATCACACTTCAGATCCAAGCATGCGTTCTGAGGAAGCACAGGCCAGAGTCTTCGCTTATAGTCATCATAAGGGTTATGTAAACCATACATTAAACCTCTGCTAAAATTCTTCTTCCATGTATGGAATATACATTAACTTCAGAATACAGGACACACAGTTACACAGCATACGCAGAAGACTGTGTGATAGCTGTGTTACAACAACTTTCATCAACATCCTTCAGTACGCAGCAAAACACAGTAATATTTCCAGTAAAGGAAAGAATCCTGTGTGTTGTTCGCAGGGCTGCCAGCGAATAGTCGAGGACTGGCAAAGGATCCTGATGGTGCGTTCTCTGGTCATCAATCCCCACGAGGACATGAGGACGTGGCTGAAGTATGCCAGCCTGTGTGGAAAGAGTGGACGTCTGGTGAGAGAGCATCCATTCACCAAATACCACCGTTTTTCATTTTTTCCGGGCTTACTCTAGTAATAGTGAGCATGCTATTTACTAACTCGCCAGTGAAGCATGCCATGTTTGAGTCTTAATGTTCCTACATGCACCCAGAGTATATATACATTCAGGTTTATTATTATTGTCACCTTTGTCTGTATGATATGCTGTTGATTTTGCATGACACTCTTCGCTGCAGTTATCTTTAGTTGCAGTTGTCAGACGAGCCCACCACCTATAACAGACCCAGTTAGTTCCAAGAAGAAAGAAGCAAGGAACATTTAATGAGAGAACTTTCATCATGCGTCTTTTACCGATAACTACTCTCAAAACGACCTTTAAAAAGTGAGGGTTGATTAAAAAAAGCTACTTCAAACGTGGGACTGTGTTTATATTGAAGCTGTCATATTCTGCTTCCAATAGGAGTAAATGTTATTCTAAACGATTAGACTAAATCTACAGTGAGTTCAACCTTAGGCCGCCGTTTTAAGTTGGAGCTCGGTGGACGCGGATGACCGGGAAAAGTCGTGACCTCACAGCTTAGGCCTGCAGTGCTGATCACAAGAGGAAGTGCTCTCAGAGATGAAAAGTCACTGAATGATTAAGATGGACGGGGCGATGAAAGAGCCAAAGAATGACGGCAGTGTTTCTCAGGACGGGTTGCCTTCTGTGAGGTCAGGGATCGTGGTGGCCGGCTTGTTGAGCTGTTTATTTGCAGAAGACCTGGTTTTTCACGTGTGGTTTCTCTGTTGGGAACCAAGCGCCATGACTTTTGATAGATCTTTTCATTGTTTGTTTTGTCAGTGTCACAGTCATGTCACCTTGCATGTGTCCTTTACCGAGAAGAAGTCTTACTGATTTGCATTCTGTTAGTTCAGCTGATAAATCTGCGTTACGAACTACTGGAGAGATCGCAATTCTTTGTTAATAAACTGTATAATTACTAAACTGCACATGGTTGAAGTCTTGAACCCTGATAAACAGTAAATTTCAGCAGACCAAACCGAGTTCTAGCAAAAGTACTGTAGCAGAGCAGATCAACGTCTGGAATAAAAAGCTGCTCGAGTTTTCTAAACATTAACCGGCGCAGTTTCTGTAGCAGGTCCTTTGTTGCAAAAACACATGCGAACATTTATATAAATTACTTTGCTAAAGGCAGATTAACTACAGGGGTAGAAACATTAGGTCAGAAAAGGGACAGTTTTCACAGATTTGTTTTTTACCCACTGTGGTCTGATTAGCAAGCTGCAGACAGGGCTCATTTAAAGAAAATTCAACAAAAAACAGTGTTTAAAGACAGTTGGCACTAGCCAAAAGTGGTAATGTGAAGTACCACTACGAAACCAAACACATGCCTCAAGTTGTCTTATTTAAAGCCATAAACTTATCATTAATGATTAAGCATTAAAAGATTACGTCTGCCACCATTGAGTCATGCTAGATGCTTATCCTGACCTTCGTAAACAAAGAATTTTATGTGTCTGGACCTTAACGAATTTTAGCTGAATAAAATACAGAGTACAGCGTATTGATAAAATGGAAGCCAAACTCATCAGAGTACTTACGAGCTAAGAAAAGAAAGCTAGCGTTACCTAAATGCATTGAGATATTGCTGGTTAATTCGTCTTTTTGTCTTCAGGCTCTGGCTCATAAGACATTGGTCCTGCTCCTCGGTGTTGACCCGTCCAAACAGCTGGACCAGCCTCTGCCCACTGCCCACCCACATGTGACGTACGCTTATATGAAGTATATGTGGAAGAGTGCGCGCAAGGTACGTAAACCCTATACAAGATTTCCTCGGGTTTGTGTACAAGCAAAACAATGAAAACCGAAGACAAAACATAACATTTTTGTTCCTTTTTAATGTATCCTGACTTCTTTCTACTGTCCAAAACATGTCTGTCTGGGTTATTCCAAAACTCTAACATATACACACTGCTTAATACAAGGCCATCTGTCTTATAGCACAGGTCACAATTTGGAACTCAGTGTCACGGCGTAACTCCATTCTGCTGTGTTGAGCAGACTGTTTGTGCATACTTTCCCTTTCTTGTGTAATACATTAGTGGTGTTTAAAACAGCAGTGAGAGAGCTTTGAAAGTTAGCTGTTGAGCGTCAGAGGAACGGTACTGAATTGAATTTGAAGAATCTCTCCTAAGGCCAGATGTGCGAGTTGTGTGACTCAAGGTGCTGATAAACAAATTCTCTCACTTCATTTCACTTCTCACTCTTCATCTTCACTGATGAAGAAGGAGGCGATAGAGAAATATCATTTTCTCCCTGACTGTTCTTGGAAAGTCCATTGCCTCCACTGTGAATGTGATGGATAGTGATGGAAAAGTAAGTGTTAGACTGTGTGTGCGTGCGTGTGTGTGTGTGTGTGTGTGTGTGTGTGTGTGTGTGTGTGTGTGTGTGTGTGTGTGTGTGAGCCTGCACATGTGTGTGTGCGTGTGAATGCCTGGTCATAGTGGTCCCTGCTTCTTCACTTTTTCCTAAGACCAAACACACTTAAATATATCCAGAGACACATCCAGTTCCACAACACCTCTGGAACGGTGAACATTCACCACACTTTACAAAATAACAGTTTATCACGTTTTAATATTCCCCATACGACATTGTGGTTAGTGCATGATTGCCTAAGGATTATTGATCATGAGAAATCAGACATCAATTTTATTAATATAGCACTTTTAACAATGGACAGTGTCACAAAGCAGCTTTCCAGAAATCCGGATATAAATTTGAAATTTATAATTTTATTCCTAATGAGCAAGCCAGACGTGACAGTGGGAAGGAAAAACTCCCTGAGACGATTTGAGGAAGAAGCCTTGAGAGGAACCATCCTCATCTGGGTGACACCGGCTAGTGCGATCATAAATAATTCCTCTTCTATAACTATATGCTATTCAAAAACTTGAACTTGAGTATGAGCATCATTCAAGTTTTAAGTCTATCATATCAAACTGAAGTTAGTTACTGTTCAGTGATGGGGACTGGAGACTAGGAGTTGCAGTCGTAAGGCAATCCTAGGAAGTTTTTTTTTCTTTTACAATGTGAAGAAAGTGAGAAAGGATAGGACAGGAAATGGGATGGGAAAGAATGTAGGGTGTTTTCCATCAATGATCAAAGAGGGAGAGAGGAAAGAGTTTGAAATTATTGTTTTATTCTTTTTTTTCTCATTGTGCACAAATGATGGTTTATTTAAAAAAAAAAACAAAGATGATTAAAAGGGGACAAAAATCATTGCACTTTTTTTTGGTGAAATAACTGATGGTAACAAAAGGTCAGTTTTGATTTCAGGATTGTCTTGTGCACAATAAACTAAAGGTTTGTACTCAGGAAGCATACTTTTAGTTGTGCAAGAATGATTCTGCACGAGATGTCATACTGCACAGTTTATCTCCGTCCCGTTTTCCACATTTTACCTTTTGTCCACAGTTTCTCAGTATGTTTAGTATTTCTCTCTATTCCTCTCTCTCCCGCTCCCACTCTCATGCAGATCGACGCGTTTCAGCACATGCAGCACTTCGTGCAGGCCATGCAGCAGAAAGCTCAGCACGCCATCGCAGCCGAGGATCAGCAGCAAAAGCAGGAGCTTCACAAGCTCATGGCCAGGTCTGGACAGCTCACCACACACACATACACACACACACACACACACATACACACACACACACACACCTCCCTAACAGTGCAAAGGTGTTCTTTTACACATATGGAGTACATCCATATGTTTCCATATGCACACAAAGCTTTACTACACATGCCATTATTTCACTCTTCCTGTAGTGCACACACGCGCACACACACACACACACACACACACACACACACACACACTAGTTTCAGTGTTCTTTTTTCAAAAATACATATCTCTGCTGGAAGGCATGGAGGAACAAGAGGAGATGTGGCCTCCTCAAAGCTCCATTGTCCCCTCGAAACTGAGCTCTGGTTGCTGTTTGTGCAGTTTCATATGTTCTTCTCATGTCTGTTTGGGTTTCTTCTGGGTTTTCTGTTTTCCTCCAACCTCCCAAAACCATGCTGGTAGGTGGATTGTGTCAATATGTGTCAATGTGTGTATGCATGGTGCCCTGCGATGGACTAAGTGTCCCATTCAGGGTGTAATATTCCTGCCTTGATCCCAGGTTTCCCGAGATCCATCGCAACTCAGAAAAGGAAAAAGCGGTTACTGAAGATTTATGTATATTATGTTATGTATATTTTTATACATGAAAATGAGCTTCTGGCAAAGTGTGCCAACTCTGGGGCTTTTTTTATTTAATTATTTATGTATTTTTAATTAAAACGTGTAACAGTCACAGAACTGAAACTCTAAGTGACCTACTGGCAGTTTTGTAGCAAAAATAAGCACCAGTGGTCATTAGAAATCAACTTGTAATGAGGTTTGGTAGAACTTTCCTGGTATTATTATACACCTTGGCAAGAATTAGAGCATTAGAGCAAGGATTTAATGAAAATCCTTATCTGTTAAATCGGAGCAGAATGTTCTCTGCCGTCTCGTCACAGCAAAGCTTTCACGTGTTCTTATTCCTCTTATGCCTTCACACTCTGGCAGGACTTTCTTCCTTTTGTACTTTTCCTTGGGTGCAGACCCTGAAGGCATGAATCTGTTCTCTGCACCTGAGTGCACTTCAGTGTAGTATGCTTTTCAAGACGATGTACAGACAAGGTGTTATTAAACAACATTTATTTACATTTATATGCACCAGTGATCTCTCTTCTATCCATCCTGACCAGTACATCTTGAGCTATGCATCGCAATACTTAGTGCAGAAGTAGTGCGCATCCATTATATACACTGCTACTCCGTTAAATAATAATGAATAATAATATAATTTGCTGTACCCCAGATAGTAATGAATTCAGACACTGCGAATGAGTGTCAAAGTATGTTACTATCGAAAACTAAGGACGCTTTCATAATTGTGTTTTTCCTTTCCTGGGCCCGAGTGCACTTCAAGGAACTGCTCTCTAGTCCACTGTGTCTGTAGTTTGCTTCCCGTGAACTTGGGTGTGGACGACACTGTGAGTGAAAGCAATCCACTCTTGGGGCCTGGCGTCAGTTATCGTGATTGGTTGAAGTGGTCTTGTTACTTACTCTTTTAAGTTTCACAATGAGAGAGAAATGGATATTGCGGTCTACAGAGGAGACAGCGTGCCTTCCTGATATATGGAAAACATATATAAGTCAACCAAATGCAAGTGACCACATATATATTTTACTTAGTTTAAGTGCAAGCAACTTTTGCCTGAAAGCCTTTGCCCGTACCATTATCCGGAATTCTTCTGTGTCAAAACAAACCTACGATGATGACTTCCACAACCAAACCCAGAATCATTCCTGAGTATGGACTCCCTAATAGATGAACCGTGGACAGCTTTAAGTAAGGAATAAAGCACGACCAGGTGTGCTGTTATAGGAAAATAATCAATGACAGGGTGGTGTAATGCAGCCTTATGCAAAGTGGAGTTACTGTTACCACTCTGAAGTGAATTATTTTCCAATTACAGAACATCACCAATGTGTTTTTTCTCTTATACCAATGATTGCGGGTTATAGATTATGCGGAGCATCTGCAATACAAGTCTGTGTGAGTAAGTTGTTACTATAGAAACAATAATGTATTAAAAGAAGCTCATTAATATAAACCAGATTTAAATTACAGCCAACACCTTTGTCAGCGCTGCAGTCATAGATAATTAATCATCACCTTCTGACCAATCAGATTCAAGGATTAAGTTGCACTCTTTTTAAGAAAGCACATGCAGACTGTGCTGTTTCTATTCCTACATCTAAATAAAGTGTTCGGCTCTTCAGCTGACAGCACCTTTTGTCACATTAGCGCCAACCACATTCCCTCCTACAGTATGATTAAGGTCATGCTGAGAGGCTGTGGAAATGTGGCCAGGAATCTTCGGTCATGTCGTAACTGTAGCTTGGAGCCTTTGCAGCATTTGTGGAATTTGACTGGGGCTAAACGTCTGTCTGATAAGGTTCTGCGCCTTTCCCTCTACAGATGCTCTGGCATACTTTCACCCCAAAATAATTCGGCAATGATGGGTTGTGCGGGAATGGTGCACACCTGGTTCCCGCCGCATGGGCTTCTCTGGAATTTTCTGCCTTCTCTCGTAGCCATTCGCAATAGACAGGAGTTTGGAGGTACATAAGTCCTGCTAAACTCATCCTCTCCAGTCGGAGAGGAGCTCAAGGATAGCACTTTCCTCACTTGATTGTTTAGTAGTTTGTTTTGGGTTTCTATGGAAATCTTGTAAAGTCTGCAGACATGTTCTATGATACTTTTATGCCATTCTTTCTTGGACAATAAACTTTGTTCAAGAATTAAAATGAAGCCAGAAAGTCTCCTATTCCTGATAGTTGATTTCTAATCTTTAACGTGTGTGTTATGTTTTATAGTCAGTTCACCCGTTCTTCTTTTGTGACCATGATGGATGGTCAACACACAAGTTTTTTCTTTCACATTCCCTCCATGATGGGGGCTTGTTCTCAGTATTTTGGAGCCTTAGACCGGTTCACACTGTACAAGAAATATTTTGGCGAGAATATATCCAGGAGCTGGATTAGCACCTGCAAGTGTTTTCAGCAGTAATCTGAATGTGGCGCTCAGAAATATTAAATGGCATAAATATAAATTCTCACCGTATCAGAATCATGCACAAATGAATAGTAAATTGAATGCATAAATCTTAACTTTAATTTCTGAATATTGCTTGTTTGAATATAGATCTAAAATAATTGCAGTACATCAAACAACATGGCATTTATTAAACTTTTGATATTAAATAGTACAATGTTGCAGCAGCACTACCGGTGTTAAATAATTTAGTTAAGGAAACTGGTCGAATATTTATAAATTAACTTGTAGTTTAACAGTAGTATATTAAAACAATGTAGGAAAAAAAAAAAAAAAAAGTAGAATACCGTGTTTTCACCACCATTTTGAAATCCTTTTCTGCTCTAGTTTATTTGACTTACCGTAGCCTTCCTGTCAGCTCGAACCAGTCTGGCCATTCTCTTCTGACCTCTCTCCTGGCTTCCACCCACAGAACTGCTGCTCACTGGATGTTTTTTTTTTTTGTTGGTTTTTCGCACCATTCTGTGTAAACACAATAAGCTGCTGTTCATGAAAATCCTAGATCAGCAGTTTCTGAAATTTTCAAACCAGCCCACCTGGCAACAGCAACCATGCTACGGTCAAAGCTGCTGAGGTCACAGTTTTTCCCCATTTTGATGTTTGATGTGAACTCCTTACATCTGCATGATTTTATGCATTGTGCTGCTGCCACCCGATTGGATAATTGCATGAATGAGCAAGTGTGCAGGTGCTCCTTATAAAGTGGTCGGTGATTGTGTGTTGGTGAACAGTTCTAGCCATGAACATGATCAGTAGTGTTCTGTGACAGTTGAGTTGAATCATTAGACAGTCTGCACTATTTTTTTTTTAAACATTTTTTTTTATCTCCAGTCATTCGTCCTGGTAACCAGGTAAGAAGGGTAACCAAATTCAGCATAGATAGCCTTGCAGTGGAAATTATGACAAAATGTAGGATCATGGGCAATTTGCTGAGCTGTGCTGCAGTGTCCAGTGAGAAAGTGGTATTAAAGAGAGCACTTTTGTCCACTGTCTACTTGATAGACAGAATAAAAGCATGCTTAATTGCACCTAAGGACCTGAACAGTATTTAATCCCACAAAGAAACTGGCAGGGGAAATTGCTCATTGCGCTATTGCCTTATCCTGCCAAGATTTGTTATTGCTGAGAGTTATTGGCCCTCATTCACAGCCTCTCTTACTCAGGCTTAAAGTGCGGTAGCTTTGCATGATGATCCGTATATGACTAAACGGAATTGCATAACTCTGTGGTTTGGCACAGTAGAAAGTACAGCACAGTGTTAGTGGATGTGGACTTCTAGCTGGCTCTGCCTTTCACAGCGAGAGCTGCTCGTAAGAAGAGCAGCCGGGTTGCACCTCTGGCCCACACACTCATAAACAGTTAGTCTGACTCCTGAGTTCTTTGAGCCTCTCCCGGCACATCCAGTATTTATGGCAAAGGAAGGACAAATGGAATAGAGTTTGGCCTGAATACTGTAATCATTGCACATGTGAGAGAAAAAAGCATCTCCGGAGTGTTCAATAAATTCCACTCCGTCACTTCCTTAATGACATCCAAGGATGGCAAATCAAACTTATTAAAACCCATCTTGCACTGTTTCCTTCTGTCTGCCAGTGCATCATTCTTAGTCTTTCCCACATAGCTCATTTTGTTTAATTATCTTGTTGGAAAATAAATTTTTTTGTCAAATCAAAATGTGAGCTTTTGAATAACAGGGCAATGAAATAAGACTACATTTCCTGAGAATCTGCTCTTTAGACCTTTGAATTGGAACGCTCCAGTATATGGAGGTGGGATGACGTTCGTCTGGTTGCCAGTAGGGATTTGTGAGCATAGTAGGACTATTCTAGCAAGTAAGAGATACAACAGAACCAAGAAAGAATCAAATAAAAGACGAGCGTCCTAAAGGACTTCAGTTCACAGCTGGATAAATAAATTCCCTTATTTTGTGATGTTTCACAAGTGATGCAAGTGTTGGAAGCTAACAGGAGGCCTCTCTTCCCATTGCCCACTCTCTGACTCATTGCTCTTCTCTTCCAGGTGTTTCTTAAAGTTAGGTGAATGGCAGCTGAGTCTTCAAGGCATCAACGAAAGCACCATACCGAAAGTGCTTCAGTACTACAGTCACTCCACAGAGCATGACCGTAACTGGTACAAGGTGAGCTCTCATACTTCACAGGACAGCGTGGGCTAGAGTTTCCACGATGCGACCAGTTTTGAAACCATATTCCGAATCGCCATCAGTGTTTAGCTAAGTATGTCCTCAGTTTGTAGTGGCTCCTTTCATATCTCACATGAAATGAACCTTCATTTGTGTTTAGTTACTGTTTGTTTGTTTTTTTCTTTTTTTTTAAAGAAAATTTGGTGAAACAGATTGTTCTGTTTAAGTAAGTGAATGAATCAGAGCACGCTCCTCTATGACTGCTACTATTTACTCAGTTCCTATTATTATGGATGTCAGCACCTCCAAAACATCTCTTTTTTTTTGCCTTTAGATTTTATTAAACATGTAATTATGTAATATGGTCTTAAAAGTAATTAAGTATCTGCTACAGTTGTACTGGAACTATTCAGATTTCTCTGTGTAGTGTTTTTTTCATTTGCACAAAATGTTTTTGAACATCCTGTTTATGTAAGATTTTGTCTAAAGTAGTAGGACTTATTAGTGAAAGCAAACAAATTGATTATAACCCACACAGGCCTGGCACGCCTGGGCTGTAATGAACTTCGAGGCCGTACTTCACTACAAGCACCAGAACCAAGGCCGGGACGAGAAGAAGAAGCTCCGGCACGCCAGTGGCGCTAGTGGTGCCAGCGCCAACAGTGAGGCCAGCAACAGTGATAGTGAAGCTGACAGCGCTGATCACAGCCCAGTGCCTTCACCTGGCCAGAAAAAAGTCAACGAGGTGAGGTTCAAATAGAGTGCAATCACTCATGGCCACTTTAATAAGAACACCTGTACACCCACTCATTCATGCATTTATCCACTCAGCCAATCATGTGGGAGCAATGCGATGCATAAAACCATGCAGATACAGGTCAAGAGCTTTAGCTAATGTTCATATCAAAACATCAGAATGGGGGGAAAATGTGATCTCGATGACATGGTAGTTGGTGCTAGATGGGCTGGTTTGAGTATTTCAGAAACTGCTGATCTCCTTGGAGTTTCACATTCAACAGTCTCTAAGTTTACTTAGAGTGGTGCAAAGAGAAACAAAAATCCAGTGCGGGGCAGTTCAGTGCAGGCGAAAATACCTTGTTGATAAAAGAGGTGAGAGGAGAATAGCCAGACTAGTTGAAGTTGACAGGTAGGTTCTGATATTTCAAATAACCACTATTTATAACAGTGGTGAACAGAAAAGCATCTCAAAACACACAACACATCTAACCTGGAGGTGGATGGACTACAGCAGCAGAAGACCACATCAGGTTTCTCTCCTGTCAGTCAAGAACAGGAATCTGAGGCTACAGTGTAGGTGAGTCTGTGCCCACTGTGTTCTGAGATGCTTTTCTGCTCACCACAGTTATATTAAGTAGTGTTTTGAGTTACCGTAGCCTTTGTCATTTTGAAAAGGTCTGGCTATTCTCTTCTAACCTCTCTCTTCAACAAACTGTTTCTGCCTGCAGGATTGTCTCTCTCTCTGGCTTTTCTATTTTTCTTTTTTTTTTTTTTATTATTTGTTTGCATGAAAATCCCAGGAGACGAGCACTTTTGAAATACTCAGACCAGCCTGTCTGGCATCAGCAACCATTTCACGTCCAAAGTCACTGAGATCATATTTTCCCCCCATTCCGATGTTTGATATAAATATTAACTGACGCTTTTGCATGATCTGCATGATTTTATGCACTGTGCTACTGCCACATGATTGGCTGATTGGATAATTGCATGAATGAACAGGGCTACAGCTGTTCCAAATAAAGTGGATGGTGAGTGCATATTATGAATAAAGTGCTACTTCAGCCAGGTATGCTGGTCCCAGTGAGCTTTCAGTAATTTCAGTTTGATTTTTGGAAGAACTGTTTTTGTAAGCGTGAGCCAACATTGTGATTTCTATACCTTAGTGTCAGCAAGTAGTACAGTGATTAATTGACAGACAGTTTAAACAGTGAAGAAAATGTTTCTCCTGCAGTTCCCATAGGGGACGTTTGCTCATTTATTATTCATTATTATTAAACCTGATGCCAAATTCTTGTTTTTGCTTGATTGAGGAATGAACATATGATCTCTTAATCAGCATACTATGTCAGCTTGAATGGTGCACTCATTAAGATCTGGTATGTTTTTGGCTTTATTTCTGTCATCACCCTTCTTCAGAACAACGCTATACACCTGGTAAACTTGCAGTACTAATTGCTGCATAAACATAATATTTAATCCAGTACAAAGAACTACCACATAGGTCAATGCAGGTATTTTTTCATGATTTATAGAATTTCATGCCTGATGCTTGTGTCTTAAGCAATAAGGAAATGTCACGGTGATTCTAGCCAACGGTGACGAATTCCAGGAATGGGGAAATTCAGTTTTACATGTGCTTCTAGGGGTTGATTGGACATTTTTGTGTGTGTTGAATAGGATTTGTCCAAGACTCTGCTGCTGTATACGGTTCCTGCTGTGCAGGGATTTTTCCGATCTATATCCCTGTCACGTGGAAACAACTTGCAGGACACACTGAGGTGAGTTAATGCATAAAACAAACATGATGATGATTCAAATTGTGTATTATGTGAAGAGGGTGCCCTCTTGTGCTAGTGCCAGTCTTTGCTGAAAGTCCGTAGACATTTCCACATATTCCATCCTATATTTTTTTCTGTTTTAAATGTGATCACCCTCTGTGCTTCAGAGTTTTGACCTTGTGGTTTGATTATGGCCATTGGCCTGAAGTGAATGAAGCTCTTGTGGAAGGAATCAAAACTATACAGATAGATACGTGGTTACAGGTAAGATTGTGCACCTTTTTGTAGTCACTTTTTTTTTCCCCACACATACACATCTTCTCCTCTTCTTAACCATTCCCTTTCTCTTTGGGTCAGGTTATTCCTCAGCTGATAGCTCGTATCGATACTCCTCGCCCGCTGGTTGGACGCCTCATTCATCAGTTACTCACTGACATTGGCCGCTACCACCCACAGGTAACTGAACATTACCTGAACTGAGGAGGTTTAAGTACCGGATCTTAGCAGAACATTGCACTCATACTTGTGGTACTTTGCAGCATCTCGTAATGTAGTTAAGCTTTCGCTGTCCAGTAATTATTTTCAGTATATTAACTTACCTTTTCATTAAGAAATATAAAATCTCCAAGAATGCGGTCTTGGAAGAAAATGAATCTTTTTTTCAGCTCTGTTGAAGTGTGTAAAAAGTTAACAGCTATGTAAATCAGTGTAGCTTTCTTTATTTTTGAGAATTATTTCAAAACACTTAAATACAAAACACTGTATTTGCAGGCTTTGATCTATCCACTGACTGTGGCGTCCAAGTCCACCACTACAGCTCGCCACAATGCTGCCAATAAAATCCTGAAGAACATGTGTGAGCACTGTAACACACTGGTTCAGCAAGCCATCATGGTATGTTCATGCAAACACAAGCATACACACACACACACACACACACACATAGTGGGAAAAGAAGAGTGCTGTGAGTGCTGTAACCTTGTGCTTTGCTTTGGAGCCAGCACTACTGTCAGAGCTGCTGTTATGAAAATTAATGAAATTCATTAATTCAACAGTCATGTGGTATACATCTTTATACGCTCCTTCCACCCTTTATTTGAAATTACTGGTTAAGTTAAATTAGCTTGTAAGCTTAAAAATGCTATAATACTTGATGTCTGTCTGAAAAAGGCCATTTGTTTTGAAGCGATCGTAATCTAAATAGGGTTAATTAAGATTGGGGCTGCATTTGGAAAAGTCTGATCATAACTCGAGGGAAAGCCTGGGGAAGGGGTTTAAACCTAAGGGATTTTAGCTTAATTTAAATCAGCCTAGCTTTCAATATGTAACATATCTACTTCATCTACAGACTCAGTAGTGCTCCGGTTTACACATCTGTTTTTTGGGTAACTGCCTTTGTAGGTGAGTGAGGAGCTGATCAGGGTAGCCATCTTGTGGCATGAGATGTGGCATGAGGGCTTGGAGGAGGCCTCCCGTCTGTATTTTGGTGAAAGGAACGTCAAGGGCATGTTTGCTGTACTGGAGCCCCTACATGCTATGATGGAGAGAGGACCTCAGACCCTAAAAGAGACCTCTTTCAATCAGGTATGCAGTCTTCTCCCTGAGTACAGGCTTATGAAGAAATAACTATTGTATATAAAAGAAGGAAAGAAGCTTAAATATTTTTACATTAGACTCTGAATTCTTATATACAGTAAGAGTTTGAGTGTGCATTCTCTCAAATGCTATGGCGTTGCACTATTGTAAGCAGGCCTGTGTTTTTTTTACAGGCATACGGTCGTGATCTGATGGAGGCGCAGGACTGGTGCAGGAAGTACATGCGCTCGGGTAACGTGAAGGACCTGACCCAAGCCTGGGACCTTTATTATCATGTCTTCCGTAGAATCGCCAAGCAGCTTCCACAGGTGAGCCAAATAATGACCACTCTCATAGTGCTTTACCAGTCTCTATCAGGATCAACTGGTATAAATGCAAAAAAAGTACACAGAATGGTATGAAGAAGCAAGGCTGGGGCTGATTTCTTTCTAGCTCAGACTGTAGTTTCATCCTTAGGTTTGATCTCCATCTGGACTGATGTTTTTCAGCTAATGTCACTGATGCATCCAAAATGCGTGATTGAGAAGGTGCATGTGAAATACAGTCAGGGGTGTAGTGGGCAAAAATAAGGTGGATTGTTTATTCTGTTGTTCTTTTTCCCCAAAATGCCTTTGGAGGAGAAGTCAACCTAAGCACACTTTGTCCAGTCAATTACAAATCACACAAAAGGACAGACAACAGACCTGGAAGTTTAGTGTTTTTTTTCTTTCGAACGTGAAATGAACCCAGTCAGGCATCATCACGAATGCAGCTGCCTGTCTTTCATTAAGAGAGAGAGAGTGTGTGTGTGTGTGTGTGTGTGTGTGTGTGTGTTTGCATGTGCATAATAGTTTTCCCCATAACATTCTTATTAAGTAATTGATGAGACCTCTTGTAATTGATGATATAATGCGTTGCTTAACCCTAGTAGTCTCACTGTTGAGCTGTTGATAGATTTTTACTGACAGATTTTAGCCCTCCCAGTCTAAATATCACGAGCAGCTGTCACTGGTCTCTGTTACAGTTAAATACAGACTACAAAGGCAGGTAATGCAAAACCGCTGCCCATATGGCCATTAAAAAAAAAAAAAGAAAATCATGTGATGTTTTTTGTTGAATATTACAACAGCACAGTCTGCCAACACACCCATCTCAATCAGTATACTTTTCTCTTTGGTTTTTAATCAACATTAATTTCATTAAAATAAATTTTGATTTGCCTCAATCAGTTAAAGCCTGTAGCCTGCCTAAGGCCTTCTGTTTTCTCAGTGATATTATGTTCCAGGATTTTTTTTTCCTACTTTTCTGCCTTGAGTGACAAGAAACAGGGATTCCTAAGAAAAGGATTGTGTTTGTTGTTCTATGGTGTTATTTCAGGTGGTGTGAATTTCACTGCCTTACCTGCTGTGTTTTTATATTATTTTATTGGCTCCAGCCAAGGAAAACAGCTCTATAGCACAGACCTGAAGATTGACAGGACTAAAGACAGACAGAGAGAGATAACTTGTGTTAACATGTCTGCTTTCATATCTGTTTGTCCTCAGCTCACGTCTCTGGAGCTGCAGTATGTCTCACCTAAACTGCTCATGTGTCGTGACTTGGAACTTGCTGTGCCTGGCACTTATGACCCCAACCAGCCAATCATACGCATCCAGTCCATCGCACCTTCACTACAGGTCATCACCTCCAAACAGAGACCACGCAAGCTGACTATCATGGGTAAGGCCAAGATGCAGAAAAGAGAGTTTAAAGTGTAACAAAACACACATTTTATGAATAACAAGTGAAATCTTTTAAGGAAGTTGTTGCCTGTTTGTATAGGGCTATATAATAAAAGCCATAATTGTATCTGAAAGGCTGAGCATCACAGTAGGGGTTGCATGGGCTAGTCAGTTAATACATTCACTAATCAGGTAGTGGGGAAAAAAGAACTCTAAATGTACTGCGTTATTCTGAAAGTATTTCAGAATAAATGAAGACCGCTCTACACTGAAAAACTGTCAGTCTACTACACTGGGAAAATTTACTTATTTATTCTTTTCTTTTGCTTTCTTTTGTTTAATATCACTTTGTATGAAGTGTGGAAGTATGCACCAGATTCTTTTTCCCATTCCCATTTCCTCCTGAAGGAATTCTTCCCACACTTATTTTTTTTCATCAATTAAAGCGAAATAAAATTTAAATAAGTTCTTTGCCCTGTGGCGAAGTGAAGTTTTTCGTGACCAGCGCTGTGCAGAAGAGCACACTCTGCAGAGGTAAACACACGCTGCAGAGGCCAAGCCAGACTTTCTTTTCCGAGGCTGCTGAGGCTGTTGATGGATATGAGCTTCTGTGCTGCGCAATCACACTTTTACAATCAGCGATTTCAGCTGAGCCATGTCCACGCAAGTGCATTTTAAGAATTGCTACATAAATGTATTATTTTGCACATTTATTGCACTTTATTTATTTATTTTTAACATTAACTGAGAAGCACTGGAAGAAGCACTGAATATGGAAATGTAATTTGTAGCTTGTAGCATTCTTTGCTGTTTTTGAACCCATCAACTGCGTTCTTTTTAATTACTGGTCGACTTGTAAAAAGTAATAGTCGCGTAGACTTTATGATACTGCGCATATTAGCAATCAGAATCACAGTTTTTTGTCATAATATTTGAGCTATGATGCCAGCTACATGTGCCAGGGTGGCGTTTTAGGGCCTGGCTCTGTTGAGAAGACAGCTATTGTCTTAACCGTCCTTGTTTCAGCAGTGTATCAGTCGGGGAGAAAATAAGTCCAGTGCAAATACAAATACTTCTAAATACCTGAGCTAAGATCATAATTTTTCTTCTGCCTCGTTCAATCAGATCACTAGACGTATAAACTGCTTCCCACCCAGCAACTGGTCAAACACGTCATGATGTGCACAGCAGCAGCCTGAAGTTCAGGCCTACACACATTGTCTCATGCTCCCTGCTGATCTAGCAGCCCAGGTTCATTCTCTGAACAGAGTTTTTGTTTTTCGTTTTTTGCCAGACAGTGCATTTATCTGTCTGCAATTCTCATTGAGTGCTGACAGCTCCGTCTGACTGCCCCTTTCGGGTCGTCTCCCTCCATCACTTTTTTCCATTACGCATGCTCTGCTGCTTTAGCTTTTAATGGCTGCTCTGAACACCTCCATTGTCCCTGTCTGCCCATGGGGAGCAGTAACTTGAACTGTTCCAGTAATACAAAAAAATCTGCTTCAAACCAGCAGAAAGGCTTTACAACTTGAAGCATCTGCTGAATAAATAGAGACCGTTTGCTGTATTTTTTTTATTGAGTTTGTTCAGCATGCCGTAAGTAGGTTCAATTTAGTGGTAGTGGGATCTTACTGTACTCTGTAGCTTAGCAGTCTTTCAGCACATATCATTTTATTTGTCCTCACTGAACTATGTGGAGTGCTCGACTCAGATTTAATGTGTAACACAATCCAAAACTTATGGAAAGCACATCTGGGTTTAGTGTGTCTGAGTAGCGTGCTTCATGGCTATTACTATTCCAAAACAGTGTATGAGATCATATCTGTTTTACTTGTTTTAACTGTTTCTCTACTGCTCCCTACAGGCAGCAATGGACACGAGTTCATGTTCCTGCTGAAGGGTCACGAAGATCTACGGCAAGACGAGAGGGTCATGCAACTCTTCGGGCTTGTCAACACCCTGCTGGCTAATGACCCGGCATCTCTCCGCAAGAATCTGAGGCACGTCAAAGCCATTTGTGTCACCTTTAATATTTGGTTTATCTACTGCTCATACTAAAAATAGTCCTCCTCAGTCACAGCAGGTGTATATTTATATACGACTGCTATTGTAAAGCCATGAAATATTGTGCTAAGTGCCTGGCCGTAGTTACACTTGCTAACTGTTGGTTAATTGGTGTTGAGGGGAGGAGTTTAGTGAAGGGACAGTGATTTATAGCGATGCAGCTTAACAGTACGAGATAGTAATGGAATTTTTTAGTTTTTACAGAGTCATTGGAATCCATTCATATAAAGGATTCACTTTCAGATTCACTCACCAGATTTGGTGTGGTTTGTCCACATGTGTAGTCTGATCATAAAACTGCTTGAGTAGTTTAAAATAGCTAATTTAATCATTGCGCAACAGCTCTGATTGAATAAGCCTGAGCAGGACTCACTGAACTCACTGACAACTGATTCACTAAATGAGAGAGGAGTGATTCTTGGCCAGGAGTGAAAGATTCGCTGACTCAGACACTGAACAGGAGAGATCTAACTCTTGGTAGTGACCAAAGGAGTCACTGACTCTCACGGGGGCGCAGATCAGGTTCAGCATACACGCCGTTACAAATAAGGTTTACACAACTCGTGAATTTATATATATATATAACTTCAAAAAATAAAGACGCAAAGATTCTCTGACTGTCTGAATGAGAGAAATATCTGTACTAACTGAAATGATTCACTGATTCAAGGAGTGCAGATCAGGTTGTAAATACGACTTCGGAGATATTTTTTAAAACACAGATAGATGATAATATAATGTAATCCTGCATAAAACCTCTGTTTACCAATCAGGTCAGTTGTGAATATGTATGGAAATGTAGAAATGTAAATGCTTTAGCTTCCAGGATTCAGTTATGTGTGTGTGTGTGTGTGTGTGTGTGTGTGTGTGTGTGTGTAGCATCCAGCGGTATGCCGTGATTCCCTTGTCCACTAATTCTGGCCTGATTGGTTGGGTTCCTCACTGTGACACGCTGCACGCTCTGATTCGAGATTACCGCGAGAAGAAGAAGATCTTGCTGAACATCGAACACCGCATTATGCTCAGGGTACACAAAACCATGATGCTGTTCAAATCTAACACAGTGTTTAATCTGATCCACTGTGATCCAGTGAAGATCACCTCTTCATTGTGAGATATTTATATTGAAAACTGTGTGCCTTTTTTTTTTTTCCTCCTCCCCTTTTCAGATGGCTCCAGACTATGACCACTTGACTCTGATGGAGAAAGTAGAGGTGTTTGAGCATGCAGTGAACAACACAGCAGGAGATGACCTTGCCAAGCTGCTGTGGCTTAAGAGTCCCAGCTCAGAGGTCTGTTCTTCTCTCTTTACACTTACGTAACTTTGTAACCTCTGTCCCTGCAGAATACTCAAAAAAAAGTGTGTCAAGACATATTCTTCAAAATATTTATAGCATATTGTAATAATAGCCATGCATACTGAAATCATGTTTTATTTTTTTTATTTCCATATAGCATATCATTACATGACAAAAAAAAATCAGACTCCTAATGAGTTCTCTTTCTGCAGGTGTGGTTTGACAGGAGAACCAATTACACTCGCTCCCTCGCTGTGATGTCCATGGTTGGATATATCCTAGGACTTGGAGACAGGTACAGACAGTCGTGCTTATGACAATATTTACACCTAAAATAATTTGCACCACAGAGCTGTTGAATTCTCTGTTCTTATTGGTCAGAAGGTGTTGATTAATTTTCTATAACAGTGGCTCTGACAGTAGCTCCGGCTGTAAGGCAACTCACAGGTTTACATCAATGCGCTTGTTCTAATACATTAGCATTGCTTTAGAAACACCTTACACGGTGACTTACATGCTTCACATGAATTGATAAAAAAAAAATTTTTTAAAAAGTGTGCTATCACTTATGTGGTGAAGTTGTGAGGAGACTTGTTTCTAGAGAGCTATTTTTAGTTGTTTTTGGAAGGAGTCTCTAATGTTAGCCATAGACAACCTGCCCATAACACTTTGGGATGGATGTGCTGTTATGGAAGAATAATTAACTTGAGGGTGGCAACACTTCATGTCACGCACTTCACACCGTCCCACTGCTGATTAGTTTTCTACAACAGCACAGCCGGTGATGTATTATTCCAGAATTAAGTCACATTTAAAGAACACGCTGTAAGTTATGATCTTTTATTACATACACAGACATCCTTCTAATCTGATGCTGGACAGGCTGAGTGGAAAGATCCTTCACATCGACTTTGGAGACTGCTTTGAGGTAAAATGTTTCCCAAGTTTTACAACACAACAGTGTGAGCTGGTTGTATTTGTGTAACGTAAGTTGTGGTTTTGCCTACAACTGAAATTTGGATTTGTATTTAAGGTTGCCATGACCAGAGAGAAATTCCCAGAGAAAATCCCCTTCAGGTTGACTAGGATGCTGACTAATGCCATGGAGGTAAGTAACGTGGCACACGGGGTTAAATAGTGTGATTACTGCACAATCCGAGCCGATATCACTGCGACAGTACCCTGTAGTACCTGTTTACAGCATTGCATTTTCAAACCAAAAGTGACATAACACTGCAGTATAAGTGTGTATGTTTAACTGAAGGCATTTTTGTGATATGTATACCGGTGTAGCACAATTATAGTGGTATAATTATTGTAGACACAAGGTCCAAAATCATCTTTCCTTGTGTTTATAATGCATTGGCTCTTACAACTAGTTTAAGAGTTTAAGAGTTAGCAAGGTATATTTTCATTCATAAGGCACAGTTGTCTTAATTTCTTCATTCATTTCTTTACTTGACTTGCCCCTTCTTTGTGTCCTCAGGTGACAGGGTTGGATGGAAACTACCGGATTACGTGCCACACGGTGATGGAGGTGCTGAGAGAGCACAGAGACAGCGTCATGGCCGTGCTGGAGGCCTTCGTCTACGACCCCTTACTCAACTGGAGGCTTATGGACAGTAAGTGAACTCCTCTCATTTCCTTACTACAGCACACAGCACTAAAGGAAAATGGTCTGCACGTTGTCCATACATGATCAGAATGTTTCTGAAGTGCTTATATTGAGGTAATGGACTATAAGTGTGCGAGGACAAACTGTTGCACAATTTTCATGACAAGACAAATGTGCATGCGATTCGTGGCCTCAAGTGATAGAATGTCTTCGGATAAGAACAGCTTGATGAATAATGGGAAACATGCAGTGATCTTTATGTTTATTATATAATACAGATTGTTTGTGTGTGAAATGGGATTGAGGAAGGTAATGAATAATTTATACAATAATAGATTAAATTAATAGCGCAGATTTATAAAGAAGTTTCCATAAGACATTTGCAAGCAGTTAAAAATGATGTAACACAGATGTATGATACATCCATACAAATTATATTTCAATACAAAATATGCTTAGTGCTTCTAATATGTGGCTATATAGTAGAAGTATTCAAGATTACAAACATAAAATTTTGATTCTTAATGTTTGAATTAAGAAATAAAGGAATTTTCCCAAAAAGGTTAATATGATAATGAGGGTGTATGATTGAGATACAGAATAAAGGAACTGATGTTGATGAGTAATAATTTAAGTTCATGTTTAACTAAAATAGGAATATCTGGAGTTTATGTTATGTGATCACATTTCTTCTAGCAAACACTAAAGGAACCAAGCGCTCCAGGACCAGAACTGACTCCTATACAGCTGGACAGTCTGTCGGTGAGTCTGTTTCTACGACCACCATTCATCCACATCAAAGAAGAAAGTCATTTTCAGTGGTGGCTGATCTAGAAATATGTCTTATATTATAAAAACTGAGAAGAAATGTGATGCACACAAGGGAAAGGGTGCTGTTTTCGCTCATGGTAACCACACGCTTACTTTGTGTCAATGGCAGAGACAATGGAGGGTATTGACCTGGGAGAGACCACTCACAAAAAGCCAGGAACCACCGTGCCTGAATCTATTCACTCGTTCAGTAAGTCTTCCCTTCCTTTAGATACATATTGTTGTCGAGTGTATCAAAGATCACAAAAAATGCATGTCAGATTTTTTGTTTACGTCCAAACCATTACCATCATTCTGTCTGTTTATTCTTAAAGAGGTACATGAAGTTATTCAATTATTTTTTTCCCCATCGCATTTTCTTTAACCAGTCGGAGATGGCCTTGTGCAACCTGAAGCCTTGAACAAGAAAGCCATCCAGATTATCAACAGGGTGCGAGACAAACTGACAGGTGAGGCACCTTCTAGCTCCTACACACACTGTCTTTCTGGAGGAAAGTTATTTCATTTATTTATCCGCATTTGCTCTGACCATGGCTTTAGCTGAGCAGGCAGAAAAGCGTAGTTTTCAGTTGTATTGCCGGTCAAAAAAAGCTACATCTAAACCATAGATGTTGTGACTTTTGGATTAGATACAGTATGTACAATATGTATACAGTGTATATCATTTAAGGCTATAACAGAATACCAAGAAGAAATATGAAATAAATAAACCTTTAATGTTACACTACACTGATATAGGAGGTGATATCAAATAAAACATGCTCAGGTTGTTAAGTCATTTGAAATATGCTGTAATATTTTTAGCAGCGTACCATGAAACATTGCAGTGTAATTAAAACGTGTCACTACTGTACACTCATCACACTGTGAATTTATCTTATCCAGTTTCACCTCTTACAACAACTTATTTCTCATTGTAGGACGGGACTTCTCCCACGATGAGACCCTTGATGTCCCGACACAAGTAGAGCTGCTGATTAAACAAGCCACATCACATGAGAACCTGTGCCAGTGTTACATTGGATGGTACGTGTGGGTCCATTATCATCAATACAGACTACAGGAATATTTCAACAAATGAGCACAGAGTTGTTGTTGCATGTATATGAGCTCAGTAAATGATATCGATATTACCTTGCATCTTGGACTCGTAATGAATAATTGCTGAATTTTTTTTTTTTCTCTCTCTCTCTCCTCAGGTGTCCGTTTTGGTAGAGCTGCTGTTGAGCCTCGTTTTGCTGTCTGTGTTATTTAATGATACACTTGAGTTCTATAATGCCATGTTGGAGACAAATCGGCTAAACAGACTTAAGAGAGCTGCATGAATAAGACATTTTAAACTGTCTGCCTTTTATTAATTTAATAATGGAATACATGAAATTATGAATGAGGGAGCTAAATACTTGATTGAAAGTGTTAATCCTGACAAATATCAGCATTTCTTTGACAATAAATTTTAAAGAAGTGTTCTTATGTCTTCCGTTTGTTTGATACTAGACTCTGTATGAGTTTTACAGTTTAAAATTGCAGTGTCAGATTCCAGGTACAAAACTGTACACCTTAGCAAACTTTCCAGATTTGGCTTGTATGTTAATGATGAACCTCTTAAACTGGCAAGATGAGGTGTGTTAGAAGAGAGCAGGCGTGAGGCATTCATGGTAGTTTTCATATCCTTCAGTACAAGCTGGAGTAGAGCTGGTCAGTTATAATACTCGTTGTAATCAAAGGCAGTTAGACTTACGGGTATTATCAATCATTTCCCTGATGGCCTGTAGTTATATTTTCTAATATACCTCAGCACTTGATCCTAAGTTGATGCAGGAAGCCCTTTCTTGTGCTTAAGAACAGGTTTCTGTTTGTGCTTTCCACTGTAAAAGCTTAAATCACTTCCAGTAGCTTTAGTATCCGGAGCCGAAGCCTATCTCAGGAACGCTGGGAGTGAGGCAGGAATACACCCTGGTGGGAGGCCAGTCCATCACCGAGCACCGTGCACACTTACATTCAAGCCAAGTCAAGTAGATCTTTACTGTCAGCACAGCCATATACAATGTGCAGTACACAGTGAGATGAAATAACATTTCTCCTGGACCCAAGATGCAAGATACATGCATGACATACACAGTGCTGACAAGACATAAATAAAGTGCACACACTCAATCACAGCTACAGGCAGTTTAGAGTAGCCAGTCCACCTACTGGCATGTTTTTTGTTTTTTTTGGGGGCGGGGGGCGGTGGTGGAAGAAACCCAAGGAAACCCACACGGACACGGGGAGAACGTGTGAAACTGCGTGTGGAAAATAACCTGAGATCAGGATCAAACTGGGGACTCTGGAGCTCTGTGGTGGCAATGCAGTCCATTGCATCCAAATGCCATCCCTGGGAAAACTGAACATGTTTAAAATAAATTAAGCATGGGTTATATTACACACACTCCTGAAGCTGGAACAGTCCAGAAATGGTTTTTACAATGGAATACTTCAGGAATGGAGGGAGAGCTGAAAGGAAATTAGAAGAAATGCAGCCTCTTACATGAAGCAGATTAAAACATTCACTGATTACTGAATGAATGACTAATGAATGATTATTGAATGAATGACTTGTGCCCCGAGTCCCCTATGATAGGCTCCAGGCTCCCCGCAACCTGGTGTAGGATAAGCAGTACAGAGAATGGATGGAAGATAAATAAGTAAAAGTGGGTAACTAAAGGTAAACAAGTAAGTAAAAGCTAAGTAACAATGAAAAATGAGCATACATTGTTAAATGTTGCACAGAAAATCTGCATCAGCATGCACTATGATGCTTGCTGTGTCCTACACTTATTGCCCAGCAGATATCAGTGTCAAACGCTTCCACACTCCTAATCACATTACCTTCAAATCTGTTGCTCACAGTTCCATCTTATACAAAAAGAATTAGTAATTATTCCACTGATTTACTTCAACTTCAGTTTATTGCAGCGCGGTATATTTTCTCATCCGGCAGATGGCGCTGTCGTGTTTACTCTAAAGCGAGCCGTCCCATTGCAACCCACAGAAGAAGATAAAATCTCGTGGTTGGCGCAGGTCTCGCGATGTTTTATTTGTCAGCATGGCGGCTTGTAGGAGCGGTGATGGCGGCGGCGCTAAAGAAAGTGAGACTTCTGTAAATAAAGATGCAGATTCAGAGACGGCAGAGTTTTGCCCAGGTTTTAAAGACGTGGATGCTTTTGTTAAGGTTAGTGGACGTTTCAGTGTTTTATTAGTTTGTATCAGGTCTTTTTAGAGCGTTGTTTTCGTGGTGTAAAAAATACACAGCAACGTGGGATTTGATCAGTGTGACGCCACACACCGTTTCTATAATCAGTCCTAATATTTGTCTTGTAAAGAGTGAAACACCTGGGTGGCGTGCTGTTATAGGAAAATCATCAACGACAGGTTGGAGTTACTGTTACCTTCCCGAAGAGAGGAATATTTTTCAGTAACACCACCACCAGAAGTGGTTTATTCATATCATACTACAGCATTTATACACTGATTGCAATTTTTATTAATTAAAAAAAAAAAAAAGTAACACGTTTTTTATCCGTTTATAGTTACATTTAATAACGTCGCATAACGTCTGTGAGATGTCCATTATAACAGCTATCAGCTGTCTGTCCTGCACTTTTCTCGCTCTTCAAGTTAATATGACAAAAGAAAAGTCATGTCATGTTACAAACAAAGCATAAAAACACAAAATCCTCCATCCTGAAGTCTATCCCCTGGTGCCAAACTTAGTTACTGCTTTACCTCTGACTGTTACAAATCACTGACACTGGAGACTCCTTCCATAAATGCTAAATAAGCGTCTCCTCACAGGACACTTCCCCGTGTCTACGATTATACATTTTTATTAGTTAAATACCATGTTTTTAAAAGAATTTAGTCTTAGATTATGTAATGCATCCACCATACAAGTGCCTATGACTTAGTCGTTACTATAGAAACGATTATGTAATAGAATGAACGCATTAAAATAAAGCTGTGATTTGAATTACAGCCGGCACTACCATCAGAGCAGCTGTTATAGGAAATGAATCAACACCTTCTCACCAATCAGAATTGAGAATTGAACAGCGCTGTATTGGAATGTCAAATAATCTTATGTTTCTGTGGAGAAGTACTGACCATACCTAAAATTCTCTCTGAACAATATGACAGCCTCTGGTTCACTGAGTTAAAATCATGCACTGTATAGTGACTAGGGTGGAGTTTAGACGTACAGCTGTGTAGTAAAGTATGTACTTTCTCTTCACAGTATGGACTCGGCTCTATCATGGCTGCTACAAAAGCGTCTGCGGGTTTGCCACAAGCAGGAGACGAATATGACTTTTACCGGAGCTTTCCGAGCTTCCGGGATTTCTGTTCAGTGCAAGGGGACCAACTTTTACACTGGTATGTCAGAATGAGTCATTTTCTTGTAATAATATCTATCCACAAGTAAACAATGGAACAAAATGATACGTTTGTGCTGGAGCAACATTCAGGGGGGAGTAGGTAATCACAGAGTGCACATGACTAATAAAATTCTATGTATAAAATAGTTTCAGCAGAATCACAGTCCTTGGTTGATGTCATTCTGGAGACATGCTCCGAAATTAAACATTCTGTAAAAGCCATCATCAAAACAAAGACTTGAGGAATGTATCTAATACTACTATGCGTACGATGCAAACGATTTAAAAATCTCCATTGCAGATGTCCATGTCTGAGCTGGAGAAGATTTTAGTAATAATTGCACGTAACAGTGGATCATTGGTCCGCATATTTGATTTGGCACAGTTTGTACGCCGGATGCCCTTCCTGATGCAACCCTCTCCAATTTTATTCGGGACCAGCACTGAGAGCGCACTGTTGCATGCAATGGGGTTGGTTCCCTGGCCGGGAATCAAACCCAGACCACAGTGGTCCAAGGACCCAGCCTTTTCATGAAATATTGCCTTTTAATAAATGGCATTGTAGGTGTGATTCAGCAAATAATGCAGGATACTACAGGTCAGCCTTTCCCCATGTCAGATTGAGGGTGTGTCATTGTGACATGGTGATTTATTGCATTAAAATGATAAAAATGTAGCCATGTGTTGATAATACAGGCAGGCAACTATAGCATTTGCTTTCCAGACTGCGTACGGGTTTTTTTCATTGTCGTTACTCGTTGATACTGATACTGAAATGAGTAAACTGTGTGGTATTAAGCAATCAGAGGCATCATGGAACATTTTCTTTAGCTCTGTTTGTTAGTTGTTGCCATGTGCTGCTATCATTGAACTCCTCATGCTGAGTTTAAGCAGTGTGTTTAATAGAACGAGCGAGGACGGACAACCTGAGCACGCAAAGCATCATCAGCAAGCGTGAGTAAAAATGTGCCGTGAGCTGCATCTTGACTTGCAAGCAAAGTGTATACTTTGGCAAGAGAGGGGAAAGGAAGTGCACAGCTCAGTGCTCGCAGAAGCAGACTGCTCACACACCTTTATCATACCTTTGTGTGCGCACAATTCACAGAAACTTGTGCTAATTTTTAAATACCACGGTCACTGTTACTACTCTGCGATCTAAGGTTGGCTGACCTCGCTCTCTCTCTCTCTTTAAAAAAGATCTTTTTATCAGGTTACTATAGTACCTCCTCTTGATATATTTGCAACCTCTTTGCAGTGATTGCTAATCATGAAATACATCCAGATCGTTGTCATTTTGCGTCGTCTGTTCATTAGTGAGACAACACACACTGTGCTTAGGTCTATAACATTATATCATGTTGTATCAGTGCATTTTATTGAGTATGGTATCAGTGTATTCATGGTTTCGTCAGTATAATGGAATATTTTATTTGAAATACTTCAGAAATGAGATGTCTGGACTCAAATGTGTGGCATTCATCCCGTGTGTGCTCACATTAAAGATCGTAATCATTAATAATTTTTGGTTTTGCTGTTTATTTCTGTTCAGTATGAGTCGGCTGATGCAGCACCATGGCTGCAGATCTCAGTTGAAAGACCAGAACAAGCTGACTGGCCTGGAGGAGCGCTTTGACATGGTGGTCGACTCCAATGATGTCATCCTGGAGAAAGTGGTACGAGCAACTGTTCACCTCTCTCTCTCTCTCTCTCTCTCTCTCTCTCTCTCTCTCTCTTTCCCTCTCTTTCCCTCTCCCTCTCCTGTCATGTAATATGTGTCAGGGATCCACACTGGTTTATTTATTTATGTATTTATTTATTTTAAGCAAAATGCAAATGTGTTGAAATGCGTTGTGACGTCTATTCTCAATGTACATGTTCAAGCCATGAAACTTTTTTTTTTTTTTTTTTTTTTTTTAACACAACAAATCTAACCTACTAATTTTGTCTTCCCATCAGGGGATTTTGCTGGACGAGGCGTCTGGAGTGACCCGGTCGCAGCCTGTTATGCCTGCAGGCTATCAGCCTCCCAAAATTGTTGTGTCTAGTTGGAATCGCAAGGTGAGCGTGTTGTATTGTTTGTAAGCTTAAGTCTTACTCATTGCTAATAATAAACAGAAGTGACACAGGGAGCAGCTCCATAAGCAAGGTTTCTCTCTGCAAGTTCTCACTTACATTCCAGCATTAGGGTCCCTTCACAGATGCCATTTTTTCCTCTCAACTCTCAGCACACCTTTTTTGACGTAATCCTTCTGGAAGCGACCTCAAGGAAGCGCCTTTTTCAAAAGGCACTGCCGTTTTATGGAAAAGAAGTTACAGTGACATCAAGCAGTTTACCTTCCGACCAGTCATGTGACAAGCTGGGGGTCAGACAAGAAAACCAAAGCAGAGGACATGTTGTCTGTGAAAAATTAATCGTGTTGGTTAGTGAATATCAGGAGATTTACATTATGTTGAATCAAAACATCGCATTGCCAATATTTCAATGTTGCAAACTAACTAAATTAACATACACAATAGCTTGCTGTCTCTGCATCATTGAGCAGTACATGATGTGGCGCTCGGGTCCCACTTTAAGCTCAAATTCTGATTTTCTGCCTCCAAATCCACAGCGAAGGCAAACATCTTCCTCCTCATCATCATATTAAAACCAATTTCTGGTTAATCTTTGTTACTAATATTAATATGTCTTATATAGATAGCAAACTAGGCTAGTTAGGTGGCTGATTCCTGCTAGGACTGGTAAGTGTTGTCATGGTTACAGTGTGTATATTCTTTGTTTAACAAATGGCAATTGTGAAAGCACTGTTACTTAAGTCTATGGTTTGAGGATTACATTAGCGTAGTGTGCTAGTACAGGCGAGACGTGTGACCGAGGTCTGATGTTCGTTCTGTACAGGGAGGAGACCGCAGTGCCGAGACCTTCCGCCTCCTTCAGGCCAAGAACATTCAGCGGCCGCAGCTAAAGTTTAAGGAGAAAGTCGACAACAGCAACACGCCGTTCATCTCTAGAATCTTCATCAAGCCCAACGCATTAAAGCCGCTGAATCCATGTGAGTTTGACTTAAATAAATAAATAAAACCTCCTGATGTCCTCTTTGTGACCTCTAAATGTTCATGCCTCAAAACGATATAGCAAATACAGCAATGGAAAATGTATCTACATCAAATACAGCATCTCGGAAATACAGAAACACATAAGAATGAGATCAGTTGATGAGAGAAACTTAACAGGAGACGATGCTTTTGATTGGTCGCAGGGAATTTCTAGCCCCAGAGCAGCTACGAGCCGAATGTCAGCTCTAAAGTACTTCAAAAGTGCATAAGCATCAGTTTCCATGATGTCCCCTTGCAAAGTATTATGGATCCTGGACAAGAAAAGGACGAACATAGAAACGCAGTAGCATTTTGATACAAATTCTGTACATATTTTTTTTAATGACCATCAAATACAAATGACAGTTTTGAGTCCATCAGTCAGAACTATTGCTCATCTCCTAAACAGAATTCATAAAATGATCGATTTGATGCCAAGTAAACATTAACGCAACAGCAGGTTTTTTCAGGGTTTCTGTTACAAGCTTCCATAACATAAGTGTGATAGAAACGATCATGCAGAACAGTAAATTGGTGTATGTTATTATAATGTCAGAGATTTAACAATAACCACATTAAATTTGAAAGGAGAAGGTGGTTGTATATGCGTATGTATGTGATAAAGCGAGTGTTTGTGTTATGGGCAGATTTTAGTAACAGACGCCTGCGGAAGGAGAGGTCAGAGGAGTCGGATGTCCCCGTAGCACTAGCTGACTTTATCCACCAGCTGAGAACACAAGAGCACACGGAAGACATGTAAGTGCTACTTCACACTTGGATGCTTATATATATATATATATATATCTCTTTATATATCTTTACTAATGACAGTTCTGTCCCTTCTGATATTATGGTATCTTTCAGGTTTTCTCATCCTTACCAGTATGAGCTGGACCACCTGGTCATTCCGGAGAGTCTCAAAAGTAAACCTGAACCACAGGTAGATATACGACTCGCCTTCAGGAATTTGCCGCATGGTTTATTAATATTTCTGCCAAACGAATCCAAAAGTAATGTTTTCACTTTTGTCTTGCAGATGTATAAAGCTCTAGCAGAGACGAGTTGCCAGTTCATCAACAGCTTGGAGGATCTGGCTGCTTTAAACGAGAAGCTGAATAAGACGACAGAGTTTGCTGTGGACCTGGAGGTGTGAATGAGTGCTCAGTGTTTAATAAGATTCCTTTGCACCTCCAGCTGAGCGAAAAGCAATCACACTGGTATTGCTTTTCAATAGTAACATGCAGAAAACATTCCACACTGAAAAGCAAAACCTTCATAGCTTTGCTCTTAGGCAGCATCATCTCTCTAAAGAAAAGCAGGCAACAGGGGATTGTGTTATATGTTTTAGTAGTAATTCTGAAAAGCTTCTGTGTTAAATAATGTCTTCAGTAGGAATTTAAAAACAATAAGCCAGTAAAAAAAATCTAAAGTTGTTCCTTTATATTGACAGTAACACCTCCTGGGAAATGAGCTTTACAGATCCTTGTCCCATTACAACCACATTCACTTCTGACACAAAATCATTTTTTTTTTTTTTTAAAAAACAAACTGCTGATTTTTTCATTAAAGAGATCAAGCAACATGAAAAAAGGGCAATGAATTAGAAAGTTTTAGTGTTGTGATTGCTTTTCACTCTGGCATAGAATCTTCCCTGTGAATATAAATCCTGTAATGTATTTTTAAAAATGCAAACATTCTGTTCGGTCTGTTTTTCTGTCCCTCTCGCAGCACCATTCCTACAGAAGCTTTTTGGGAATCACATGCTTGATGCAGATCTCCACCAGAGAAGAGGATTTCATCATCGACACCCTGGAGCTGCGGAGCGAGATGTACATTCTGAACGAGAGCTTCACCAACCCCAGCATTGTGAAGGTGATTTTGACAAGTTGCCTGTAATTAATTGCCCAGAAAGACTGAGGCTGATGAGCAAATCAAATACAACTGCTAAGGATCAGTTAGCATTACACTGTGTTCTGATTGGAGCATCCTATCAGGACACACTGATGGCTTTGGGCTGATGGATCCTCAGGCTATTCTCAGGCCCTCGTAAGTAAGACAGAACAGAACGCAGGAGAGTGATACAAGTGCTGCTACAAGTTTCCACAGAACGATCAGAAACGACTGTGAGCTAACTACAGGAAGAGCATGAGGGTTGGAGCAATTGCTCTTGCTCTGCTGAAGCTAGTCGTTAATTTATCTGTGTGCTTTTTCTTTTTCCTGAACATTGGCTTTTGTTCTTGTAGGTTTTCCATGGTGCTGACTCGGATATTGAGTGGCTGCAGAAAGACTTCAGCCTTTACGTGGTCAACATGTTCGATACTCACCAAGCTGCTCGCTCACTCAACCTCGGCAGAAACTCGTTAGATCACCTCCTCAAAGTCTTCTGCAATGTGGACTCGAATAAACGCTACCAGCTCGCTGACTGGAGAATACGGTAATGCAGAAACAGCTACCGGGCATATCAAGATTTTTATTCCCTTTACATTTTGATAATAATGTGTATTCATGTGTGTGTGTGTGTGTGTGTGTGTGTGTGTGTGTGTGATGCCTCTCAGACCCTTACCAGAGGAGATGATCAAGTATGCCCAGGCTGACACACATTACCTGCTCTATGTGTATGATCGACTAAGAGCGGACCTGTTTGACGCGGCTAACGGACACTCAACACTCGTACAGCTCGTCTGGTCCAAAAGCAAAGATCTCTGCATGAAGGTACAGCTAAAGTGTGTTTACATTAAGGATATGGCTCATAATTAGGAATTACATTCAGTTATTTATTGTTTTAGACTACATGTAAAAGAAAGGACGTTTGTTTATTTTATAAATATTAATATAAAGATGTTAATACCAACTGAAATAAATTTCCATTTTATGGTCACTATGGCGAGAAGCCATGAAGGAACCTTGTGGACGATTTGCCACTTAAAAAAAAATGATAAATATACTGTTGTGAAGAACTAAAGTTCTTGACCAGAAATTCTGGAGACACTGGGCTTAAAATCCAGAGCAAAAATGAATGTGTTTTGTGCCATCGTATAAATTATATTCATTTACTTCATTTTTTCTTACACATTTTCAACATTTTTTATTCTTTTTGCCAAAAACATTCGCTGACCTCAAAATTAGTGTTTTCCTAATACACAACATTTGAAAGAAAATTTAAACAGAGATTTTGGTGCATTTATTTATTTATTTTTATTATTTATTATTTTTTTTTAATTTTTTAATTTATTTATTTTAAAAAAAAATCATATTAGTTTTCAGTCATAGTTCATTTTGTATTAAAATGCTTTCCTTTCCCCAGAAATACATGAAGCCCATCTTCACTGAGGAATCGTATATGGAGCTGTACAAAAGGCAGAAGAAGAGCTTCAACAGCCAGCAGTTAACCGCCTTCCGCCTCATGTACGCGTGGAGGGATAAACTGGCAAGAGAGGAAGATGAGAGCACTGGGTAAGACACACACACACACACACACACACACACACACACACACACACTTCCTTACTTCACGAGGGATATGGATATATTTAATTTAACCACTGCCTTTATTGAACTTAAGATCCAGTATTGCTTCACAAAAAAAAAAAAAGAAAGAATGAGTCTGGAGTGTTCAGATGTGCTAAGATAAAGAGAGAAAACTATGATTCTGAGCACAGTTGATTTGATTTTAGTGGCTTGTTAACTCATTTTTAACCTTGCAGGTACATCCTACCCAACCACATGATGATGAAAATTGCTGAGGAGTTGCCCAAGTAAGTTCTGCCTCTTTGTTTGCAGATTTGCTCCTGGGAGAATGTCCACGCCACAGACTGTATAGGCCTCATTTTCATATCAGGAGCCATGTTACATTATCTCGTTAACAAGGAACAGCACAGATTTTGCAGATAGTACTGTTCTATTGTAAACCGTGAGAAAAGATGAGACAGTTATTATATAGGAATTTCGTACTGCAAATTTGTAGTTTGACGTAGTTTGTTTGGTTAAAGGGAGCCGCAGGGCATCATCGCTTGCTGTAACCCCACCCCACCACTAGTGCGCCAGCAGATCAACGAACTCCATCAGCTCATCAAGCAAGCGAGGGAAATCCCACTGCTGAAGGTGAGCCACACTCAGGATCAGCTTTATTGATTTGTGTAAAAAATAAATAAATAAATAAATAAATAAAACTGCTATTTTTGTGTCTGTTCAGTCAGAATGACTGGACATGCTCCTAAATTTCTTTATTGCTCATTTCAACATTAATGATCATACATATAAATGCTTCCTCAGCTTCATAAAATAAAACTACTAGTCAAAAGTCAATTTAGGTCTTGATGAGACCATATGTTTTATATACTCATGAAACCGCATTTAATGGAAAGCCCTTTTAAGGAAGTGCTACAGTGACTGTTCAAGATAAAACAGTAGACTTTGCTTTTTAACGATTTTTCAGAAGTAGTAAAGGGAGTGTTGTAATCACAATTCTTATCTTATCTGACCCATAACTTATCTTGATTAATATTTGATCAGTCTGCCAGCTCTAGTGTTTTTATTTTTATATCTTCTTCAAACACATGACCTCATGTTAAGGTTGCGTAGTGGTCACAGGTTGGGTTTATAGTTTAGTCAGATATCGGCTGTGTTGTTTCTTCCAACATGGATTTGGGGGAATCTGTGCTGTGAAACTGGCTGATGGAGTACCATTAGCCAACTTTATTTATTAATTTATTTATTTATTTTCGCTAGTAAACTTGTTCCTGAGAGATTTCATCCTCATTAACGAACCTTGTAATGATTTTAGAAATTTGAGTGATGATCTGTTTCCTCAGACGGAGCTACTCGCTGAAAAGAAGAAATCGCTGACACCTAAACGAAAGGTTTGGTGAACTTTTGTTAGACCATATGCATGTGAATACAATTACAAGAATGAGCATGAGCAAAAATGGACAGAACTGTAATGTGTGTTGTTTTGCAGTCTGAGTCGACATTGTTTGGGCCCCATGACACCTCGCGTGTGTCCGAGAGTGACCTTATGGAGCTGTCCTCTCATGGTAGGTCACACATGCTTCAGTGAATTAAACATATCATTACTGTTTTGCAGGCTAAATTAATTACATATTTTTACCACGGCCATGACCTCAGTGTTCATCTTAGATCAAGCTAATTTATTTTTGATGTCTCTGTTGTGAATAAAAAAAAACAAAAAAAACAAAAGTAAACACCAGTCCTCAGGGCCGCTGTGTCTTGTACATTTTTTCCTCCAGCTCCTAGCACACTTGTGTCCGTGTTCAGTGTTCGTCGATGTTCTTGTTGCTTGGTTTAGGTGCGTTGGGAACTTGTAGACAGTACAACTGCGTCTCTGAGGACTGTGAGGGGAGACCCTGGTGTAAATGTGCCTTTATTTTATTGGTCTAAAGCACTGGGGTTGAAACATACAAGCGGAAAAAAAAAAACCCCTGACCTATGGAAAGTCAGTTTTCAATTTCTATTCAACTCAATTTCTAGTCAGGGGGTCTGTGAATTCTATTTCTTTTCTTTTCTTATTTATTTATTTATTTATTTAAATATTGTTGCAGTGGCAGAGATCACAACTCAAAGCTGTTTAATTATTAGCTATTTAATTACTTATTAATTATAGTTATTAGCTGATTTGAATGATCATTTGAATTGAATGCATTTAAATCTAATTATAATAGCTATATATATATATATAACAAGGTCACCAGGGACCTAATGTGTTGGACATAAACACAATAAAATATTGTCCACATAAAAATAATATTTGAATAATTTATGGTCATAAAATATACCTCTGCTGGTCCTTGGGATTTATTTCACAGTTGAATTTTATAAAAAGCTCAACTGTTTTATTTTTTTTATGGCACAAAGCAGCTGTACAGAAATACACACTTTGATTCAGATCCCTAATGAGCAAGCTGGAGGTGACAACAGCAGCGAAAAGCCCTTGAGAGAAACCCAGTTCTAAAGAGTGACACCAGAGATTGGGATTATAAATCATTACAGTATAGAGTTGTAGAAGAGTATAGACACACAGGACTAGCCTGTACGTGTTTAGACAGATTAGAATGCCACGCTGCAGGTCTAATTGTAAACAGGAGTTCATTTGAAAACTACTGAGCTTGTAACTGTGATCTTTTCATTAGAAACCCCGACCAAACGTGGAGTCCTTTTCTCAGAGGAAGATGATGCAAATCTTAGTGAAGTCCTGGAGACTCTGAATGGTCTCGTAGCTTGTGCAAAAATCTCCCTCTTTGCGGTAAGACGTTTATAAATGCATTCACTGTCCACTCCTGCTCGTTCATTTAATTATGCAATCAGGCAATCATGTGGCAACAGCACAATGCATAAAATCATGTCAAGAGCTTCAGTTAATGTTCATGTCAGACACAATCGGGAAACCTGTGCTACAGTGAATTTGATCATGGCATGGTTGCTGGAGTCAGATGGGCTAGTTTGAGTATTTCAGAAACTCTCTTTAGAGTTGGTGAGGAAATGGTGCGAAAAACAAGAAAAAGTCATCTAGTGTGTGCTAGCTCTGTGCGTGGAAATACCTCACTGGAGGAAAATGGCCAGAGTGGTTCAAGCTGCCATAACTTGTATAATCACTCTTTACAGCCGTGGTGAGCAGAAAAGCATCTCAGCATGCACAAAACATCAGATCTTGAGGTGGATGGGCTACAGCAGCAGAAGACCACACTGGGTTCCACTCCTGTCAGCCAAGAACAGGAATCTGAGGCTGTCATGGGCACGGACTCACAGAAACTGGAGTAAAACAGTTGAAGATTAGGGGGAAAAAATTACCTGGTCTTTATCCTGGTCTTCAACTATGCAGTTTGGGTGAATCTGTACCCATGAGAGCTCACCCAAACTGGAGAGTTGAAGAATGGAATAAGACCAGTGTCAGTGTTTTTCATATTTTAATTAATCGAAGCTCTTGACCTGTATCTGCATGATTTTTATGACACATGATTGCCTGATTAGATAATTGCATAAATGCATAAATGCACAAGTGTACAGGTGTTCCAGATAAAGTGGCTGGTGAGTGTGTGTGGTATTTTGTGAGTGGTTTTGGTTGAATAAATCATTGGTCAGGTGATTTCTACCACAAAAACAGTTTGTGGGATTTGAGAAAAACTTCAGAAGCACTTCTATTGCCACTAAAAGCACTAAATTAACAGATACGTCACTGCCCTTGTGTTCATTTGCAGCACCAAATTTAATATCAGCTAAAAAAATAAATAAATAAAAGCAAAACCAGCAGTTAGACAGTCGCTAATGTTGGGACATTTACTACTCTACATGAAGTACATTTTAGATTTACAGCATTTAGCAGACGTCCTTACTCAGAGTGACCATCGCCATTTCAAAAAAAAAAAAACCTGCATGAACCTGAGTGTCTTACATCAAGAGCATATTCATGGTTCAGCTGTAACTAGCACATTATTAGAAAAATGTTTTTATTTTCTAAGTTCCATGTTAAAGAATATTTGCTAATGTTCCTTAGGAGGAAGAGGAGGTCCGTGAATCTGCTCACCTCACCGTGGCCCAGCAGAAAGCGCGCAGCATCATGGAGTCTTTCGAAAACCCTTTCAGAATGGTGCGATGCAGTCATAACTGTCCAACTGAATGCCTTATCGTAAAGATTTGCGTTGTACACTAACATATTTACTGATATTTGTTTCCTTCTTTTTATAGTATTTACCTTCTAAGGATATACACATCTCCAAAAATGCGAAATACGACCCTTCGTCAAAGATTTATGAGGTAAATATCAACCCAAAGGTGCACTTTGGACAGGCTGCAGAAACTGATTCCGAAAAACTGAAAATGCTGACGTGCTGAAACCAGTTGGATTTTTTTTTTTTTAAATGAATTGAAATGAAACATCATGGTCTGCACAATGCAGATGATGTCCTCAAACAAGACATCCGAAAACTGTTTAAAGCATGACGTCAATGCTAAAAGCTTTCTGGTACGTCAGAGCCAAATTGGGAACAAAGGCAAGACCTTTAATAAACTGCAACCATTTGAAAAGAGCTACAAATATATGTAGAAAAGAAAAACTGGGCTGAATGGTGGTCCTCGAATGGTGTGTTTTTTCTCTTCAGATTTTTAGGACTGACTCATCAGGCTTAGTCTTATCCAGCGTCATGGAAAAGAGGGTTATGACTTGTGGGTTTTGCACATCCTAGAAACTGCATTTTTTTGGTTACTTTTTTTTATTTTTTTTTATTCTTCAACAACCTGAATGAATACTTTATCTAAAAGCAGTAATAGCAGATACGAGCCATTTAGGATGAACTAATAGTCATGGTGCACTACATTTGAAGAGTTTACTTTGTTCCATTAATGTTTAATCCACATCGTCTCCTGCTTGTCGAAAACAGATCAGTAATCAGTGGAAGCTGCAGAGCATCGAGCAGCAGCAGAAGGAGGTTCAGGCTAAACAGCAAGCCAAAGAGCAGGCAAAGAAAGCTAAAGGTATCCTCCCTGCGTTACAAATATTGTACTTATTTCATAATAACTATTGTGTACGAGTGTCCTCTGTGCTGATTGTAATGTGCCCTTTCTTTCAGAGGAGCGTAAAAAGGCCAAACAGAGCTACCAGGAGTCCCTGCAGAATGTCACGACAGTCAGGCAGCAGGCCCTGGTAAGCAGCTCTGAGCTCTATTTAAACCTGAGATCTAGGGGGGGAAAAAAGAGTTTATACTCGGATTTACTTTGTGTTTCCATCTCGCTCACGTTGTCATTAGGAAGCAAAGCAAGGAGGACAGAAGAGAGAGAGGGTAACGAGTGAAGCTGGTGAAGAAACTTGCAAACCGAAGAAGAAAGCGTTGAAGAGCGAGAAGTCCACCGCCGCGTCTCCTGCCACCTCTAAAGCGAGCCAGCAGCAAGAGTCTGAAGATCCTCAACAGGCCCCGTCTGCTGCCTTCACGCCTTACGACTACAGCCAGTCCGATTTCAATTTGTTTGCAGGTACGAGGGTTTTCCAGCTCCGGAGACTGCTTTTAACTTGTCGACTTCGCCTTTACTACATCACAAGCATGGCCACTTGCAGCACAAAGGGAGGAACATGTAGTGGGAGTGGGTTTCATCACTCTCTTGGCATTATAGTTGAAGGAATTTAAATCTTTTCTTTAAGGCAGAGTACTAGCTAATGCTAGCGGTTGTGTACAGAAGGAGCAGTTGGCTACTAAAAACTCAGTTATTATCTAATGGTATCAGAAAAGCATTTTGCATTTTTGGCATTGCTCCTGTTTGCTGGTGTGAAGAGGTACCACTTCTCCTGAAATCTTTATTTACGTTGCCCCATTTTAAGTTAAAAATACTAAAATGGTCTTCGATGATTCCACTGAGGTAAATTGGTGAGGGGAAGGTGAAGTTTATAAGGATGTCAACGTTGGAAAATACTGGAACAAAGCCCAGAAATTTGTGTGATAAGTGGATGCACTTTTCATGATTTTAGGCGTGTGCAATATTCATTTTTCACCGCTCACGGATTACCTAGGGCAACAAATGATTTAATCACCCCTAGCCAGAGTCTAAAGTCGAAAAAGACAGGAAGCAGATTGTTTCCAGCATTTTAGGTTTGAGGAGAGTAGAGGAGGAGCGTAATAACAATCGTGAAAACTCAGATGGATGGTGGATTTTAATGTGATTTGCTATCACATTATATAAGAGTATTTAACCACTTTCTAATTATCATCACCATTAACGTTATTTATAAAGTGTTAGATATGAAACTTGTTTGTAGGTCTAGTAAATCTTTTTAGGTCAAAACCTTTGTCCCTTTTTCTCCTTAGACCAAAAAATGAAAGTGTAATTTTTTTATCATTTGTAGCCAAAATGCTTTTGCTTTGCTAAATATAGATAACTGACATTACCTATATACTTACTTTTGCTAAGTTGAACACACGTTCATATTTTTATTTTATTTTGCATGAATGAACTCGAAACATTCTCCATTTACTGTAACGGAAAGCGAGTGCGCGCCGAGAGCACGCGAGATGGAGCGGAGTGGACGGGGCTTCTAGGCGGTGTCAGTTAATATTGTTCCAGAAATATTCGCAAATCATTCCAGATTTATATGTCAATTGGCTCATCTGCCATTTTACTGAAGGGAGGGCGGGACAGACTGCTCCTTTAGCGCGTTTCTGAGTGATAAGTTGTATTATTGTTCTCCACTGTTAAACTGCGGAGCTCAAAGATAGAGAAGATAAAATTATATCACACAAGATTTCGTGGTTTCATATTTTTCAGTAATAAGGCAGCAAATATTCAAAAGTTAATGTTTAATGTAAACACAGATGATCAATAAATGGTTTCACACTGAGTACAGCCTCTAATTTTTAGGAAATGTAATTTTTTAATGTATTAGGAAATGTGACCCTTCACAGTCTGGTTGCCATCGAGTTCACGTTCTTCTTCTCACCTCCATAATAGCCACTACAGTGGTGCAATTTGTTTGTCCTTTTTTTAAAGCATTTCCTTTGTTCATCAGGCAGGTTCTCTTTTAAATTGTCATTAATATTTATTCTGTTCTTTAGGTAAACCCAAAGACTCCACACACTTCGATCCAAACAGACAGGCTTCTGAACCAAGACGGAAGGTAATAATAAATAATAAACCCTGAGAGCTGCACTGTATTATATAGAACATTTCAGATGGGTTTCAGTTGATTTGTAGTTACTCAGTTGGGGATGATCACTGATAAATATTATTTTTTCAGAAAAACCTTAAAGGAAATAAGCACAGTGCTGCTGGAGGCCGGAGCATGTCCTACCTGCCTGCAAAATCTGACAGGTATTGAAATACAGCCTTCCTCCATATTTTTGTAATGAGTGCATAACTTGTGCTCTCTATATTTTACGTTTGTTTTTTATGTTTTTCAGAGGATTTCGTCATAATTGGCCCAAAAGATAAGAGTCTCTCCAGGTTTTTTTTTTTTTTTTTTTAAATGTGGGTCATTTTAGCTATATATTTATATAGTACATTTGGGGAAACGATACACAATGCTGTATACAAATGATGGAAGACCTTTCATTAAAATTAACTTTCTAAATATTGCTTTCTTTCCATTGTGAGTTTTTTTATGACCTGCAAAATAGTGGAAGTGTCCTAATAAACATGCACCAAGGACCAAATTTAATCATTGTGATTAGTGCTGCATTTCATGGAGTTTTTCCTAAAATAAAGCATCACAGTGAGAACGTGGTGAATGAATGAAATATTAGGTGAAGTGTGTATATATAACGTTTTGGAAGTCAGTACAAGTTTTCCCACCTTTATTAATTTTAAAGAGTCAAAGCAGATACATTTTACAAGATTATCTGTAGTTGTATCAATATATCTTTTGGGGGGGTGTTAAGCTATTTTCTAAGCTTCTGTGCATTTCAAATGACTAATAAACATTTCTGTAAAGTAAAGAGCTTCAGGATTGTTACCGTGTAGTTAATTTAGGGGTTCTCAATCCTTTTGCACCAAAAATAATTAATAGTCCCCTTGTGATATCAGCATAAATGACCTTTATTAGTACAATCAAACTCCTGTATGAAGTATATCATACAGTTAGTTAGTTAGTTTATAAAACTATAATTACAAAATGACTAACAACTATAACAGTGTATATAGTGTAACATTATTGATAGTTATACCACAGCACTGTTTAATTCTTGATTCTGACTGATCACAAGGTGTTGATTAATCCTCAGTAACAGCAGCTCTGACAGCAGTACAGCTGAAATTCAACTTACAGGTTTATATTAAAACACTCATACATTCTCATACATTACTAATAAATCAACAATAAACAATAATGACTTACACAGGAACTTGTATGGCAAATGCACCATGCCTAAGGTCTAATAATAAACATTTTTTTTTTAAACGTGTGTTATTTAACAAAGAAAAATATATAATTGCTGATAAGAAGAAGCTTTCTGTAAGGAGACATTTAACATGTTTGTAAGGAGTCTCAGATGGCATGGTTTTTAAACTATCAGAGGTGAAGTTTCCTGACAGCAAAGCCTTCGAGAGAGGGCTTCTGATAGTCACTTCTGATTTGCTGTTTCTTGGTAGCAAGCTGCATTTTTTTTTTTTTTTTTTTTTTGGTCTTATTAATTCAACAAGAAACTGAGGAAATGACTTTATAGTAGCCTTAACAAGTGATAACAGGAACGCTTTTTCCAGAGGAAATGAAATGAATCTATAGAAAATCAAATGTATTCTGCAAATGTAATAAATCAATAAAAATTTAATCGTTGGCAAATTGCTGTCATATAAGACAAATAAAGTGCAGCGGAAAACAATCAGCTTTAAGGTGGTAACACTACGTCACACCAACCTGTCATTGATTATTTTCCTGTAACAGCACTCCCTGTAGTGTTTTCTCACAAAAACATAATGAAATAGCTGGGGGGGGAAACAGATGCCTATAGTTTTGTGAGAGCACAATTTGGAAAAGCACATATGCACCTTTTAGTAAATAGCATATCTGTATTATATTGCACAAGGGGGTTATTATTCCAAGAAAGAAAGAAACACAAAGGTTATAAAAGTCAATACACAAATCCTAATACGGCTAGTGCGAGACGGTCTTGTCCCTCAAGGCTATCCGTAGAAATGGCCATTATGCTTGCCGTAGTGTTCCTTTTTTGAAAGAGTGGCACTATCTGTTCACTAAAACCAGCCAAATAAAACCTTTTGTATTTGGTTTTATTCGTTATTAAAGCTCCATAATGAACGTCCAACCTTCAAACCCCAATAATCCCATTGTGTTCTTTGACGTGACTATCGGAGGACAGGTAAGAGCCCTTTAACTTACCCACTTTATGTAGCTAACGCTAGTCCACAAGCTAGCTAAGCAAGCTAGCTAACTAATGAGCGCGTGATAATGAAATGATAAAAATAAATTTTAAAAGCAGCTAGAAGTTGAAATAATGTTTAAAAATTCACTCCGAAAGTTGGAGTTTGCTGCACGGCTCTGTTTCATGAGGTTCTCGGTTAGCGAGGCGCTCTCAGGTGCTAGTTATTTGCTACTAGCACACTATATGTAGCTTTAATTAATCAGCCTAGTTTTTAATAGTTATTATTGCATTTCCTGTCGGTTTGTTTAAAGGAGAGTCACTTGCAAAGTGTTTTCTGGTTTGTCTGGAGCACTCCGGTTCCACTGTACTCCGTGGTCAACTCTTTTCAGGGGAAAGTAGCTAAAGCACGTTTAAAGAGTCGCCGGATGACGTCATAGAATAAGATGCATATTAGTAATCATGCTCACTGGCATATCAAAGTGCAAATTAGACTACAGAGGAAGCAAGATTTTCACCTAGAATATAATAAATCTTTTATATATATATATATATATATATATACACACACACACACACACATAAATAGATTATAATTATTTCTAAAAAAAAAAAATGTCATCTTTTATCATGGCACTGCAAATAATTTTATTTTATTTTTTTTTTATTTTTTTTTTTTTACAAAATACTAAACTTTCTATCAAGAATGCAGACAAAAAACTAAAGCAGTGACAGTTATAGTGAAGGGTGAGTAGTTTCTTTTATTACTTTTATTGTAAATATCTCCAAGAAGAAAGTTTAAAATGAAACGTGAAGTGTGAGGGTGGGACAAACAGTGGAGATCAGTGATTGGTTGTTGGGAACAATGGTGATCAGCGATTGGTCGTAAGCGCAACACAGTCAGGCTTAGACCATATCAAGTTCAAGACAGTTACTAACATCTGCTCAAAAAGTCACTAAATTTGCCACTAGAGGTCTAAAAGTCACCAAACCTAAATTGCTAACACTGCTGATTAGTTTTTTTTAGATGTTTACATTGCTAACGTTACCTGTATACATCTGGGTCCAAAATGAATAAATAAATAAATACGAATGCGTTATAACCTAACAGTTCATATACTGTATGACCAAACATGCAATTTTTCACTTTATCCTGATGCCAACCACATACTACACCAGGATTCCCAAAATATTTAGGCAAATGTACATTATGAAGTTTGTGTGCCCTTAAGCCTTGACCACCCTACTTTTTTAAATTCTAGATTCATAATTTAGGACTGCTGTAATATTCGAACATCTTATTATGTCAATAACATACGTGACTAAAAACCCAAGGAAAAATATTTCTTGCACTGACTTACCAGTCTAGTGGGACGCCTCCATGTTCGTCTTTTGTTAACCGAATTGTGATGAGTGATGTATATTTTCCTCCTCAAAACAGTGATCTGTATAGTCAGGGTTATAGATTTAACAAGCTAATGTGTCTGTGTGTTCATTGAGCTGCAGCAAATACCTGTATGTACAGCGTAACTCAAAGGGAAGAAGTGCTACTTTGTTTACTGCTGCATGCAGCCATGTTGATTTGATACCACTTGCTGAACTCGGAGGATCTCGAAGTTAAGGAGACCTTCCCGGGTTCCTGAGTAGGAATTCCTAGTTGGGGCGCAACTGTTTTTTCCTGGTTGGAGGTTGGAAATTACGAGTCACGACCTCTAGTCGAATGCAGCATAAAACATTTGTTAACATGGGAGCGTACTGGGTGCTCGCCCATGTTTAGCTGTAAACAGAGCAATGACTGCAGAAACAGGTGGGGTTGGTCATACTTTCTGTGGAGTCAAAAAACAGTCCTGTGCTCACCTCTACACTGTGTTGCCTAAAAGTTGTTAATCCTTTTTCTTGTCTGGCCTGAGCAGCTTATCAGAGTCTTCAGAAACACAATCAGAATGTATGTATTTGCCAAGTACTTGCCAAGTCAGTGACTGCATGTCAGAGGGGAGGGATGTGGGAAGAGTCCTTGTTAAGGAGGATTGTGGCCTGGGGGGAAGAAACTGTGCAGATGTCACCTGGTGCAGGATTTCAGAGCTCTATTCTGGATTTCCATTGTGATGAAAAATACTAAAGAAGGATGTGGCTGAGTCAGCCATGTTTTTCCCGCTCTCTTTTTCACAATGAATGAATCCAGGTCAGGCAGGGTGGAGTGCTAACAGCCAATTGTTTTTTTCCCCTCCCTGCACTCCTTATGTTGCACTGTAACTTGTGTTTGGGGTATGAAGTTGCAGAGCTGTACCAGATGGAAATGGAGGATGTGACTAGTGAAGTTGAAATTTTGACTTATCCTTTATCCTCCCTCTTATTAACAGTACTGTTCTGTATCGGTATTGTTTTTACATTTGATTTCTGTTTACCTTCTCAGTTAAAGCTTGCACTTGCAGTCCAGTCACCTCGTGTCACCCTGTCTTTAGTCCTGCTGTGTTAGATTGATGTGATCATTTAACGATAAGAAGTCGATCCTCTTTCTCTCCATAACCAATCATGCCTTAGATTTATGAAGTATATGAAGCGATGTATCTGTGATTTTGATTCAGTCTGTTACTTGAATTGCTCTTGTAACAGATTCACTAAAAGTATACTCTTTCTCTTGTCCACTGCATAATAAACACCTTTTTGATTGAGATTTTGGTATAGAGAATGTGTGTTGCTTACAATGTACACTATATGGCCTAAAGTTTGTGGACATGATGAAGTTTTCGGTGAGGAGATATTCATTAAAAGATATACGGAAGGAGTCTTGAGTGGAGGCGCTTTGTAAAAGTGAGAAAGTTCCCCCTATACAGAGGATAGTTCCTGTTATCGATTACGTTATAGATACTATATACAAAGATCTATTTTTTTTTCTCTCTGTTTTGAGGAAAAAGCAGCTTTGCATGTTACTGAGAAACTGGAAGGCACAAAAGTCCTGAGCTAATCTTCAGCTGTCCAGTTTGGGTCAGCTTGTGCCCACTGTGAAATGCTTTTCTGCTCACCATGGTTGTAAAGAGTTCTTATTTATATAGTTACTATAGACTTGACCGGCCTGGTCATTCTCCTCTGATCTCTCTCATCAACAAGGTGTTTCAGTCTGCAGACTCTCTGCTCACAGGATGTTTTGGTATTTCGCCCCATTCTGTATAACCTCTAGAGACTGTCATGTGTGTGAAATTCCAAGGGGATCAGCAGTTTCTGAAATACTCAAACCAGCCCACGTGGCACCAACAGCCATGCCACGGATAAAGTCACAGAGATCACAGTTTTTCCCCCGTTCTGATGTCTGATGTGAACCTTACCTGAAGCTCTTGCCCTGTATCTGCGTGATTTCCTGCTGCCACATGATTGGCTGATTGGATAACTGCATGCGATGAGCAGGTGTACAGGTGTTCCTATTAAAGTGGATTGCAGATTTCTGAAAATCTTATATTGTAAATAGATTCATCGCAGCTATAACTGCTATACTGGTTGTGATCGCAAACATCAAAAGATCACCGCAAAGAGGTTTGCGGTTTTCACGCAGTATCGGACTCATTTTCTGTTGTGCATTACTGCTGCTGATCTGCATAATGTGTTCATTTTTTGTCTGCTTCTTAGCCATTGTTGTATACACTGCATTATATTAATTAGTGTGCATATTATCATATGCACACTTCTTACCATTCTGAGCATGAGCTCTGCTCCTTACCATCTTCCCGTTTGTCATTGAATTGGTTTATTCATTCTCGCAGCTATTTTTTTTTTTTAAATTCTAGGACAATATGTAATACTTATGAGACCATTTCAGCACCTTGGCTGAAAGCACTATTTCATGGAATGCAGTGTATCTAATATTGCTTTATTTAGAAACAGTATACGATTGTGCAGTGATGGTCTCGGTGTTGAATAGTGTACAGGGTTTGAAAGGGTCAGTATCTGAGTTTGGCAGTGTTATACACTAAATCATCAGGAAGCAGTCAAATAAATCTCTCGTTTCGTTTAAGTGATAGAAGAGCAAATCCTGCACAGAATATGGGATGACCAAATGACCAATCTGAGCACCCCACAGTTTATTTACAGAAATGGCATTCGTGCTTGCTTTTAATTTTTGTTTGGTATTGGTTGGTATTTTCTGGTATGGTTTGTGACATTGGGTTGACTTTGTCAGCTTCATGATCACAAGAGGGTCATTGAAGACGCCTTGATGATACCAGGTGTGAACTGGTACTGCGTGTGATCACATCACCCGAGACGTATGTGATGGATGTATACCAGGTGTGCGTGGCTCTGCATGCTGCAGAGAGCCACTCAGAGCACACATTTACATTTGCATTTACTACCTTTTCGCCTTCCCCCTATAGACCCTATCCCCTCAGATGAAACTACCGTGTGTATGCATTGTAAGTTGTCTTTGTAAGAAAAGGAGCAGAGGTGAGCAACTGTTCTTAATAACATTATCTTGGACGTTACTCAAAGACCATGGTGTCATTAGATATCTTTTTTAAAAAAAAAACCCTGCTGCACTGTAGTTTCACGAACAACAGGAATTAAATGAGGTATCATTTTGATTTGTTCTTTTTAATCATGGTTACTAAAGCCAGATATTGTTCTGAGTGAATATTGTTCTGCTTTTTGTCATAAGCTGTTAATAATTCATCTGCTGCACTGTAGTACACAAGATCCCATTTATTTGCTTGTCAGTTTTTGCTCAAACATACAACATGTAAAAGAGATGTCGTTACATTGTACATCTTTTTTTGTATAAAAATATGTAGATGCACAGTACAGAAATGACTGAAGTCTCCTTATTATGCCCATGTTTGTAGAATGATGACGTTTGAAAGTGACTTTAAGTCAGTAAATGCCTGCTCTGTCATGTGGCTTTGGTGCTGGTGCTTCTGTTTGCCTAGGGTATGAAGTTCCACAGTGTGTCCTTATCGCACTGTTGCCCTTGGCTATACTGATACAGCAGTAGCCTACTATTCACAAATGAGCACTCTAACAATGCAGACTTGTTTTGATTATTATTCTGTAAACACTCTGATGGTGTTTTGCTAATTGTTTCGTTGGAAAGATAAAAATGAATAAATGTTTAAATGAATGAAGGCCACTTTTTTTTTTTTTTTTTTTTTTTTTTTTTTTTTTTTTTTTTTTTTTTTTTTTTTTTTTTTTTTTTTTTTTTTTTTTTTTTTTTTTTTTTTTTTTTTTTTTTTTTTTTTTTTTTTTTACAGTGACACTTCACCAGTTCACCACATTTGTTTCACCACCCTAACAAATAGACTGCAAGGTGTATTGCACGTACAATATGTACCTATATGCTCCTATATCTTATTTGGGTGACAGCCTGAGAAAACATGGTGAAATCTGGACATTTTCTCTATAGTTATGAAAACTACAGACTTTCCTGAAATAGCCTGTGTGCCTGTTGCATGTATTGCAATTAAAAGTGAAGTGCTATCATTTTAAAATCCGGCTACCTGTAAAAGTGAAGAAGGAGAAAATTGCATTTAAAGATTTTGTTCTGGCTACACTGCAAGAGCATCACTGACATTTTGACAGCCATTTTGTATCTGATTACAAACTTAATTGATTAGACTTGATTAGACAGCACAGTTTAATCAACGTGTGAACAACTTAAACAAAACGGAAACTTGATTTTTTTTAAAAAATGTATTTAATTTTTTTTTTATTAAATGATCATTTAAGCGGTGTGTCCCTGCGGATTTATAATTATGTTCAGTTAACCAGCGTTAAGCTACTTTTAAGCGAATAAAGTTTGCATGATAGTGCTACAGCAACGAGAAGCTTTCACTCAGTAGAGATACAGCTGTTTGATAAAGTGCATCTTAATACAGGAGTTTAAATCAGATGCACCTACATTTGTTTACATTGAGTCTGTTTTATGTGACGCTAGCTGTCTAACAAGTAACAGCTGCGTAAGCTACGTAGGGCTAAATTTATACATTTCAAATTTATATCCGGAATTTGTATATTTCTCTAAAGCCGCTTTGTGACACTATCCATTGTTAAAAGTTCTACACAAATAAAATTGAATTGAATTTTTTTTAACCAGATACTTTCTTATAGTAGATATTTGGATGAGAACTTTTATTTTTTACTTGACTATTTTTTTCTTGTAATGTTAACAAGTATGTCGTTGTTATAATGAAAATACAAGCGTTTTCATAACACTGCAACATTAAGGCATACATTTTGTTTTCATGAATGGATGAATTTAACCGGGCCAAAACAAATCAGTCAAATTATTTAATAAAGATTTTATAAAGTATTTTTTAATGTATACATTTTTAAAAGTATATTTTAAAGTGAGATTAAGAATTTGCTATTTTATTTTGTCTTCCTTACAGTAAGAAACAGCAGTGCTACAGATACTGTAGTATTTTTTTCTTTTTTTGGTAAAAAAAAAAAAAAAAAGTATGTACATTGTACTTTATTAAAAAAAAATACAGTAATTGTTGGGAATTTATTTTTCATTAAGGAGAATTTTAGGATAAAACAAAGTATATTTGTATATTTATATAGTGTCAACCCTAAATTAAAGTGCAAAATTCACTGTGTGAAATTCACACACTAGGTTTTGGATAGCTTTCCACAGACTGTTTTCACTTGGTGTGAATTGGCATTGGTGAAATATATTTCTGTTTTCTTAAAGTTGTGGTGCCAAAATATGCATAGAAAAACATTTTGGACAAATCCATTTTCAGATTTCTTTTTTTTTTTTTTTTTTTTGGACAGAATTCAGCCAGAGCCACACATTCTTGTCCATATTGTACAGGCTATGATGTAGCCCACCTGTCTTCGTGCCAGACTTGATCAGACAAGCAACCTTTGAAAAAGTATCTTCACTGGTAACAGTAATTGCGGAGTCTGCAGAATTGACTCCTCAGTCTTGTCCATCATGGAGTTTCGTACTAGCTGTAAACTGACCGTTTTCCATACTCAAATACCAGTAAAAGCTCCATGGACAGATATCATCTGGCAGTGTGCACAAAGGTCCGTGCTTATTGCTTCTGTAAAAGAAAGCCACACCCACCAGTAAGCTGTTGGCACAGGCAGTCCAAAGGAGATTGACACTTGCGTAGGCTGGCACCACAAATCCCAGGAGATCACAGGCCACACACATAAGGAGGTAAGGTGTCCAGTTCAGTGCAAAACACAGAACCAGGCTGATGATGAGAGGAGGACGATCCTGCTGGTTATCTATGTGCGTTTCCTCAATGGCTCCTGATTCAAGCTTTTCCAGATTCCTAGAAAAGGCTAGATCACTCATAGAAGGTGAGCCAGTCCTCTGCTTGGTCAGTTTGTTAGCCAGGCGAACCCAGCGTGGGAGCTTTCTGCAGTGAAACAGAAGTACGAAGCCTACAATGATGAACAGATTCAAACTGAATCGACTGACTGCCACAGATCCTTGTACAGAACACACAAGAGTCTCGACCCCCTCTTTGTAATGGATGGTCAGCAGCTCTGTGTTTGTGTAGCAGGAAGAGTAAAAGCAAGCTAGTGTCCATATCAGCAGAACTACCACACAGTGGACAGCAGTCCTGCCTAATGACTTCTGGCCCACATCTTGATGGATAACACAGTCTAAGGCTCCTGCCAGAAGGACAGGCAAAGGTAGCAGGGAGTAAACAGTGGAGCTGTGTGAAAGGCTGAAGCACACGACTTCATGGGTACCACGGTTCTGCTGGAACAACCATGCCCAGGAGATGAAGCAGATCAGCAGCAGATCTGCCAGGTATATCGAAATGCCGCAAACACCAAGGAGTGTCTTGGGAATGCTCCTCAACCAGAAGGACAAGACTAGTGTGTTCAGAGCCACTTTGGAAAGAAGGAGAAGCAAGTACTGCAGAGTTGTGTCATGGGTGCAGTACTCGTTCTCTTCCTGGAGCACTGCCATCATGCTCCCTGGGGAATAGTGAACCAACATTGTGTCGGCGGCTCAGTTCACTTCGGAAGTGCTCTCTGGTGGAGAAGAGGTGGACAGAAAATGATTAGATACAATGGATATAAAAAGTCTACACACCCATTAACATCCCAGGTTTTTGTGGTTTAAAAAAAAAATGAAACCAAGATAAATCAAGTCAGAACTTTTTGCACCCTCAATGTGAAATTACAAATTAAAAATTGAAACAAACATCTTAGGGGAAAGCAGAAAAAAAAAAGTTACAATAACCTGGTTGCTTACGTGTGCGCACTCTTTTATAATTGGGGATGTGGCTGTGTTCAGAATGAACCAATCACATTCAGTCTCATGTTCAAAAGTAATTACCATAGAGCATCACCAAAAGTGACATCACTAAAAACCAAAATTTATAAAAGGACAAGCATTTACCAGGGAGGCTGATGAAATTTACCCATATTTACCAAAGACGTTTCCTAATTCCATTTGAATAAGAAAGTGTAGTAAAAAGGAAATGATACTAAAAGTAGCACTGTAATTCTTCCATGGTTCTTTCTGCACAAAATTCATAACTGCAATAAAAAAAAATGCTTATTACAATATATAACAGCTACAAATCAATAAACATGACTCATGAATCGTGCACAGCAGCTGTTACCTTTACCGTTCCGCTTGTTTTCCTGCTGTCTTCTGCTGAAGATATTGAGCTTGCTACCCCATCAATATTGAAGTGTGTTTGTGGAAGCGAGTGAAGTGTTCCTCAACTGAGTGGGAGTGTGAGTTGTTTAGCACAGACGCTCCTCCTTTAGCTCTACTACGCCTGTTCCACCTGTAATCTGAAGCACACAGCTGCTTTGCACCACACCTGCTATTGTGTGGCTTTCTCTGGGTCCTAAAGAAACACGTCTGCTCATGCTTTGAGTTAAGCTTTTGAAACCAGATTCACGGACTCGAAATGAAAAAAGTCGACCAAAAGGGAATTAAAAAAAAATAAGTTATGGCCCCAAGACTTCTTCACAACAGCGCTTTATTGCTTCTGTTGATAATGATCGGCTTACATAAGGTTCAGATGTTGCCTGCAGAAAGGATTAGTGCGAGTGCCATTTAATATACAAGTTATGTTATCATGTTCATTTGTGGAAGGAAAATATGCAAATAGAGCACTGTGTAATACAAAAATGCTTTTACAAAAGTGAGAAGTCAGAGGAAAAGTAACTGATGTGACCACTGCTTATAAATATATAAAGACATAATGCAATATTTAAGTCTGTTTTCTTTTATTTCAGGACTAACCAAGTACATCCAAAAATGGCAAATATGAACAGATTTTACATTAAAACATGTTCTCCGACTATGTAACAAAGGAGGTGAGAGAAAAATGTAGGCCTGAGCGTGACTGAAGCCAGACCTGAAATTCATACTCCCCTGGGTGTGCATTGCTTCTCGCGGATCCAGTTTATAAAGGAAAACAAATCTGAGCCTTAAAGAGTGAAATACTGCACAAAGTTTTACACACACTTTCACCCTAAATATAGCTTTAAATTTACGTTCGGTTAAGCACAATCTCTAGGACACGAGCTCGGAAATGCTAGTATATTCTACTATTTTGAATAAAATTAATTCAAGGTTAGCCATTATTTTAAAAGAAATCTGGTTAAAACATTGTCAGTGTTCTGCATATTGAAGCCTCTTGTCTTTGCACATGTCACCTTGAAACCATGTCTGTTTAGAAAAATAAAAACACTGCTCATAATAACCAGACCTCTGAACTTTGAAGCGAGAAGGGAGAGCGATCATGGCAGCCTTTTTTGTAGCGTCATTCCAAACTGACACGTTCAAAAATGATTTCGAATGTTTAGATGGGCACGAAAAGGCAAAAATCCTAAAGTGCTTTGTGGCCTCATGACATGCTGTAACACTTAAAGGAAAAGTCCACACTGAAACAGAAAAAAAAAACATATTTATATTGAAATATTTAGCAATACTGGTGCTAGTTTGTTGGTTGATGCTGTATTTCCATTATTCATGTATTTCCCGTGAGAAGTGATTCTTTTGTCTATCAGCGTTCAACATCATATTAATAAGAAATCCGGTGTAGAAATAGTTTGCAGAGACAAACGTAGAACTCCAGAATGCTTTACAGGTATACGACGTAGTTGCAGTGAGTTACGGCAGAGGCTCAGCTAGTTAGCAATCTGTGAGGTGACAAGCACGATGGCATTGCTGGCATTTAATTAGCATGAAAGTTTTTGGAGTCTTTGGAAGCTGATCTGTTTGACCAGAGCGTATAGATGAGCAAGGCAAGCGAGCTGGACGAACTAAAGGACTAAAGCGCTACTGCATCATCTTCTTTAAATAGAGAAGAAGCAAGGGTTAAATCCCACTGACACCACTATCAGCATTGCACTGGCAATGTTAACTGAGGTCAAAATAGACCAACATGTCGATGAAGATCACTCGGTAATTCTAAAGATTAATATACAAGTCATTCAGGGTGGATGTTTTTTTTTTTTTTTAAATTCCCATTTGGGATCGATAAAGAGTTTTCTCATTACTTTCAGTGAAAAATAGCAGCAGCAAGTGAACTGGAGTTCATCTGAATACTTGTCAAGTTCAAGTGCAAGTCATATTGATGATAGATTTGTTAATGGTAACATGTATACAGGAGCTGAAGAATTTATACATTCTTTCATATATCCTAATGTTTACTGTGCCTGACTACGCTCCCTGGACAATATGACTCGCCTCAGGCTTATTGTACAGCACCAAGAGGTTGCACGTTTGGACTAACGTAGCTTAACATAAAACCTGCTTGTCAGTTGTTGGTCCGACTCTGAGGTTGACTCCAAAATAAGTCATGAACTGTAACTGGATTGTACACCCAGATACTGGAAGAATGGAATAAAACTGGGAAAGCGTCAACAGGTCTTTTGTATCGGGAGATTGTGTAGCTCATATCAGTCTGTGTGACATTGTACATGACCTCAGACACTCCTACATCTATCCTTTATTCTTACAGAAACTCACCCTTTGTTTTATTTGAATCTCCCCATCTGTCTGATTCCACAGTTAAGCTTCTAAGCCATTTCAGCTCCGTGGATCTCAGGTGTGGTGCCTCGCTTTCATTTTCACGCACTTACTGCTGCTCCAGAAGAGTGTCTTGATGCTTTTAGGCAAATGAATCCTTTCAGAAGCCTGAGCAGATTGAGTACACACAGCTGAGTCACACTGCTACAACTTTTTTCTCCTGATCTAGAATCACTTGGTGTAGGTGTGTGTAGACCAAAACCAAGCCACCATTAGACGTGCACTAGAGTGAGCAAAACAAGTGACAAAAGTGTCAGTTCTGATTGTAGCTGCAGGCAGCAAAACAGTTTGCTGGTATAAAGAGAGGAGTAATTAAGCAATGATTAATTGTACTTTTATTATACTGTTTGCAAACATTCAGGAGAATTCAGCAAATGTTTAGTAAGAGGGCGTTTTAGCTGTTTGTTCAGCTGGTATTTTTCCCGTAGCCGCTCTCAGCAGTGTGTAAGAGGTTTCTATACACTAATGCACGAGTTCTAGTTCACTTGTACATATTGGTTATTTCGAACACTGATATGGCTTTGTTCAGTCCACTGAGTCCTTCATTTGGATCCACTACAGTTCTTTGTTATTATTTGCAAATATCAGTGATGTGATATATATATATTCAGCCTTCAACCTTTCAACTAGTGTTAATCTACATAAAGTCCTCATTCACAACTCCATACATTTCAAATTCCGTTGAATTACTAATTATCTCTTTTGAGTGAAGAACGATTTTTAAAAAATGTTGCTATTTTACAGATGTGGCCGTCTTTTTTTTTAATGTGTGTGTATATGTATATATATATATATATATACACTGCCCTCCAAAAGTTTGGAAACACCCTAAGCAAAGTGAGGTTTTGGACAATATCAGCATTAATCTTTATCATTTCCTGGTGTAAATGCATTAAAGTAACTTGTCATTATCACTAAAGATAATAACAATAATTGTTTTTTTTTTATTACATAATAATGGCAATATATATACACATCAAAGTCAGACATGCCCCATGGGTAGCTGTGATACCTGATTACTGCTTTAAACCTGGCCAAAGGTGTCTACTGCTGTTTGGAACGGAAGGCAAAGTCTGGGTCCAATAAAGATAGAAAGAGGAGTGGAAGACCAAGATGTACCTCTTCTAATGAGGACAAATATGTGAGAGTGTCCAGCCTTCACAACAGACGCCTAACTTGTCCAGAGCTGACAGCTGAGCTTAACAGTACACGTGATGTACCAGTGTCATGTTCTACTGTCCGTCGGAGACTTCAACAAGCAGGTCTGCATGGCCGTGTATCAACTAAGA
>CM040982.1:21399092-21493197 GCA_022985145.1 Pangasius djambal
GGAACTGGACCGTGATGTCCGTAAGAAGTGTCCAACCAGTGTGAATCATCTTTGGGCAATCCTCCAGGAGGCCTGGAGTAATATATCAAGTCAATGTTTGAATAAACTGACTGCTCGGATGCCTAGTGTTGTCCCTTATTATCAATGCAAAATGGTCACTAACTAAAGAGGATTTATGCTGATATTGCCCAAAAACCCTGTTTTGTTCAGGTGTTTCCAAACTTTTGGAGGGCAGTGTATGTGTGTGTGTGTGTGTGTGTATATATATATATATATATATATATATATATATATATATATATATATATATATATATAAAGGATGTTGCAGAATCATGGGGCAGTGCATTCCTTTTCTGTTTAGCGCCCTACAGTTATTATTGCACCTAGTGGTCAAAAATGGGAACTTCAGCAAGCACTAATAGAGCCCCACATGCTGCCCCATGCGCTCTCTTTATGACCATTCAGCGGAGGACAAGCAGCAGACAGGACAGTTAGTACCAGGCCAAATTTTACTTGATTTATAGCAAACAATCAGAATTAAACCTAATAAATTTCCACAAACAAAGGCAAAGTGTAAGTGCAGTCAGTGTGTCTATGATGTACAGAGCCATTTCTGCAGTAAGATGTATTGCAATAATTGGGAAAGGGAAAGAGGAATTATCGAGTGGAAAACTTCCATACATCAGAAATGCGTGTGCACCACGGTGACCTTGTTTTCCCAAGCAAAGGCTGAGAGAAAGAAGAAAAATGTGTCTCTCTCTTCAAATTCTCAAAGTTTTTTCAGGGCAGTTTCAGGTCTTTGTGTATTTTTTGAGATGCAGTTGGGCCTCATCTTCATCTTACACACTGTGATGATGGAACATGCACCTGTTTTATCGGACAAGTCTAAAACTGTTCAGAAAGGGCTGTTAGACTGTATGCTGGATGATTGTGTGTTAGATAGTCTATAAGTCAAAGGTGATAACCTCTCGACTTAATTTTGTTCGAGGCCTTATTAATATTGTCCTGCCCCAACAAAATCAAACAAAATGGTCACGAGCTGCTGGACTTATACCAGGATATGTCCTCTTGTGTTTGACACGAACTTGAAAATTCAGTGTTTAGAGCCAAAAAAAAAAGAAAAGAACAACAAAAATATCATTTGTCTCTTTTGTAGTCTATACCTTGATCCCTACTGAAATGTCATTATTTATTTATAATCATCCTCATCAGATAATGTGATCCTACAGCACTTATATTTACTTTTACTGTCACATGTATACATAGAGTAAGAAGATTATATTGCTTACCTGCGTATACCCATGTGCAGTGGTTTACAGATAAAAACCTGACATCAATGACCCCATTCATTTGCTGGTTTGTTTGTTTTCTTGAGCCAATTTTCTCTCCTTAGCTTAGCTCCTTAGCTTAAAAACTGCGGACCAGTGAATCTCTGATCTTGCTGTAGTCTTCAGTGTACTTACACTCAATCTTATCAGACAAATGAGTCCTTTTACATGACCATGCCCACTGCCCCCTCATAAGCCCACACAGCTCAGTGACACTACAGGACTTGTGTTTGTCTTGATCTGGTCTCAGTTGGCGGGTGTGTGTAGGCCAAAATCCACCCACTGTTCAACCTTTCTATAAAGTGGCAGCACAATTAACAGTGAGCTCCATGTGTTGTGTCCGTGTGTCTTGTTTTGCTCGTTTCTAACTGAATCCTGTTTGTCTTTGCAGGATGTTGGAAGAATGAAGATTGAGCTGTTTGCAGATGTTGTTCCAAAGACTGCTGAGAATTTTCGGTATGAAGGTTTAAAAATGAATTACCTGACTACAGTACGGCCGACACACCTGCGTTCACTACAAGTTTATTCACATGCGGGTGCACGTGTGCTGTACACACTCAGTTTATTATTTACAGGCCAATTTAGTATTCAGGCCTACACCTCATACACCACCTACACCCTTAGTGGAATTCATGTAATTTCAGGACACAAAAATGGTTAAAATGATAATCACAATTATTTTGCTTAGTATTGAATTTTGTTGTATGTTAGTTTTATTTATTATATTTTTACTCCCTGTCCATCTTATTGAGAACACACATACATTCATGCAGTTATCCAATCAGCCAACCATGTGGCAGCAGTGCAGTGCATAAAATCGTGCAGAAACAGGTCAAGAGCTTCAGTTATTATTCACATCATGCATCAGAATGGGGAAAAATTGGATTCCAGTGACTTTGACCGTGGCATGGTTGATGGTGACAGACGGGCTTGTTTGAGTATTTCAGAAACTGCTTATTTCCTGCGATTTTCACACGCAACATTCTCTAGAGTTTACTCAGAATGGTGCAGAAAACAAAAACCATCCAGTGAGCGGCAGTTCTGCCTTGTCGATGAGGGAGGTCTGAGCAGAATGGTCAGACTGATTCAAGCTGACAGGCAGGCAACGGTAACTCAAATAACTACTCTTTACAACCGCGTTGAGCAGAAAAGTCTGTAAGAACGCACAACACATCAAACCTTGAGGCAGATGAACTACAACAGAATGCCACGTCAGGTTCCACTCCTGTCAGCTATGAACAGGAATCTGAGCCTACATTGGAAACAGGCTTAGTGAAGATAAACAGTTGACGGTTGGAAAAAGTCCAGGCGATGTGACCAGCATTTGATGTGAACATTAACTGAGGCTCTTGACATGTATCTGTATGATTTTTTATGTATTGCACTGTTGCTCGCTTCTTCAGGAAAAATGTACTGAATAAGAACAGATGTTTTTGATTTCTGCTAGAAATTCCAGTTATTTCCTAAACTGTTCACTAGTAGAAGTTGAAAATATTTGTGTGTATTATTTTTTTAGTTTATAGCTGATGTCGTTGGTGTGTAAATCCTAATGTGTGTGTTGTGTTTTTACATAATGCACTTGTGTATTGTCTTGCAGGCAGTTCTGCACAGGGGAATTCAGGTAACCTGGTCTAATTGCTTTGTACTCAGTCTCAGGGGAGCTATTTACAGCACTGATGTTATTTTACACCCTTTTGAAGCCTTATTTCTGTCAGCAGGCATGGCCTTGAATTTCCTGACCTATTGTGACAAACACTTTAATCTCATAAAGCTTTGCTTCATGCTTTTTGACTAACACAGTAAATATCATTCTTGTCCAACTTTAACCTGTTTTGTGTTAGATTTAGTCAGGCAGAGAAACTGTTGGGAAGTGTGTTGTGACTTTTTTCCTATCATACTTCTGTCTCTTATGCCTTCATTTGCATCATGCAAATCATCTCCTACAGGAAAGATGGTGTTCCTATTGGATACAAAGGATGCACGTTCCATAGGTAAGGCAAAGTTACCTACTGAGCACCAGCCACTAGCAAATTATGACACTGTTTTCGTTTTGACTACTGTTGTGTGGCAAACAGTTTTTTGTAATTTTTTTTTTGTAACCTTTGAAATGGAGCGCACAACTCTCCTCACAGCTCAGTTGCAATTTCTGTGGAATTTCACATGTTCTGCCTGTTCTATGGTTTCCTCCGTTCTCCTCCCAGTTTCTAAAAACATGTTGGTTAAGTGGACTGGCAACTCTAAATTGCCCCTATATGTGACACGGGTTTGCGTGTTTGTGTGCACAGTGCACTGAGATGGACTGGCGTCCCATGCTGGGAGTGTTCCCGTCTCCTGCCAAGAATGAATGAGCATGTACTAAAAAACTATTTACTCATGAGTGATGGCTGACTGCCATGTTTTTTTTTGTTTGTTTGTTTTTTGTTTTTTTTTTCATTTTTATTCACTAAAAAGTATACTTTAATGAGAAGATTAAATGTCTGCTGCCTGCAAAATAAGGAATCTCAAAGATAGCTGTTCTTCCAAATGGAACAACTGAGTAATATTGATATTTTGACAATGTCATGCGTGTGGAATATGGTGATATATTGTATAACTGATGACCAGCACCTAATGTGAATTTGCTTTATGACATTTACAGTCATGTACCAATATTTCATTCTGCTGTTCTGGGATATCTTCATTACTTAGTAGTAGTAATAATGCTAGTCATAAGCTGCCATAAGAGTATTACTGCCTGATGAAAGACTTCCATCCGGAATTTCCTGTTTGTCAAGACACTTTCTGTAATTTTTTTTTTACTCACATTTTTTTTTATCAGCAAAATGGATTAAGTAAGTATTTTTTGTTGCAATGATCTATGCATAACAATAGATCATTGCAACATCTATGCAATAATCTATGCAACTAAAGAGTGTTTTGTTTTGTTTTTTAAAGAAAGATGGAGCTAAAATTTCTGAGCTGTAAGAGTTATTGTAAAACATTAAGTTTTAATTTTAATTTGCAAATATCCAGGACTTTTTAATGGGGGGATTTTTCACATCAGCCCTCTTCCAAATACATGAGCCCGCAGACACCCATGATAGTGTGACTGACAGGGGAGAGTGAATATGCCATCCCTTCCACCCAGAAAGTACACACAATTTTGCTCCCTTGGCTCCCAGCGATCTCCTGAAAATAAGGCAAATGCTTTTCTGTTGCTAATTTTTGATTAATATCTAGAGGCAAAAAGAAATGAAAGCAGCTGATGAGCCCAAACCTAGGCCCCTTTTTTTTTTTCCATACTATTGCCGTTCCTTTGCTTGTGAACATGTTTAGCACCCTTTTATGAGACTGAGCAGTTCTAGGTTTTCTTTATGAAATGTACGGAAGAATGAAAGTCTTTGTAGAGATTTTGCACATGTACCAGACCAACTTTAATCCTGAGATGATGTTTGCTGCAAATTTGAATACACTGTAGAAATCGACTCTTCAAGTCAAATGGAACATTTTACTTCCTTGTTGATTGTATTGTGTTTCCAACACGAGGCTCATTCTTGTTTAAAGATCAAATGAAGTGAAACTGCAAAAACATTGTGACAGCAGGGGTGCGGTGAACATGCACCTGTGGGTAGTCTACTATTAGGTGGCAATGAGGAGAAAAAAGGAGGAAGTGTGCATTTTGGAAAATTCCTGTAATATCCTTCTAAGTAGTGTGTAGTGTTTAATGTGTTTCCACTCCAGTTAGTGTGGTTTATAAGGTTTATACAAGAAATTGACATGTATTGATACAGACAAGCTTTTTGGGGATGGATGGTAGGATGGATGGATTGATTGATGGATTGATGGATGGATGGATGGATGGATTGATTGATGGATGGATGGATGGATGGATTGATTGATTACTTTTAATGTACTTCTAACTCTGTGCTGCTGTAATTTCTTTTGGAAATTCGATCGATCACTTCATTCATCCCAGAGTGAAATTCACCTGTTACAGCAGCACAGAGAAGTATACTAAAAGTAATTTAACATTATAAATGCAACAAAATAAGAATAAAAATATATTTTAAATAGTATCCAGTGTAAGAGTGTGATGTGGTAGTGCAGTGGGGTGTAAACATTGTAGATATAAGCAGCATACTGTAGTGGAATTAAAGTGGCAGTGCAATGCAAACATTGTCAACAGTGTAAACATTGTGAACAGAGTGAATATGAGAAAAAGAAAGAAAGGGGGAAAATGAATAGAATTAAGTGGCAGTGCATATGAATATGAATAGTGGGTGGTGATAAAGTTCAACTGTTGTCCAATGAACTTATCCTAAGACTGGCTCAGTGCAAATAGTGTCCCAGCACAGTGATGAGCTGCTGTACAGTGTGATCGCTGATGGTACAACCGACCTCCTGTACTGCTCCTTTCTACAGCAGAGCTGAATGAGTTTTCTATGAAGGAGCTCCACTATTTAATCAGTAGGTCATGGAGGGGCTGCTGTTTATTGTCCAGAATGGCTGTGAGTTTATTGCGTGTCTTCTTTTCCACCACCACCTCAAAACCGTCCAGAGAGCAGTCCAAGACCGAGCCAGCCTTTATCAGGTTTTTTTTTTTTTTTTTTTTGGCTGCATCTCCAGCTCTGATGGTAGACTGGTAGAAGACTGAGAAGCGGGAGGCTGGTAGGAGACTGGTAGAAGATCTCTAACATCTTGCTACAAACATTAAAGGACCTGAGCAGTCCAGCTTTTTGTCGAGATGGACACCAAGGTATCTGTAGGTGTCAACCAGCTCAGTGTCCTTACCCATGATGGTAATGGGGCTGGTTGTGGTCTTTCTTCCTCCTGTAGTCCACCACCATCTCATTGGTCTTGGCCACATTGTGGAGCAGATGGTTTTTGCGCCTGCATGTATTGGGGTCATGGTGTAATCTGCTGGAAGGCATTATGGGTAAACAGCTCGAGGGACATATAGCTATAACTCTGTTAAGCAGGAAGATGTTGATTTCTTTGACTGTGTGTGAAGGTTACTCTGGATCCATGGAACTGTTTGCTGGAGCTAATTCCACTGTATGTTTACAATCCTAGAACACACATGTGTATAGTATACAATGAACGCTCGGCAGCTGTAGATTGAAAAACATTGCTGTTTTAAGAAAAAAATGACGAGGACGTCGAAGATCACAATGAAGAATAACTTTATTGCAGTGTAGCAGCGATAAAGTACGCGAAGAATTTCAGGTTCATACGAGTCAAAGTGAGCCTTGAAAAATATAAGCTCAGACATGTTGTACTGTTTTTCAAACCAGTTTTTCCAGCACATAATGTAAATGAAGCCATGCCCTAAATGTAAATTAAGGATAACAGTTGATGTTATCACTTCCTGTTCATACATTCTTGTCATTACAGGTGTGGCCACCCAAATGGTGGGGTGATAGGATTGTCTAGACCGATGTCTTTCTGAATGATAATTACAGTCACGTACCCCTTTGTTCAGGGATGGTTCATGCTATAATTGATTGACTGTCACTTCAGGTGGTATTATCCACATGTTGCTGAGACTGAGATGAATTGATGAGATGAATCCGTATTATAATTAAGCCTTTTTGGGGGATGAGCTTGTTCCAACACCTACCGTGGAGTGCACTCTGCTTAGAGGCAGTCTGTAATTTCTTACACTGTTTTTTTTGTTGTTGTTTTTTTCCTTCACTTTTAGGCGGTGCATTACTTCATCATTCTATCCATTTGTCTGACTTTATGGCTGTGATTTTTTTTTCCGAATTTGCAGAACATTTTATGCGCAGATTGCTTTAATTCAGAAACGTGTGGAATGACATCAGCTGGTTGCAGTTGTTATAATAAAGGAGCTGACAGTTAGCCTGCACTGGTGCTCTTCACAAAAACACTTTCAGAACAGTGCCACATGAGCTGCCATTGCTATCTTTGCTATCTGTTTTTTTAAAAGCCATATCCTTGCAGTAAATTATATTATATTTACCTTGTTCTGTTTTCTTATTCTCTGTCTTGCAGGGTTATTAAAGACTTTATGATTCAAGGTGGTGACTTTGTAAATGTAAGTGCAGTGTTTTTTTTTTTTTTTTTTTTAATGTGAATAGACAGGATCCATGCAACAGAAAGTACACAACACTGTTTGTCCTGTGAATTTGTTTAAGGTAACGTGTATTTGCAGTCTGGGTGCGGTAAATCCTCTGACAGTCTGTAGATATTAAGATTTACATACTCAATGAACATTTTACTGTAGAAGTGGAGCAAAATATGCCTAAAGGTTTGAGTTTCTCAAATGTAGGGAGATACTTGAGATTCGGTCAGAAGAAGACTAAAATATGTCAAGTATTAGGAGTGCAATTTCGAACCCTTAGGGTTAGCAATGAATTTTCAAATGAAGAATGATTGTCATCACTGTTAGTCAAACTACGAAAGCTCAAATTCTTTAAACTTATTTGTTTCTTTGTTTAAATGTCTTCTTTCTGCATTGCAAAGGTGCTTTGGGTAGAAATCTGTGCTTTCTTCATGTGAACTACAAAGTCATTGGACCGATTTGTTTGCTTCTTGTTTTAAGTCACCTTCCATCCGCATGCTTGTACACAAAGCCCCGCCCCTCTCCAGAATCCAGCATGGCCATGTTCATCCATAATAGCTCCGTAACTAGCTAGCTAAAGTAACATTCCATCTTGTTGACCGGTTACGGCATGGTTAGTGTTTAGCACTGGATTCTGCAGTAAACTGGAGGTGTGTCTATAATATGACTGACAGGAGGGGATGTAATATTTCCCCCTTCAGGTGTTTTATACAGCTGCTTTGATCAGACTGGTTTGACAGTTTTCATTGAGTTCCTCAGATTTTCATACATTTGTAATATGAGGAACTTTAAAAATATTGACCAGTGCATGTTTAAAATAGATTCGAAACTGGTTAGAAACTGGTAAATTCAGGAACAACACCTCTGCTTAAGTCTCTTCTTTCACACGATCTGTATTCATTAATCAAATGGGATTCATTATTTGACAGTTAGCTGTATTACAGTAATTTCTGCTGTACTTGTACACTCCCTGTCTGGTAGTCAGAAAGGTTTGTCTCTTCTGGTCACAAGGAACAAAAATTTAAGTGGAACCCCTTGCTGAAACAAAAGTCCAGGGGGTGGAGTCGGACCTGATCCAGCTCCTAGTGCGCAAACGTCGTGAAAAAACTCCCAACCCTGTGATTTATACATCGACATTACACAAAACAATTACAAAGACAAACAGCATACGTGTTTTAAAATAATAGACATCACAGCCAATCTTTGCCAATGGACTGCTGATATTCTTACGAGTAACCTTTGTATTGGAGCGTTTTCAAAAAGGTACATTTATTTATTCAAATGAGACTTAAGTCTAGTGAGTCTAATTAAATATGCGTACATTTGCGTACTTGATGCAACTATAAAAATCTAGTTTTCTGATGTTGAAGTAAAATATTTGTTTCACTGTGAAGAAACTCAAGAAAAAGACCTTTTACAGAAATGTTTGTTGGAATATCATTTCTTTATTGCTTAATCAACAAAATACCACACATGCACTATTATCAAAAACAATTGTGCCATTTTTCAGTATAAAATCTTACGTAAATCCAACAATAATCAACATTTTGGGAAAATCTTTTTTTTTTTTAATATATTTCTACTTAGGGACTGGCATGAACATGTAAGAGAAGCAGAAAATTTTGTTTCTAAGTATAGAAATTTTGAGAAAGACGGTCTAAAATTACACTGTGGTTTAATTAGTTAATTTCTCTAGTTAGTGTGGTTTATAAGTTTTATAAAAGACATGAACAAGAATGCATAAATTGACACAAGCTTTTCAGGGATATATGACATGATGTGATTATGTTGAGTGGGCGGAGTTTAAAGCCTCCTAAGTTTCAGATAATGGGGTGGTGTTGGTGGACGAATAGAGTTAAATAAAGATTTTTTTCTGTAGATTTTTAATATGTTTACTATTACAGTTTAAGAGAGGAGATGTTATAGATGCAGCATAGATGTTTCTACCTGTAGTGTCTTGCTTTAACAGACATATGGCCAGAAATCTCTTTCCATCAGAATAAAATAACTTTTGCATCCATGAAGTATATTTTGTGTATGTTTCACCCAGTGTAGATGAATATAGGTATAGATTAAACCTACATGTTGTTCTGGTTCAGTGGCGTTTAGAAAGACAGCTCACTGTCTGAATGTCCTCTCTCCCCCTCTAGTGTTCAAAGCCATCAGATGCAGCATGGTTAATTTATAGGCGTGTGTGTGTCTGTGCGTGTGTGTGTGCGTGTGTGCGTGTGTGTGTGCGTGTGTGCGCGTGTGTGTGTGGGGCATGAACCTCTGACCTCTCGCTCCATGGTGTTTTCTCACAGGGAGATGGCACGGGGATCTGCAGCATCTACAGAGGTCCATTTGCAGATGAAAACTTCAAACTGAAACATTCTGCTCCAGGCTTACTGTCTATGGTAAGTGATCAATAATATTTACACCTTGTATTAACATGTAGCATGTACACCTTGTGCTGGACCATCAGGTACAGTGGGACAGGTAAGGCTGGAACATTCTGGCTCTTTTTAAATGTTAAACTGACTATTTCACAGCTGATTGCAGCAGATAATTTTATGCCGTTGCTTCCAAAGTGCACGTTGCAAGCGATTGGACTGGTGTGCGTAAGGAAGGCGGCGTGATATTGCATGGGAGAAGGACCTGTCATCTTACTTTTTAATAATGAGGCTGACGTATTAATAATGTATTATGAACAAATGGTCATCAAGAGGTAATGTTGCATTATGGCCTCTGTAATAAATAAAATAAAAAATCCTAAGAAATGCTAGTTGCCAGCCCACTCAAGCTTCCTGTGATTGGCAAAATGAGTCATTTAAGATTCAGCCACCACATGAATGAACTTTACACAGGTGTTTTAATATCATGTATAATATGAAATAATATACGCTCACCATCCGAATTATTAAATGTACACCTGCACGTTCATGCAATTATCCAATCAGCCAGTCACGTGGCAGCAGCGCAGTGCATAAAATCATGCAGATACAGGTCAGGAGCTTCAGTTAATGTTCCCATCCAGCATCAGAATGTGACCTCGGGGACCGTGGCATGGTTGCTGGCTGGTTTGAGTATTTAAGAAACTGCTGATCTCCTGGGATTTTAACACACATCATCTCTAGTGTTTACAGAGGCTGTTATGACAAAGCAGATGGTGTTTGCCCCTCCATTTTGCACTAGATCTAACTATAATATTTTAACAACAGGAGTAACTGCCAAAGGATGTAGACCATGCTTACACTCATCATTAATTCAGCTTCACTAACCGTTTCATTCTGGTCAGCTGCCTTATCTGCTGCAAGATCTGATGACTATATATTTGTATTCATCAGGTGTGTGTGTGTGTGTGTGTGTGTATATATATATATATATACACAGTATATATATGAAGTAAAAGGTGTAACCTTTTCAACCAAAATGCAAGAATCTTATTAAGGTTGTGAACAGTATCACCAATTTGTTTTTGTTTTTTTGTTTGTTTGTTTTTTTTTAAATACATTTAATCCTAGATATGTCTTGTTCATGGTGGCTAAAAAAAAAATCACCCGTAAATGTACTCACTCACATACACACTCATTTTCTGTCAGGATAATATGAAGGATTCACCATATAAAAGCTTCAATATTTTGATACTATTGTATTTAATTTTATTCCTGTTTAATTGTGTAAATGTAACATTATTAAACTGTAATGACCCCATCACACACTTTTTTTGAAACAGAATTTCTTATGGCATTTTCTACTAAAACCGAACAGTGCACTGAAAAAATCTGAATACGAAGTGTAGATGTGCAGGGAAATAAATAAAAGGTATACAACACAAATACAATTGGCCGATCATTTTGCTTCTTTCTAGGAAAAAAAAAATGCTTAAAAAAATTATTATTATCTGCCAGTAAAATAAGAAAATGTAAAGCTTAAAATGAGTAAAAAAAAAAAAGTCTTGAAATAGGATTAATAATTCTATATTTGGTTTACTGTAATTGTTTTGTAGGAAACACTAGAAAAATCTGACTACAGTGTCAGTTTTTGCAGTGTGTGTTTTGTTTGTTTAGCGCGATGAACAAGACACACGTTTCACCTGATTACAGCACAGAGTTGTCGAGGAGTGGAATATCTGCCACATAAATAAATACAAGTAGTTCTGTAGCTATTTATTTTTTATTAAATAGATTCAAAGTAGAATCACAGATGCATTTGAAAGCGTTCAGAGGATTTGCCCGAAAGTGGCCAGTGTATCACGCTTCACATCTGCTCTTGCCCTTGTGTTTATACCTTGTATTTATTTCCCTACACTTCGTATTCCTGTTCCTCCTGCGCAGAATGTAAATAAGTTAACGAGCCAGGAGAGTGTGTGAAGTCAGGCAGCTGTCAACATGGTGAGAGTAGCATTGCCAGAGATTTCTTTATATTATGAGAGTCATCCTTTTCCCCCCACACACATTCTTAGTTGTAGTTTTTTGGGATAATTCAGTGACGTATCCTGCGGGTGTGTTGTTTTTTTTTTCCTCCTGCGTGCTAACGTGATGCAAACAGTTTGTATATATTGCCTGCCTGAGATCTGGTCATAATATAAGCTAGGCTTCCTTCAGAGATACACTGATCCAGTTACGTTGGGTCCTTTTTTTTATGTAATGCAAGTTACTGCAAGGTAAACTGGGATCTCAAAGTGTCTGTGAACTTTATTAAACTGAATTAGTGAATTATTTCAGAGTGCGCACACAAGTCAATGTGCGAAAACTGCCACTGCAGTGGTTGAGGGATGCTGAAATCTCACTGTGGAACAAGACATGCAAGTGTTTTGTAAGGAATAAAACACAGTGGGGTGTGCTGTTATAGGAAAATAATCAACTACAGGGTGGTGTGATGCAGCTCAGCATGAAGCAGAATTTGTGTTACCATAGAGAAGTTGTTTTTATTATCCGATAACAACACATCCCACAGTGTTTTATTCCTCTTGTACCACAGCAGTTTGCCAACGATTACAGTTTTGTTTATCACAATGGTATGCCGTACGTTTTTCCTTTGATAGTTATATTTAATATCGGGGAACATCCAGGAAACAAGTCGGTTCCTGTTACCACTTACATTTGAAAGTGAAGTGAAGTGAAGTGACTTGTGGCCAAGTACGGTGACCCATACTCAGACTTTGTGCTCTGCATTTAACCCATCCAAGTGAACACACACACACCGTGAACACACACACACGGAGCAGTGGGCAGCCTTTTCTTCAGCAGCGCCCGGGGAGCAGTTGGGGGATCGGTGCCTTGCTCAAGGGTCTCACCTCAGTCGTGGTATTGAGGGTGGAGGAGAGCGCTGGTCATTCACTCCCCCCACCTACAATCCCTGCCGGTCCTGAGACTCGAACCCACGACCTTCAGGTTCACCTTCGGGTTACAAGTCCGACTCTCTAACAGACTCTCTCTACAAACAGTAGCTCCTCACCAGCCTGACCTTTTTCTCTCAATTAAATAAGAAAAAAAAAAACACAACTTCTGAAGACAGAAAACTTACTGTTACAAAACGCTGACCCTCACAACATCTTTTTAAAAGCTAAACAAATTAATTATTTTCTTGCATATTAATAACATGGGTTTCCTGATGAGGAAATCAAGTATTCAAGTGGAGACTTGAAATTGCTGCCCAATTATTTGTGTAATATAGGGGTTATATGATGTTCTTCGCAAGAAGTTTTAGGTGACTTTTACGGATCAGTTAATTTTGATTTGGTTGAACTTTTATTATATTGGTGGAACTTTGTGTATCAGTAGAGTTCTGGTATCCCTTTTGTATTGCTTTTTTTTTCCACCTTGGGAATCACATATTACTAGTTGACTGCTTGTCAGTATTTGTGAGTTTCCTGCTTTGAATCTTATTAACATGTGTTCATTCCTCTTTTTTTTTTCTCTTCACAGGCAAATAGTGGCCCAGGAACAAATGGCTGCCAGTTTTTCATCACCTGTACAAAATGTGACTGGTTAGATGGGAAGCATGTAGTGTTCGGTGAGTGCGAGCAAATCTAACTGAGATTTCCAGGTGACCAGCACATGAATATTGTGTTTCCAAGTTGGGGAATGCGAAATGTATTTCACGTATACACAAATCATTTTCATCAATACACTTTAAAATACAGACAGGATTAGTGGCGCTCCAGAACTCTAACTCTGAATATCTGTTTAAATATTTCCTAGGTTTTTCCTTAATTATTTCTTTTCATTTCAGGCAAAGTGGTGGACGGTTTGCTCATCATGAGGAAAATTGAGGTGAGCTGCTGATTTTAAAATAAACTGACTCCCAGTAACACAAATTTGAATAATCCTGCTCTAAGATATAGTTTAGCTATTCAGACCACATGTTTGAATTTTAAGGCTAGTTGCAATCTTCTACTAACTAATGCTATCTTTAAAAATGCAAATTATACGATACAGCTACCATACCATGAGCTTTGACACTGTCAGAATGAATAAGTGTTTTTGTGCAGTGCATGATGTCATTCGATGAGCAACATAGATTTGATGCATTAGTCATTTTCACTGGATAGTGATGAGTGACTGTGAGCTTAGGGCATGGAATGCCAGCTTTATTTAGATGGTATTTACAGTTATATCAGGTGAAACATTTCATTCTGTCCCCACTTCCTGAAAGTAATATGATCTTAAATCAAATAGGCATATGCATCAATGCACTTGATTTCACACTGAGTATGAATACACGTTTTTTTTTTTGATACTCATTAATACTGATACCAAAATGGGTAACATACTTGGTATTAATCAGTCAGTTAGGCACGTCATGGCCAGCTCTGTTTGTTTCACTGTTTTACACAGTGGCCATGAATAGTGTACACATGTATGTTCATGCGCTTAAATTACTCTCGTTGGCTGCAGAGTTGGTTGCATGAATACCTTTCTGTGTGCGCGGTTCACAGCCACCTTACGTGCATTTTTAATGACCACACTCACTGAAACTGCTCTGTGTGCTCAGGCTCTTGCACTCTCCAATAAATATACTGTTACACACTATAAAGATGTTTTATCAGGTCTAGGGAAGATGATGTAGTAGCTTCTAATGAACTTTTATCAGAGCGCAGCTTTGATTGGCGTCATTGATCGTAAAACGTGTCCAGATCGGTATCATTTAACAGTGGTGTCTGTTCATTAGCATGACAACGTACATTAGGCTCACGTCCCGTGGTATCACATGGTATCGGAGCATTTTTACATGTAAGAGTACCAGTAAATGGGCATGGTATTAGACCAATACCTGATGTACAAGGGTGCTTGATTACAGTTCTCTGTAATTAGTGACTCTCTGAAGTCTGTGACCATAGACATCACACATCTGTCGAATGATATCTTCACAATCGTCTTTACCTGACCCGTGATGACGAAATTTTCCGGTTCTTTTGATGCTTTTTTTGTGCTCAGTGATGTTCATGTTAAGCGTATGACTCGGCAAGCCAAGAACATTTGCTTTAACCAGGTGTTGTTAATAACTGTTCTTCAACCGTCACTGAGCAGCTGAAGAGCAGCAACAATGACTCATATTCCTGTCTTCAGTTCTGCTTTGTCTGATTCCTTAAGCGTTAACATCTGCTGGACACTATGACATGATGGTCAGGATAATCATAGAAGCATTCTCTGTTCTACAGTATTTGCTTGCCACTAATGGATAACCAAGCAATAAGCAGTAGGTAAAGTAAGTGTGTTTCCGCATACAACTTCATCTGACCGCTGTGGAAAAAAAGATAAAAGCTCTTTTATCCTGCAGTAGTGAGTTGGCAGTGATGCCAATTTTTAAAATAAGTAGCTTAAGTATTATACTGACCCTGTTAGTGCTGATAAATGCTACATCATTTCTTAGATTACATCTCTTAGAATCTTGAATTTCCTAGAATCTTCTTAGAAAATGAGTAACTCAAGATTGCTACGTGTTAACTTGATGACTTGCTAGCAATGGGTTTTACTGGTAATTCATTCTGAAGGTGGCAAACTGACCTACTCACATAAGTCATTGTTTTGGTGACGTACTTAAGTCATGATCGAATTTTTAAATAACAACTCAGAAATATATCGATTTTGTGTTATTATTACTGTTATTATTTAAACACCTCAGACACAATCTCAATCCCATATAGTTTTATACTCACTTCATGAGCTCACTAGGCCTGTGTGGGCTATAAGGTAATGGCATTGTAGAATCACTGTGTGAAGTGCACTTCTATACCCAGTAGAACACCAGGATTTAGGATTCAGCCACTGTACTGAAGTAAGAGTAAAGCAAAGACTATCCTGTTAAAACTACTTTTTACAAATTCTACTGCTGGAGCACTTTGTCAACTAAGTTATGTCATGAAATCTGATCTCAGATGGTCAGTAGAGGTGCATTTGATATACATAACAACACCAGATGTAAACGGCTTGTCCATGAGTGATCAGATCACCTGAGACAGATGTTAATACCAGGTGTGAACAGGGCCACAGTTGAGTGTGACATTGGATCATTAGCAATTCTTTACAAAAAAAAAAGAAGAAGAAAGATTGATTTTTTTTTATCATTCCATCACAGTGGCACAGCTTAATCTTTAGCTCATCTGTCTATAAATCTCAAAGTGCTACATTTTTATAGCACAGCGCTGTTGAATTCTCCATTCTGATTGGTCAGAAGGTGTTGATTAATTTTCTATAACAGCATGGCTCAGACAGTAGTGCCAGTGCAAGACAAATCACAGGTTTATATCCCTGCACTTGTTCTAATATGTTCTCATTTCTATCAGTACAGCTGGTTCGTTAGAACTTGTACAGTGGACGTGCCACATAATCAAGAATACCAAGTGGATTTTAGACAATGTTATTTAACAAGGAATAAATGTGGAGTCTTTCTGTAAGGAGATATTTATTGTACATTTATGAAAGAAGACCCCGTCAGTGTCAGCACTTAAAGGCAAACCTGTTGCCTTAGGTTTTTTCCGGTACATCCGTACGTCTGTCTATGGTTGAATGTTTTTAAGATTTATATGGAATTATCATTATAACCAGCAGATGAACTGCTTAAATCCAAACAAGGTCAAATGTCTTAAATAGTTTTTCTTCAGTAGCTTCCTTCCTGTTTAATATTTATTTTAAGGGTATTTTAGACATACAAAGACACCCCCATCGAGCTGTTTTCTTATAATTACATTCAAGAGAGAGAGAAAAAGAGAATCTGGTGCTGAAATGACTGTTTATAGCTGTTACGACATGAGTGATAACAGGAACTAACTTGTTTCGCCAACGTTCCACTACATTAAATGTAATTAAAAATGGTTAAAACAGTATGACCTGTTGTTCTTTGATTAATAGTAAATTGTTAGCTCTGACAAATTACCATGGTGTAAAAACAATAAAATGTTTTGGGGTGTGTTGTTATAAGCAAATAATAAACCTCAAAGTTGTAACAGATAACTCCAGTTTGTCATTGATTATTTTCCCGTAACAGCACACCCTGTCATGCTGTAATCCATACCAACCAAACTGTAACCTGGCCCTTCTTTTCTTAAAGCTCGTCAGTATTTTCTGGTGCTAGCCCATGTTAGATCATGATGGTGGGACTTTGCTCTGTCCCTCATTTTGTTGAGACAACATGCCACATATAAATGTGCTGGCGATGATCAACTCCTGACCTTTTGTAAGCTCTCTTGTCCAAGTACCAAGTGAGCAGCAAATTGTACAATTATTTTTGGTTACATAAAATGATGGCACTATGTATTAAAATGCCTGTAATTTCTACACACGTATACACCCTCTAATTAAAATAGAAGCCCTGCACTTTACCATCATAGTAAGCCAGTATTCTGGAGTCCAGAGCCAAAACGTCCAGTGTCCAGTTGGTTTTGGACTTCACTATATGCTATGCCATGCCATGCCATGCTGAAAGAGAAATATTAATGTGCAATTTCAGTTCCGTCGATGGGCTTTGGTCACATTTCAAATGACTCTAGGGTGAAAAAAAAAAAAAAACCCTGAGTTTTTATTCATTTATTTATTTATTTTGTTGCATCATTAGCTTTGTAAAGGCTATTATTTAGTTAAACTCTTTCTTTAAACATGTGTTGCAGAACGTGCCTACAGGACCAAACAACAAACCCAAACTACCCATCGTCATCGCCCAGTGTGGAGAAATGTGATTTCTTTGGTTTGTTTGTTTTTTATCTTTCTTTTCAAACAGCTTTTTTTGTTGTCACATGTATGCAGTGGTTTATTATATTCATGTCACCCAAAAGAGAAACCTTAAAATCAAGACTTTTTTTTTTATATAGTATAGATACTCTATAGTATCTTTCTCACAAATTCCAATACAAATAATTGTGTTGTCCTCCTATAAATTTAGAATGCTGATATAACAAACATGGTGCGACAAATACAGAAGATAAGTGTCTCCTGTTTCTCTTGAGGCGTAAGAAGAATACTTTCATTGTCCATCTTTTGGATCGCTTTACAGTTAACTATTCACAATGTTGTCTGACTGCATTCTCTGCCAAGTATCCTGAATAAATTTCAGCTTTTTTGTAAGGAACGGTTTCATTCATTACTTGACTTTCCATGACTAAAGTGTTATTAGTGCATTGGCGGTCATCTCATTTGATCCGATTAATAAAATGAAATTTCAGCCAAAAATCATCCAAGCGCCACAACTTTGAAAGCATTCAAACAGGAGTTGAAACCAAACTGAGCCTTTATCCTAAGGCGTGCGATTTATTGCCAGTTCCTGACTAGTGAAATTTCTATTGTCTCTGCTCCTTCCCCAAATCCACATCCTAACCTAAGCCTCCTTCTCTACCCACCATCATGGCTCAGTCCCCCATCCCCTCCACACAAAAGAGCCCTTTCAGCAGAAGTGCTGGAAGAGCTCTGGTCTCAGCAGGAGGTTTCTGAGGGTCAATGTTAAAGGCCGTCTTTGTGCCGGGCTGTTAACAACAAGCTCTTCACACGTCGTCCAGCCACTCGGCTGCAACGCCAGCACAACATTTACATGACAAAAGTGGAGGAGGTTGTGTGGGACTGTCTCACACACTGCCATGACTCGGTCTCATCGAGTGTTCCCGTTTAAAATGCAGTGGGCAGTGTCTGTGTGAGGGGATGTGGTTTTAAACGCCCTGTTTCTGTACTGAAATTGTAAATTCAGTCACAAGGTTAAAAATAGACATGATGCTTCATACAGCAACATTACTGTGTCTGGCTGCTTTGCTAAAAGTGTTTCACACTGGATGGATTTTGTTCAAGATCAAGGGCTGGTGACTAGATGAAGTGTAGTTAGAAATAATTAAAAGAAACATGACACAACATTGTTTTATTCCAGTAAAAATCTAAATACAGTGTCTCAGGTGCATTTGTCAGTATACAATAAAGGGCATTCTTTATGAAAATCATCTTAGCTAATCTTATAAATTATTATTGTTATTGTTCTGTTTTCGTCATGATAATAATTATTAAATAAGTACAGCCTCTTGTGTACTATTTTGTTTTAATCTGCCCAGCTCTTTCAAAAGGACTATCTGTAAAGAGTAACAGAAGGTTGTGAGTGATATGCTGTGGTGATAACGTTTGGAACAATTTATCAGACTTTATATCGAAGCCACGTCCATTTTAAAGAGTTAGGCTTTAAAACTGACACTTTTATCACCTACGAAAACACATAAAACGTGATGAACTGAATATCTAACATTTTAAAAACTCCTATTTCTAGCCCGCATGTGTAAAACTGTAGACATTTGTGTTGCTTCCTTTCTGTCTCCATTTTAACGACATGTACAGCAATGCCTTCGCGCACTCATTTCGCAAGGAGCCAATCACAGGCCCTAAAGCCAATGATTCACATGACTGACATCAAAGCCACCCAATAAGCATGAGGAAAATGTGCGCCGTAGGCTGGTGACCACCGCCTCGACCAATCCGATGAAAGAATGGGATGTTCGCGCAGGAATATCCTCCAGTATCTTTTCTAATTCCGTCCAGTTCGATCGGCAACGGGAGCGGAGAAAGGAAAGCAGAGAGCCTGAAGGCAGTAGCCCCCACCACCGCCGGCCCAGGTTACCATCTAGCACCGGGAAAGAACACACTAGAGAGCCACCGCCGGCTTTACCAACAAGAAACCACCATGAGCAGCGAGGCCGAAACACAGCAGCCGCCGCAGCCTTCCGCCGATGCGGAGAGCCCATCCAGCCCGGCAGCCGCAGCTACCGCGGGGGATAAGAAGGTCATCGGTGAGTTAGCTAGCCTCACTGGCCGCTTTACTACACCGTATGTAGGGTAGTGAGCACTGAGGCCAGCGCTGTGAAGTGGTTTTAAGGAGGCGTTTGGGATGTGACGAACCCCCTGGTAACCCAATAGCCTTGTTATCTCTGTTGGATATCGTTTCTTAACTGACGAGGAACGGGGACAGGTTTTTTTAATGCCAGAAGTTTTTCGAAGCTGCGCTGTGTAGCAACTGTTACTGTGGGGGCAAAATATAAATAAACATGAGCTGAATGATAAAGTTTCTTGAGTAAGTTAGTCAGCCCTATTCGCTTGACAAAAGTAAGTTAACGTCCATTTGCTTAGCTGGATCAACTTACAGTCGCGGCGACGGTTAATTTTCGTAAAATAACCAAATAACAAGGCACGCGCGCGCTCTGTTCCATTTCTGCGCGTCAGTCCGACATCGCTTCAGGACCGAGAGGCTAGTCGATATGCTAGCTAGCTAAGTGCTAACCTGAGGCCTGTGTGTGCGTGTTTCAGCGCCGACCGGCTACTTGTCCGAAAAAAAAATTTGTTTGACTCGATTATATCGCTTTTACACATAAAATGAATCCAAAATGATGAATACAACGATTACTCGTTCATACTAGAATGAACTTGCCGCAAAAAGAATTTGGTGGACCTGAGTATATTGGACACCTTGGCTTGTGTTAGCCTAGTATCGAGGCGAGTTTGGCCTTGATCATGACCCGCTGTGTCCCTGTCCTCAGAAAGCACCCACTGATGGCTAGTGGTCGGTTTGTTTGCTTGTGAGCCATGGGTACACCATTATGAAGTATTATTAAACATACAACAATAAATTAATCTTCATTGCTCAAATTCCAGCCGACAACTGTTTGAGAATTACCAGACAGACGAGCTGAGCTACTCTTTGTTTGCCTCAGTGCGTTTATGGCTAGCCCTCTGGCCTACCTGTACTGCGCGCTAATACGGGCCAAGCGCACATCAGACGGACGCTTTAACACTGGAGTAGTGGTTCATCTCCAGTTTTATTAAACCGTCTTCCTAAATCAACATGGACACTAAACCAGTCGGGTGCCGCTAGCTAGATGTTTAACTTAGCGTTCCCAAAATGTCCGCCGCTCTGGTGAGATGCGGACATTTCCATTGTCTAAGCGCACACGAATTTTTGGTGATTTAGAGGAACTGCACCGAAACGCGCCGCTCCGTCTTAACACTTTGTGCCTGAAAGCACGAAATTGATTTGTAAACGTATACCTGAGGTGAAAGTAGCTGACTGTTTGCTTCCTGGCTCATGTCCGACCACATGGCTGAGGCTAGGCGCTAGAAGCGCACCAGGGCAGGCCAGTTAGCAACCTAGCTAGCTGCTTACACTCTTAGTAAATCGGGTTTTTTTCCCCTAACCCGAGGATAAGGAGTCGTTGTGCGGATTTTAGCTGATAGAATCACTGAAAGTGTGTTATGTTTGATGATGATGATAGTAGTTGCTCATGAGGCAGTTAGTATAGTGCACCACGTGTGACTTAAGCATGTCTTCCTGCTTTCAACCCTCGGTGTCATTTCCTTGAAATAATGAATCAACGTTGGTTCAGCTCAGTGACCTTATGTGACTCGTAACAGGAGAATTGTTTATCCAGGATGTGTCGTGTACTTTAAGTGTTCTCTGAAATCAGCAGCTCATTTTAAATTCAGCCTCATTAGCAGGACCATTTTGGAAATAAAAGACTGTGATATGAGCAGCTGGTTATGCAGACCGACAGTCTTAGATCATACTCTATAAACAGCGCGACAGTTGGAGGCTATAAATAGTTTCTGCTTCGAGTTTGGCAATGGTATAGGTTCCTGATGCTTTTTTTTTTCTCTCTCTCTTCCATAGCTGTGGTGTATGTCATTTCACTAAAACACTGTTGTGTATGTAATGTATCAGGTACTGCAGAAGCTCATAGTTTTTATTTGTCTTTTTTATTTATTCTCCTTGTAGCAACAAAGGTCCTGGGAACAGTGAAGTGGTTCAACGTAAGAAACGGCTATGGTTTCATCAACAGGTAAACTGCTTGAACCCCCTCAGAAACTAGCCAGTATATGTGGGTCAGGGAACATCCTCAATCCTATTAGAGTTTTTAAATACTTATAGGCAAGCTGCTGAGTCCTGTAAACATGTTATTGTTTACCCAGTAATCGTTGTCTAAATCCTGTTTGTTTTATCTCTTAAATCTATATTGCATCTCTAATGTTTGGTTGTTCTCTTTCGATTGAAAGGAATGACACAAAAGAAGACGTCTTTGTACATCAGGTAATCATTTGCCTTGTGTGCTAATGGTTTTGTTTCTTACTGTTATATAAACTGAACCAATGAATGGTTCACTGAAACACTCGATGTGACTGCTAATGTGTGATGTTTGTCTCCAGACTGCGATAAAGAAGAATAACCCAAGGAAATACCTTCGCAGTGTAGGGGATGGAGAAACTGTGGAGTTTGATGTGGTTGAAGGAGAAAAGGTGAACTCTTCATATCGACCATGTCAACAAAGTTTCATATAAACAGACTTGAAGCTGACTTAATGCATATCTCAATAACCTGTAAAATGGTGTCCGTCTTTCAGTAGTGATAGATCTGTTACTGTTAAAATGCTCCGAATCCATTAGAGAGCAAGTTTGATCACATGCAAGGCCTTTTTACTTGTGCAGTGAACCATTTCCCCACAGTTGACACTTCCGTGGTGTTTAAACCATAATATATTCCTGTAGGGTGCCGAGGCAGCCAATGTGACTGGGCCAGGCGGCGTGCCTGTGCAGGGCAGCAAATATGCGGCTGACAGGAACCGGTACAGACGCTACCCACGCAGGAGGGGCCCCCCACGTGACTACCAGGACAACTACCCAAGTGATGGAGAGGGAGACAAGAGGGAGGCAGGGGACAGCACTGGCGAAGGCGATCAGCAGCAGCGCAAACCCACCTTCCCCGGAAGGAGGCGCTACCCTCCATACTACGTGAGAAGACGCTATGGCCGCAGACCCCCCTACACCAACGCTCCACCCAGGGGAGAGATGACTGAGGTACACTGGCCCAAGATCATGATAGACATGGACTTAAGCAATATAGCAAGCAAAAGCTTGTGTATATATTTAAATAATAATAATAATAATAATAATAATAATAATTTCCATGGCTTTGCTTGTAGGGTGGGGAAGGTGATGAGAACCAGGGTGGTCAAGACCAGGGCAATAAACCAGTGAGGCAGAACTACTACAGAGGCTATCGGCCAAGGTTCAGACCAAGGTTTGTATACTTGTTAGCTAACAAGTGAGGCTCTGACTTCCTGGTTACACAAGTGCAAATGACCTGAAGGAAGGATGTAATTTACAAAGGATTATGGCTCAGTGTCAAGAAATTTTTGTTTATGCTTTATTGCTTACATGGCTGTGTGCACACAGGGGCCCACCTCGACCCCGGCCTGCACGGGAAGGGGAAGAGGACAAGGAGAACCAGGGCGAGGGCGGTCAGAATCAGGAGCCCCGGCAGCGCCGCTACCGCCGCAACTTCAACTACCGCCGCAGACGGCCTCAGACCACCAAGCCCCAGGACGGCAAGGACAGCAAGGCAGCCGATGCATCAACCGACAAATCAGCCGCTCCCGAGGCCGAACAGGGCGGGAACGAGTAGACCTACCGCCGCCGGCGTCACCATCTCGCACCATCCTGCCGGGTTGGTTTTACCCTTTTCTGCATTAATCACTATTTAAAAAGCACACAGCAGTTATTCTGTGTTATAATAATCATGCTGAGTCTAACTACTAAGAACAAGAAGTCTTTAACAGTGGCTGTGAATTAGACACTTGCTGTAGATCAATTCATAAATGGGTTTACTGAATGAATGAGCTATGGCCAGACCATAACTGTCTATACTTAAAGCAACTGGCAAAGTTTTTTGGGGTCTTTGGGTTATTTTGTTAATGTGATGCTTTAGGAGCACTGTAGTTCATGACTAGATGTTGACAATTTTTTTGGGTATTACTGTGTACCACATGCATTGTTAAATCTACATGGCTAAAATAGATCTCTCCTGTACTGGACCACTTGGGGGGATGTTTCAAATAAATTTCTAATGTACTCCAAAAGTGATTGTGCCAACACTGACTACACTTGCATAGTCACTCTACATTAAAGGACTGTCAAGAGTAGAAACTTGCAAAGTCATTTACTTGTCATATGATTGATTATTACTTTTCTTCTCAGCAAGCTAAACAATCATTTAGCTAGTTTCATAAGGAGTCTTTAAATGCTAAGGCTTACAGTAAGTATTTGAATATCTAGTTATATATAGTATTACGTCCTATTGGGTATCAGTGCAACACTCCATGTTGAATTTCACACCCACAAACACCCCAACAACAACAAAAAGCATTTGTGTTTTTCTTTCTTTTTTTTTTTTTTTAAACCATATTTTAAATTATACCATGGTCACTATAAATAATTAGTAAATGTCTACTGCAAAGGGAAATGCTAATGCGTCAGACGATGGCATTTAGGGCGGTGTTTGTTTGCACTTTCTGTTGACACAAGGCTGGAGCAGCCTTTACAATACATACAGCATGAGCTAATGCAATGGATTTGAGAAAGCAAAGCAGTGAAAAGCCCAACACCGTATTCTTTGTGGGGTTTTGTTTCTCTTTTCATTTCTTGTTTGTATTTGGAGGTCATTTGCGATCCATGAATATTGTACAAGTAACTGTGCAGACATGACCTTAATTCCACTTGAATTAACTTTTTTCCCCCCATTTTCTTTTCAGTTTTGTCAACGAGAAGAAACATCCAAGATCTGAGCAATAAGAACCAGATTTGACCTGACGATCGTCTAAGCTTGCAACATGCGTTTGACCAGATTACCACCGATTGCCTGCAGAATCTATGCAGCCCTATTTTGTTTTTTCCATTATTTTTGTGACAGCTAAAAGTTTTGGGGAAACAACAGATGTTTTTCTAAATCGGTCTTATGTTTTTACACCAAATGGTTTTTAAGAAAAAGTAATTTGATATCTGGTCAGTTTGACATTTTTAAATAACTTTTTATGTATTCAAACATGAATTTTAACAAAAGGCAAGCTCAAAATAAAAGTCAAAGATGAAGTTTCTTCCTGGTTTGTTGTGTTTGATTTCACACTCTGATAAGTGCATAGTTCATTCACGCTCTGAAAGGGTCACATGCTTACTCTTCAAAGAAACTGCCATCTTTTGTGTATGAACTGACAGCAGGTAAGACAGCAGTTCCGAGGTCTGTAGCATGTAGCATAGTCCCTGATCAGACGTTGGTTTCTTTGCGCAGTCGCTGCATGCGCTGTATGTTGTTTTCGATGGCAGTGCGGTTGGTGATCTGTGTAGCACAGCTGGCTGGAAACCAGCCCCTTTCTCCATCTCTCATCCTCTCCCCATAGTACCAACCTGAGAAATGTACACAAAGTTAACGCTCTACATACGGAAGATGCATTGTCTTGTTTTTGCATTTAAGCAAAAAGTAAACCCTTTAAAGACCTGTGGGAAACACAAACCTGTCTTTCAAACAACTCAACTATAAGTCTAATAAGAATTTTATTTGCAAACATTTGTTGAAGGGCAGCACCAATCTCTTGCCCCTTCTTTTGCTGGGTAGGTGTAAGTTTGTCCCTTTTTGCAACACTGCCTCATATGTAAGGAATAACATTGATACCACATGCTGTTAGGAAAATAATCCATGCTGGGGTAGTGTGATGTGGCCTGATGCAAAGCCAACCCACAGTGATTATTTTTCCTATAACACATCCCAGTGTGTGTCACTCCTTAGTTCTTGTTACGACTAACATTACAGCAGCTATAGTCGAACCAAAAAAAAAAGTGTAAACTCGGTCCCGAGTCCTGTTACAAAGCACTGGCATGCGAGATTCCTTGTTAAATAATCACTTAACAGAAAATTTCATAATTCAAAACACATTTTACTTCTTAAATAACAATCTGTATACTATTGCGCATATTAATATAAATCTGTCATTTATTTTATAGCTGGAACTACTCTCAGAGCCATGCTGTTATAGAAAATTAAATCCACACCTTCTGACAGCATCCTGCTATAAGATGCATGTAATGCACATAACTGATGTGCATTAGTTCAGTGAAAATACAAGTGGTGCTTAAAATAAGCTACTTCTATAACCGGAAATGGGCAATTTGTACTATAAATGAGCCCAGTTTTAGTTATGGTGTTCTCCGTCACATTGGAACTCTGAGCTTAGGCTGTAACAGGCGGAGACTCCTCTCTAAACAAATGGAATTATATTCTGCTGCATTTAATTCAGGCTCTATTATGTAAGTAATTCTTTATGAGAAAAGTAACCACGGCTTATAATAGGTTAGTTTTGTGAGCAGTGGTGAGCTCGTCTCCACTCTGAAGAATAATTCACCTAGATGAACTAGGTGGTACTAGTAAAGGACATCAAGTCAGCTTATCCCTACTAGCCTCCTTTCACTAGGAGCTATAAAGTGTGTTAGTGTTTTCCGAAATACCAGTATGAGGTTTTTGGGGGTTTTTTTTTCTGAAGCTGAAGTTTACAAAGTTTTTGCAAACTGTTTTTACCATCCACGTCCTGCAGGACGATGACTACTTCAGCTTGCTGGAGACTCAGCTCGTCTGGCTCTTTGGGCATGTAGGCTTTGGTGGCTTCATATTGAGGAAGTTCTGTAATATACACAATGTATTAAAAGAAGCACCTGTTCATTTTTTTTTTTAATGGCTAAAATGGCTTCAGTTTCTGCACTGTTGAAGATTGAAACTAGGGTTAAAGGGAACACCAACTGTACAGGACAAAAGGTTTTTATTTCTGATTTTTAACATGGCTTAAATGACAAATGGAAGAACAATGCAGGTTTTACAGAGAACCAAATCATTTAAATTGCATCAACATTATTATGCTAAACTAAATAAAACTGAGCACCAATTTAGTCATTTCTAATATGAGCTCACACTCACCATTTTTGTTAGGGGAACTCTCTCCTTGCTTAGACCAGCACAGAGCAGTGACCCAGCGAGCTCTGTCCAGCCTGCAAACACAGACATTCATACTCATGCACAAACCTGAAATAATTGCACTGTTAAAATTATGCGATACCACTGTACATGATGTCAGAAGAAAATGTTAATTTCTGATACACAACATGCTGTAAAAACCGGCTGTGAAAAGGCACAAGGTTACTGATTTTTACAAAACATAGCAGATAAAAATATCATTTTGAGAAAACATGGAGCATGCAGCTAAGTGGAATCCTGGGCTCTTTTTTTATATATAAATTCTCTAGCAGATTTCTCAACCAAATAATTAATTCTAATATAAGTTATTCCTGCATGCTACTGCAGTTACATTTATTGGGGGAGGCTGTGGATATAGGAAAAAGATTTTCCTGCTGAATCCTGACTATTAGTGTATACTGCTAGTTGTATGCACATGCTTGCACGCACACACACAGATCCACACACACACAGTTGGGAGTTGATCACTTCTGTCAGCAGATGGCACTACAGACGTGTATCGACTCACTTGCTTTCAGCCACCAGAGCCATCTGGTCACATCGCCCCTCGCTGTTGGTTTTCATCTCCAGCCGCAGGTAGAGCTTGTCAGCCTGCTCCTCCTCAACTTCCACATTCTCCAGAGTGGCATAATCAAACACCACGTAGCTTTCTTCACTGCACACACAGATTTAGACCCATCACTAATATGTATACAAACACATTACAAAACTAGCCTGTGATAAATGCAATTCCGAATCATTTCATTGAGCTGCATTTATTTGTACACAAAATAAAACCATATTAAGTAGACATAGAGAAGTTTGTCCAAAATGTAGCTAAAGAACAGTACTGTTTATTTTATAATGTGAAAAGGGTGATTTCTGTTCATTTAAAATAATTTATTGCAATAAATTTAGACAGACAACACAGGATATTAATTGTGATTATTTGTTTACTGAGCAAAATAATCATGATTAGCATTTTAGCCATTATTGTGCATAATCACTATGATAATGGTATTTCATTCACTGGACTGCTTGGGTGTGACCGGTAGCTGAGGTCCTCTGATTAACAGAAACAACATATGTTTAAGAGTTGTGTTGGAATGTAAGGCATGCTCTGCTAAACCATCTGTCCTATCCCTTACTGAGGGCTCTGTCTTTCCGTCTGTCTCCATGCCTGTCTGTCTCTATCTGTCTCTCTCTGTCCATGTGTCTGTTTGTCTCTTTTTCTGAGTCTGTCTCTGTGCCTGTATCTCTCTATGTCCATGCCTGTCCCTTTCTGTCTGTGTTCATCTGAGCCAATCTCTTCCTGTCTGCGTCAATCTCTGTTTCTGTCCGAGTCCGTCTTTCCATCCGTCTCTCCCTCTGCGACTGTCTATGCCCACATCTGTCTTCCTCTATCTCCATGTATGTCTCCCGCTCTGCCTTGCTCAAAAACAGTCTCTGACCTCCTGCCATAACGACAATGTGAAAAAAAAAATGTAAAAGGTTAATCTGCTAAAATACATTCGTGTCTATTACTGGGCAGTCTTACAACATATCTCTGAAGTGGAAAGGAAACCCTGACTGTATCATTTATCCTTCCTATCCTATCCCTCAAGCCTGAAAGCTTAAAACACTTTAATTTTTTCTGAACACGAGTGTGAAGTTTGTTGTGTCTGTGCTGTGCATCCCACTCAAGATAATTTAAAAGATAAAGATAATTCACTACAAACACCTCTCCCACCCATCACAAAAAAAATAATAAACAAAATCTGTGGTGATGGGGAAATAAATGTAATCAGTGTGTATGATTGGACAGCTCTATGTAAATGTGGTGGTGGTGAAGGGTAGTGAAAGATGGGTGGGCCTGCCTTTTTTTCTTGGTAACAATGAGTACATCATTGAACAGGAAGAGGTAGTAGCTCTTATGGCTGAAGGCCTTCCTTAAGATCCCGAGCTCCTCCGTGCACAAGGCCAGCTCGCCTCTCTTTAGCAGCCAGCGAGAGGATGAGATTAACGGGAATGGCTATAGCAACACAATGGAAGAGCATGTCTCAGTGAGTCCATTGCATTTGGTTACATCGCAAAAATAGCTTTTAATTACAGCTACGCTCTCAATAATTAATTCACTTATTCTCAATGGTTTATACACCTACAGACCCCAGGCTGTATTTCCAAACATCACCACATTGTAGTATTTCGCTACAATCTATTTTTGTGACTATATCTTCCATAAATATGAACAGAATGTGATTCTAAATTGTTTAGATATGACTGCAGTGCACAAGCAGAAACCTTAATCTTTCCAAAATCCATCTGTTTCTGGATGGTGTACATCTGCTCCGTGCGCTCCATCCTCCGGGCGCCGTCATTACAGCTCTTTACTAGCTGAAGAGCAAACAAACAATCAAATTACTCTCAAGCGCACTTTGCACTGAATGTGGCAGTGACACAAATCACCTTTATATGATACCTTTATACCTGCTGTCACCACCTTAAATAGTCTTTTTAAAAGTTATTTTTCATGTTCATCTAAAGAAACAGAGCACATACAGTCGTGGACCTGGACAGACCAAGAATTTAAATCCTTTTAGCTATTAACCATGAGCCTACTGGAGGCAAGGCTTTTGGATGCAGGTTTTAGTTTGAGCAGCGAAACAGCAAACACAAGCTCAAAACACTTTGTCACACCTTACTGATGGCCTTCAGCGCCCAGCGAGCTGCATAATATTCCGTCGTCTGCTTAGTTGTCTTCTGACAGATGGTCTGCATTAATGTAGAGAGAAAGAAGAAACTTCAGTTCCACTAGGGAGTAACAGGACATTTTCAGGCAAATTCAAATAAAAGAGAAACAGTGTGTTTGTGTGTGTTCCTCACGTCCATCAGCAGGGGCAGACGGGTGACTCTCTGCATGGGCAGAATGAGGAAGGAGATCATGGGTAATGCTCCACATTCAGGACTGCTCTCGATTTTTTTCAGCACCTCCTTAAAGGCAATATTAGACGTACTGAAACACACAAACACAGGTCGCTGACGTCCTGACAGTCCATACTACCACCTCATATTACAACTGTTACTTTTTCTCTTAGCTGTAAACTGTGAGGGTCATTTTCATTATTTGTTCATACTAAAATACAGCAACAGAAAGTATAAAAAGTTAATTTTTTTGGGGGAACATCGAACCTAATATATTTTCCAAGACATCATGTCAAAGATTGGAGAGAAGTCGTCCTTTTAACCCTAATGATATTATTCTAATTTCTAAATGTTAAAACGTTCCTAGGTTATGAATCCAAAAATTGTTAAAGGTAAAATCCCTGCAACTTGCATTCAGCATTCTAAGAGTTAACCACAAGTTGTTACCCGCCCCGTCTCCAAGAGTGTGCTTACAGTAGTTTCTGCAGCGTCCTCTGCTGGAAGGTCTCATTGGAGCAATACACAATGTATGGCTCAAAGTAATTTGTAGCGTGGTCCTGGACTATGTCACTGATGTCCTTAATGACGGGATGAATTTGATGACGCCTTTCAAGATCTTCAAAAAATCTGCAGAAAAAAAATAAAAGCTTAGCAATGAGCCATTACATTTTTTTAAAATGCAGATTGCACCAATTTGTTAAAACAATTTAAAAGAATTCTGGTTTGTGTGCATTTTTTTTTATTTTGCTGAAATCTTGTACTGTATGTACAGTGGCCTTTCTCGAGGTTTGCTTTCCCATTCTGCCTGCCCATACGACAACCCAGGCTAAAAAACAACTTCAAAAGAGTCCTCCAAAAGAGTCCTCCCATGTCCCTATATAGCTTAATATGAATTACCTTGCTCTGTTCCTGAAGGCATGTTTAACCAGCTATGCATAACTTAAGCTGGACCAGTGCCATAATGTTCCAACTATTTGCAGGACAGCATTACGGTATTTTTGAGTTGCTGATGCAAATCTAGTTTTCTAAGTCAAAGGCAAAGTAAAAAGCACTGCAGCATGCAAGAAGACCCTCATTTTGAGAAACCTGATTCCTACAGCGGTTAGGTTGCAAAACCAGTTTCACTAGCATGTCTCGACACATCTTCTCTTCAGGAGAACGTTGCAAATGTCATAATATAATAGGTTAGAAGACAAGAGGGACACACTGGAAAGCTTTTGAAGAAAATAGTTTTACCCACAGCATTGTGATATAATTCTGTTTGCGTTTCCTTTCTGGCCAATTTCCACATGCGTTTGCAGCATCCATATACTATTTTGAAATGCAGCACTAAATGTAGCATGTATGCCAGTTTCACTTGCATGTCTCGACACATCTTCTCTTCAGGAGAACGTTCCTATATAAAATGAGTAAGGAATGTGGCTGATATCTGAATACTGCTGAAAGTCTGAATACTGCTGTTAAACTGCAGCAAGCTGTATTATGGGCTTGAAAGAAATGTATATGCATTCACTTCTAAAGCAGCTCAAAGACTACTGAATTAGTATTTGTATATATATAATTTATGATATCTGTACTGTATTCTCAAAAAAAACAAAATGAAGAGAGTATCTTTGGAGTACGTTAGGCCAAATTTAGTGAACTCGGGTGAAGTTGAGCTACATTATCAGATCACGTCCTTCTAGATTCATTACACAGGATTTATATGATAATGATCTGTTGAGAAAAATGGGAAACATCATCTTCGATGAGAATAGCTTAATACAGTTGAGGCTTGAGTATTTCAGAAACTGCTGATCTCCTGGGATTAACACACACCACAGAACCTTTAGAAGTTACAGAGTCAACATAGTATCTAGAACTTACACAGAATGGTGTGAAGAACAAACAAAAAAAAATCCAGTGGGGGCTCCCAAGTGAACATGTTGTTCAGAGATTGAGAGTTTGATTCCCAACAATGCCATAGCCATCCATAGCTAGGAGTCTGAAAGAGCAAAATTGGCCCTGCTCTCTGGGTGGTAGGGGTCATACGCTCTCTTCCCTATCAATCACAGTGACACTAGTCAATCATGGCCTCCATGAGCTCATGCATGTCGAACAAGGAGGATAGCACTTTCCTGTAAGTGTGTTATTCCGCCCTGCAACACGGCATGAGCAGTAGTTCGAAAAGATGCAGTTGGCTGGCTTCGTGTATCTCATCGGAAACATGTGTTAAGCCTGGGAATTGACCTAGACTGAATTGGGGGAAAAAACAGGGGAAAATGCTAATGGGTAATATTTTGAGCTGACAGGAATCCACAGTAACTCAAATAACCACTTTTCACAACATTGGTCAGCAGGAAAGCATCTCAGTATATACAACACACCAAACCATAAGGTGGATGGGCAGAAGACAAGCGAGTTCCACTCCTGCCAGACAAGAACAAGAATCTAAGGGAACAGTGAATCTGGACAGCTGAAGATTGGAATAATGTTGCCTGGTCTTCTTCAGATATTCTCTGTAAACTCCGGAGACTGTTGTTTGTGAAAATCTCAGGAGATCAGTGGTTTCTGAAATTCTCAAACCAGCCCATCTGGCACCAACAATTATACCACAGTGAAAGTCACTGAGAACACATTTTCCCCATTTTGATGTTTGATGTGAACAAATGAAGCTCTTGACCTGTATCTGCATTATTTTATGCATTGTGCTACTGCCACTTGAACAATCAGGTGTACAGGTATTCCTAATAAAGTGGACAGTGTGTGTTTACTGTGTACAAGTCACAAAGTATGGATGATACTGGGCCTGAAAATGTGTATAATTGCGTTTCAAATGGTGTCTTCAAAATAACACATTGGTGTGGACATTGAGGAGCTGTATTTCCAATGTTGTACCGCTTGCTGATGTCATGGACTGTGGAGATATTAGAGAATAGGTGATGGTGTTCTGTTGCAGTCATAGTCTTCCTCAAAGCCTCGCTGTTTTTGAAATGATGCACTAGGATGCCCAAGCTGTGCAGGTAGGAGTACTCGGATGTCATAATCTCGAAAAAGGCCTACATGAATGCACAGAAAAAATGTTGGTTGGAAAGACTGAGACAGAAATGAGCACAATTGCACAGACAGTAATACTGATATTAATAACATTTTAAAATGACTTCTTTTTTAAATACTGTTTGTATTGGTTTATGGACTCTTGGCTGTATTGGTTATTCCTCTGAATTCAGGAATTTTCTCTGTGTGCATAGTTCTGGACACATTTTAGGTCTGGATCTCAACTTTGGAATATTTAAACATGATTATTTACATTTTTTTAGGATTAAACTTTTACTCCACTGCCCTTAATGGAATTGTATGTTACAGTTGCTATTGAATGTATTACTATACTCTACGTTAGTTCTTTATGGATAGAAAAAATTGAACGTTCGAATATATGGAGCATAGTCAAAATTGAGCGTAAATGTTACACATATCTGTAGATAGATATATGTAGATAAATGACCTTTAAAAAGCTATTTGGCATACAAGGTAAACCACATGTGTACAAAATATATGACAACACTACAAGCACCTGACTTCATACATAATCCTGTGTGACAGGAAACAGTCAAGAATAGGATAACAGGGTGTGGCCATGCTGTGAGTACAAGGTGGACCTTGATATTTACACAGCAGTGAGACTCCACTCTGAAACCAGATACTTAATTGCCACAAACCAAGCCAACATTTAGCCTTATCACATGTGAAAGTCTCACGGAAATAGAACCTAGCATTAAATCTGATGATTTTTTTTTTTTTTAGGGTGTAGCTCCATGCCTATGACAGATAGTGCATTTGACCTCATGGTCACCTTTAACAGGTCTTCTATTCAAGGTCAGAAAATGGCCACACTTAACTTCCTGTGCATTTCACAATGCCTTGTTATAAAAAGCAAAACAGAAAGCTGTAGAAAGAATAAAGGCAGGCTGGTCATGTGTTACTGACATGTGTTAGTCACTGTGTCCCAACAGCAGAGGCTGTATGAAGTATGAACAGAGACTGAAGGACTGCAGGATAACCCTTTGCTCATATTCATGGCTGGGTGTGTGTTCTGTTTTCCTGTCCTGTCCTTTTTAAGCACTTTTTCTTTAACACGGTAGAAGTAAGACTATTTGGAGGACAACAGCTTAGAGACATCAGTGACTCTGGTTGAAAGAAGACGTTATAAATTACATAATCACAGAATAATTGTCTATTTTCACAGTCTTACAGGTACAATTTGCTAATATAGTTAGCAAACGTCTCCCTATTATTCAAATTACAAAGACCTTTTCACACCATTTACCTCTTGCCGCTTACGCTCCTCAGGTGAAATGCTCTCCAGAATGCCCATCTCCTTCACCTGGGAGTTCCAAATGAGACAAAAAAAAAAGATAAGAACCATAAACCTGTAAGAAATTACAAGTTATGCACCAATAAATTTCATATCCATTAAACTAGGGTCAGGATTCAACTGACCGCCCAAGATCTACAAAGTAAAAATAGCTTCATCCAGATCAGGAAGTTTGAGAACTTTTGTGGAATTACCATGGAGGTTATAACAGTTAAATAGATGAGTGCCGAAACATCTTAAGGACTATAACACAAGTCCAGGCTGTTATAGGCTCTATTTTAAGCTGACATGATAATCAACCATATGAGCCATCGGTCTATGACCTCCATTACTGTGCTTTTACATTCTTCTTTCACTCACTCATTCTTGCACTCCTGCTCCTGTCTCCTCCTTACCTGAGGAAGTTGGCTCCAGGTCATGTATGCTGCCTTGTAGTTTTTCACAACAATGCCCTGGTCCTCCTCTGGCATCTGGCTGAAGTCATCATCATCAGGCCCCAGGCTGTTGGACTGGAGACCTCTTTCCTTAATCTCCTGGTATAACTGTGGATCTGTGGCAAGACGGCAGTGATTGTGGATCATGTTATCTCCACTTGCGTATACCTACTAGTGCTACTGAAGAAGGAAGAATGTTAATGACCAAATTATATATATATATATATATATATTTTTTACAAAAGCTTAGCTCTAGCTTCAAAGATGGAATGACATCACACATGTTGCTCTACTTTTAGAAAAGACATATTTGGTAGTTTTTGGGTCCTTAAACTATCCACAAGAAATTTCTTGGTATCCATGAACACATTCCCCCATCTAATGAACAGCAGACTGCAATGAATGTCAAAATCACAACCACTCCTGCACTGTGTTTAGTCTCATACCATCCTTAAAGGATCCACCATGCTTCTGGTTCCTCTTTCTACCCAAGGTTCTCTGAGAGGGAGGGAGAGAGGGAGGGAAAGAGAGAGAGAGAGAGAGAAAAATAGAAGGCAAACAGAAATGGGGTGAAACGTGATCTTATCCCACTGGAATGTAAGGAACTTCTTGGTGTGACAACTCATGGGAGATTACAATAACATCTGCCACATGTTTGCATGACCAATCATTAAAATGTACTTAAAATAGGGATGCACAACAAATACATATTGTATCTTACATGCCAAGATTTGTTTCATTCAGCAGTCCAGCTGCTGCAACAAAATCAAACATTCCTTGCTCTAACACAGCCAGTCACAGACAGAGCACTAAGCCGGATCACAAACTTTCCACAACACGCTGATTACTCCCATGTGTTTTCAGTGACTCTTTTGAATCATTGTTCAGTGAATCGCCACATCTATTCTGAAGGATGACTGGAATCAATCGGTCACGGTTCAATTAAAATGAATTATAGTAACTGTAACCAAAAAAAAAAAACAAGCACAACGCAGATGCCATCAGCTGTCTTCATGTCACCAGATGATATTTTCTCTCCTTAATCTCATGTTAATTCACTCGAACACTTATTTGCCTGTACACCTGCCATCAGGACAATCCCAAAGCATATACTGAGGTTTTGTGTGCCCATTTCAATGAAGAGAGTTTATACTGCTAATAATGAAGATAAAAAAAAAAAGAGAGATATACTCACTGAGCACTTTATAGAAAAACCTGTACATTCATGCAATTATCTAATCAGCCAAACGTATGGCAGATAATATCAATGCAATGCATAAAATCATGCAGATACGGGCTAGCAGGTTCAGGTAAAGTTCACATCAACCATCAGAATGGGGAATGGTGGTCAACAGAGACTGGCCAGACTGGATCAAGCTGACAGAAAGGCTACAGTAACTTAGATAACCACTCTGTACAATTGTGGTGAGCAGGAAAGCATCTCAGAATGCACAACACCTCAAACCTTGAGGCGGATGGGCTACAACAGGAGAAGACCACATTGGGTTCCGCTTCTGTCAGCCAAGAACAGAAAGCTGAGGCTGCAGTGGGCACAGACTCACCAAAAATGGACAGCTGAAGACTGGAAAAACATAGCTTGGTCTGATGAATCTCAATTTCTGCTGAGGCACACAGATGGTCAGAATTTGGCACCAACAGCATGAATCCATGGACCCAACCTGCCTTGTGTCAAAAGTCCAGGCTGGTGGAGGTGGTATAATGGTGTGGGGAATGTTTTCTTGGCACACATTGGGCCAGTTAGTACCAGTTAATCATCGACTGAATGCCCCAGCCTATTTGAGTATTGTTGCTGACCGTGTGCATCCCTTCATGGCCACAATTTACCCATCTTCCTATCGCTACTTCCAGCATGAAAATGTACCATGTCCCAAAGCAAAAGTCATCTCAAACTGGTTTCATGAATATGACAATGAGTTCAATGTTCTTCAGTGGCCTTCCCAGTCACCAGATCCGAATCCAATAGAAGGAATTTGAGAAGAATTTGGGATGTGGTAGAACAGGAGATTAACAGCATGAAAGTGCACCTAAGAATCTGCAGGAATTGTGTGATGCAGTAATGTCAACATGGACCAGAATCTCAAAGGAATGTTTCCAAAATCTTATGAAATCCATGTCATGATGAATTGAGGCCGTTCTGAGAGCAAAGGGAGGCCATACTCAATATTAGAATAGTGTTCCTAATAAAGTGCTCATTGAGTGTATTTGTATATTTTAAAATGAACAGTTTAACGCTTTGACAAAATTCATTGCAATTTTAGGTCAAGAAGAAAACGAATGAGTTGAAAGCAATCATCTATATTAGCTATCAGCTAAAGGTAGGTCCCTGCCTTCACATATATGCATTAGAAGTCATATTCAAAGTTGATGAATTAAGCCCAAAAGCTTTGCCAATATTTACGCAGAGAAATCAAGTCTATTTTGAGATGAGTTATGTGCATGTTTGAATTGAAGAGATTATGTAAATTAACCATGTGTACACCTCCAAGCGTTCGATACGGGCTTTTTTAAACAGCTTCTAGACCACTGCCTTTAAACACAAGCACTTGCCATTAAGCCCCAAAAAAATTAGAGATAGAAAATGCAGATGGAATAAGGACAATTGCTGTCAAATGCAATACAATGTAACATAAAAGCAAGACAAAATCTATTAATGAAAAAAGGCTAATATGATATATTAATAAGAAGCATTGAAATTAACATCTAATACGTCCTTGAGATAAGCAATGTTTATAATTAATATGCTGTCTCCTCCAAACACCTCCATTTGTGAAAAAAAACTGAATGTGGATTTTAAAGGGATGTAGCCAATTTAATATTGGCTTCAAATGGTATTAATATTTATAGTCCAAAATCTAAACTTCAGTGTGACATATCGTGGGAATATCTAAAAATTATACAGCAGTATTGCTCCTCACTTCAGCTGATATTGCACAAGAAAAATTGACTCGAGGTCAAAATCGAGAGTAACTAAGACACACCTCTGTTTCAGGCAAACTTCACCCTACATGCGTAAGTCTCGTGCAACTTCTGAATACCGCTTCTATCTGTAGTTATGTCTGAATACCGATGTGTGCAATTTTGGTATTAAATCTTCACTACACACACGTAACTCAACTCTGAATATGGCCTTAGATGTTCAACTACATTATATGAAAACCAAGAAGTCATAGTTTGGCTCACTTTGCGTCCAGGGTTGGGAACCGGCTTCGGGCTAGGAGTTTTCTCCTTCTCCTCAGTAACAGGCTGCAGCAGGTCCTGTTTCCAGGTCAAATCTGCATCAAGACTGGTGACAGCAGTTCGGTACGACTTGTTCCTGCGGTTCCTACGTAAGCCACCATCATCACTGTCATAGTCCTCCCAGGAGAGATCAGGATCATGAGAGAGACGCTGGATGTTCTTTTGGGCCTCACGGGCTACAGGCAGCGTGACCACCGTGGTGTGGTGGCGGTTCTTTGGTCGACTGGTAACAGCCAGGTTTTTGGGGATGAGCTGCTGGGTTCCAAGTTTCCGAGCCGCTTCGCTCTCGGTGCTGAGGATTACAGGAGTCCGTGAAGGCTGCCCGGGCACAGTGAGGTCTCTGCTTGAGGATGAACAATCAGCCTGGCAATCCAGATGAAGCTGGGAGGAGAGCATGCTGTCCAGAAGGAGAGGAGACTGGTCCCCCGCGGATGTCTGGGATTGTCGGTGTGACATGGTGGACCTGTTTTACTTTGAAAAGGAAGCGCTGAAGGGTTTTTGTCGCAATGGTTTCATTGGCTCGGAGCTCTCAGCGGACCATTGTCACAACCTGCTGTAAAAGAGATGGGTGGGGTGGGATTGGTTGTGGTCAACTAGAATTATAATTCAGAACTCAATCAAACCTGTTTAAAAGCAGGATCTGTCAGTTGTTTTACTCATCTGCATCGTGCAGTAAAAATCTTAATTAGCTTGACAATACATGAAGATAAAGGATATCACAGAGAACAAAACAGAAACTCCAGCCTTCAGGAGAATCCCCAAGCATTTGAAGCTCCTGAAGTCTGGAGCCAAGTCTATGTGCTGTTTTCTTGATAAGCTTTAATTCATTATTTCTATGATTATTTTAAACAAAGCAGATGAGACTTTCAGAAACAGTTCCTAAACAGGTCTGACTGAGTTCTGAATTGAAATCCAGTTAACAAAGCAACATAACAACTAAACCACACCAAAGACTACTAAATACAATATAATCCCAAAAAAACAAAAAACAAAATACACTGGACGTTCAAAGCTGAACTCAAACACTGCTGTTGGGGTTAAACAAACACTAAGTTAAAGATTTATTAGTAAGAAAAACAAAACTTAATGTGCATTTTAAAGGGATGTTGCTATTAGTTAATAATGTCATATTTTATATTAGCGTCAGATGGTATTAAGAGTATTTATAGCCCAAAACATGAATTTCAGTGTGACATATTGTGGGATTATCTAAAAATTAGACAGCAGTACTACGCACGTATTGTCAAAAATGAAATATATTGGAAATTCAAAACTGAATTCAAACACTGCTGTTGGGATTAAACCGACACTAAGCCACAGATTTATTCCCAAGTATATATTAACCACCCAGAGTGAAAGAATGTTCCGGGTTGTCTGAGAAATTGAATCAAGTGTGCATAAGCAAGAAAATCAAACTGCAAGTACTGACTGAACACATCACAATAATGCACATGGCCACTACGATATAATCCTGTGCACTCAGTTTAGAATCAGGCTGTCCTGTTAAACAGTCTCATTTAGAAAGAAGTACATCTGTCTAGTTTGGACAGATTTAAAGACAGAAGTGCCTGCATCTCTCCATCTGTTCTCAAGTTCAAGTCAAATAACTGTACTTGTCCTTGATATTATTCTATTATCTGTTATAGGTATTGCCTGTGTTCAGCTGGTGATGCATGAGTCACTGTGGATATTTAAGCGACTTGTTTTGATACAGTAATAGTGCTCTGTAACTGAAAATACACACCCAGATAAACTGGATGTTAACTCCTGTCCCGACTCAGACTATGTAGAAATGTAGATTATGTCCTCCAACCATTCTCCAATTCATCAGCACGCACGCGCGCGCTACACACTAATCAGTACAGTGATATTTAGTTCAGGCGTAAAAAACTAACCAATAATATGCGAACAGAGGTAAAGTAAGCCTGTAGAAATAGAAATATCTGTCTTCGGTAGCAGGAGTAAATTCTAACAAAAAGCTTAACCTAGCCTGAACAAGATAAAAACCGCAATAAAAGCATTTAGGCATAAAGCATAAAGGCTGTGATATGGGCACCAAACATTTCCTCAGGTACAGAGTCACTTTCAGCACAAACAACCAATAAAACCCACCCACAAATGTCTTCAGAGCATTCTCAAGATTTGAGACTCTGAAAATATTCGACATTATTTCGCCATTTAAGCTAAAGTTAATGACAATTTACTCTATATATAAAAAGCAAGCAAACAAACAAAAAAACCTTACCTGTATAGCCGAACACTGGAACACATTCAGCAAACTGCGAGCTTTCCGGATGTACGAATACAGGTGTGAAAGCCACGCCCACTACTCCGTGCTTCAGTACAGGATGTTTCTCATAAGCGTCACTAGCCTAGAATTAAACACGTTCTTTAACAAACTGACTTTATATGGCTTTATCTGGCTTAAAATGGACTTATCTAAATGGACATATTTTTCCAACCCTGGGACATTTTGTCGCTTTCTTTGCACCAAAGTATTTGAAGGTCATTAGTATAATTATTACCACACTTTATGGCTGGATAATTGTACATTATATAGCGCCATCTGCTGGTCAAATATAGGTATAACCAACTCTCATATACTCTGTGTGTGTGTGTGTGTGTGTGTGTGTGTGTGTGAGTGTGCGTGTATATGGCCAGAAACCAGTATATAGCCTACTCCCTTGGTTTCTGGCCTGAAAAATGAAGAAAATTCTTTAATTTTTTTCATTCTTAATAACCACTTTATCCTTGTCTGGGTCAAGATGGATCTGGAACACCGGGTGTAAGGTGAGAATACACCCTTGTTGGGATGGAAGTCCGTCGCAGGACTCCATGGGCACACACAAATGCATAGCCAACACACAGACCATAGTCAATCTGGCATGTTTCTGGGAGGTGGGAGGAAACCGCATGTGAACCCATCTGAACCCATGTGAACACAGGGAGAACATGTATAAAAATTCCACACAGACAGTAACCGGAGCTGAGGATTGAACCAGGGATTCTGTGAGGGGGCAACACTGACCACTGCACTACCGTGCCACCTATCTACAAAACAATATATTTCCATAACTAAAAATATACTATCTGATTATTACATGCCTTTTCAAAGCAGTACATTTTTATTCATTCAAAGCCAGCACCACGAATTCCAAGAAATCAAATGTTTTTATTTTGCTACTTTTGCCTGACTGACAATGATGGTTTACAGTAATAAATCAATGCAAGCAAAGGATGAGGAAGAAAAACTGGACCTTCATGCAGCAACCAAAGGGCAGCAGAGTTTTTTCCTCAGTATAACTATGTACATTATTCATAAATAGAAAATCTTCTAATGGCAATTGCTTTTGTATATAGCTTTGTTTTTAAACATCAATATGGCATCAAATGAAATTAAACCAAATATTGCATGCATTGCACATATTTGAATGAGAATGACAATATTTCTTTACACTTGCAAAAAATGTACACTCTAAATACATCACGTTTATCTATCACACATTTTGTGACACAGAACAGACACCACATATATACACAGACATTCAGAAAGACACGTCCGGCACTTTTCCAAGGTCCAGGTACCCTATGTGTACTGTTATGAGAAGATGTAGTGAGGGAAAAGTGTGCTGATAAAAATGGATGTACACCCTCAACATAATCATCCATGTCAGTCACAAGACCAAAAATGAATGTGCAGTAGCAATAGAATAAAATATAAACATATCCATATAATCTGCCCATGTGTTCAAACAAACAAGCACAAATATTCTTCCCCTAGAGTAAACTCTGTGGTTTGTAAATCTTAGTAAAGAATATGTATGATTTTTGGACAGAACGTGTGTAATGTATTACACAGTACAATATTAAAGACAGCGGCATCTTCCATGTTCTGGTCGTTATGGAAATACAAATATGCATCTTATGGTTACTTTTATTATCATAGACAGGTTTGGGCAATTTCACATTTTCATGACTGTGTAAAAAAACAAATAAAATGAATTATATCAATGAAGAATTATTAATCAATGGGTTGATTGCTAAATATGCAAACTAAAACACATGCACAAAAGTCCAGGTTATTGTCAATTAATATATCTTTTTCTCATATGCCAAAAGTAGTTGTTAAATCATTATTTCAGTGCACTTATATGTAGTTCAATGTCAGCATCTTTTAAACTAGTATGCTGTATTCAAATTTCCTTTAGAATGATTGGCTGGTTAAAAAAATTAAAATGTTTGTACAGAATAATTGCTCTTTCTAGACATGAAAATACTTTGAAGATTATTAAATATGGAAATGTGAGGAAATTAGTTGCATTGAAATGATGTATGTATTTGTAATATTATTGCTGGCATGTTGACAATGTTTTTTTAAAATAAATCTACAGGTGCACAAATAGAGGACCGCTTATGAATTATAGGTTTTATAATCACACATAATTCGTATCACAATGTACTATGGATTCGTTAACAGTCCTGAACAGTACAAATCTGCAGCTGGATGAATTCAAACAGCCATGCTCTGTGCTGAGCCACTCAGTATGCAGAACGGACCTGGTGGACTGTGGGTGTCCTACAGGTGATGGAAGCAGAATGGGGACAAACTACTGTTTGGCTATGTCGCCTTTCCTTAAAATGACCTGCCGCTGCCACGGCGCCAGCTTAGTCTCATCATAGCCTAATGTACGCAGCCGTTCCAGCTCCATCTTCTCTTCGTTCTCCTTTTCCATCCTCAACCGCTCTTCTTCTTTCCTGCCATGTCAAAAGAAACCACAGAGAAGCGAGAATATATATATATATATATATATACACACACACACACACACACACATATATGTCCGGAAGTATTTGGACAATGACAGAGTTTTTGTGATTTTGCCTTTATACACCACCACAATGGAGTTGAAATAAAACAATCAAGATGTGATCGAAGTGTAGACTTTCAGCTTTATTTAAGAGGTTCCACAAAAATATGGCATTTACCATTTAGGAATTACAGCCATTTTAAGCAAAGTACCTCCATTTTCAGGGGCTCAAAGGTATTTGGACAAAGTGACATAATTGTAAATATAACCATAATTTTAATACCTGGATGAAAATCCTTTGTAGTCAATGACTGCCTGAAGTCTGGAGCCCATGTTCTCAAAACTCAAATTCTGAGTTTCCTCCCTGGAGATGCTTTGTATGTAGCAGTATGTTTAGGGTCATTATCCACCTGCACTGTGAAGCAGCGTCCTATCAGTTTTGTAGCATTTGGCTGAATGTGAGCAGAGAGTATAGCCCTATACACCTCAGAGTTCATCTTGCTACTTCTGTCAGCAGTCGCATCATCAATAAACACCAGTGAGCCTGTTCCAGCCATACAGGCTCATGCCATAACACTTCCTCCACCATGTTTGACAAATTATGTGGTATACTTTGGATCTGTTCCTTTCTTTTGCACACTTTTCAGGTACAAGTTAATCTTGGTTTCATCATTCCAAAGAATCTTTGATCAGAACATGGGAGGCTTTTTTAGATGTTTTCTGGCAAAGTCTAATCTGTCTTTCCTGTTCTTGAATGTTACCAGTGGTTTGCACCTTGTTGTAAACCCTCTGTATTAACATTCATGAAGGCGTCTCTTGATTGTAGATTTTGACAATTATACGCCTACCTTCTCCAGAATATTCTTGACTTCTGTTGATGTTGTGAAGAGGTTTTTCTTCACCAAGGAAAGGATTCTACGATCATCCACTTTAGCTGTCTTCCATGGTCTTCCAGGCCTTTCAATGTTGTTGAGCTCACCAGTGCTTTCTTTCCTTTTAAGAATGTACCCAACTGATGATTTGGCCACACCTAAGGTGCTATCTCTCTTACAGATTTATGTTGTTGTTTTTTCAGCTTAATGATGGCCTCCTTCACTTGCACTTGAGATCTCCTTGGACTTCATATTGGTAACTACAGTTGAACAGCTGCCAAATGCCAACTGAATACCTGATATCAACACCAGACCTTTTATCTGCTTCATTTGTCTTGAAGTAATTAGGGAATGGACCTCACCTGGTCAATTAACCTCTTGTCAGTCGATTGTCCAAATACCTTTGAGCCCCTCAAAATGGAAGTACTTTGCTTAAAATGGCTGTAATTCCTAACTGGTAAATGCCATATTTTTGTGGAACCTCTTAAAATAAAGCTGAAAGTCTACACTTTGATTACATCTTGACTGTTTCAAATCCAGTGTAGTGGAGTATAAAGGCAAAATCACAAAAACTCTGTCATTGTCCAAATACTTCTGGACCTGACTTAGTATATATATATATATACTAATATATACAAAAGATGAATATGAGACAATAGATCAGAATTTCAGCTTTCACTTCTTGATATTTACACCTAGGATCTGCTCATGATCCAAAAAACATGAGCTCATCCCATCTTTCTCTACACTTTGTCCTTTGCATCACTTTGTTAGAGGTTAATCATGGTTCCAGAACCTTTGTTGCTCATCTCTGTATTTCTTTGTGAATTCCAATCTGGCCTTACGATTCTTACTGCTGATGAGTGGTTTGCATCTTGTGGTATGGCCTCTATATTTCTACTTCCGAGGTCTTCTTTGAATGGTGGATTGTGCTACCTTCACTCCTGCCCTGTAGAAGTTGTTGGTGATGTTATCATGTTATCATGTTTTTTCTTCACAGCTCTCACAATGATTCTGTTATCAGCTGCTGTTGTTTTCCTTGGCTGACCTGTTTCATGTCTGGTTGTTAGTACACCAGTGGTTTCTCTCTTTTTCAGGAAATTCCAATTTGGATCTGATCGATTTTTGCTTGCATTTCTCCCATAGACAGCTCTCTGGTCTTCATATTGGTTTATCCTTTTTAACAACAAATGGTGTCTTCACAGGTGAAACCCAGGGCTCAAACCAAAAGTAGACATTCAGAACTATTAATTGTTTAAATAATCAATCTGGGCAACAAGAAACACCTGTCAGTCACATAATATTTTCGTTCACTTGAAAAATGGGTGCGATCAAACAACAAGATATCAGTAAATATCAGGTCTTGCTGTTCAAATACTGTATCAATACCATTCAGAGAGAGAGAGAGAGAGAGAGAGAGAGAGATGTAGGTAGATAGATATTGATGATAGATACAGATGGATATTGATTAAATTATAATTATGCCAAGAAATGAATGCCAATAAAGTAAAGTACTAGCACATTTATCATTCCTCCATCTTGTTAATATCTTACCTTTTCTGCTCCCTGCCCGTCCAGGTGGTACATAAGAGACATTAAAAGATGAGACATTTATAAATAACAGTGAATATGCTAACTTAATTGAAAAAACATTACACATAGATACTTCAAGACATTGACAGGCATTTACAAGCAGTGTAAAAACTAGTCTGTACAACGCACTGCTTCAGTTGTGTGAAAAAGTTTGGGCACTCCTGGCCAAATTACTTTTTTTAAGAAAAAATTTTTAAGAAGAAGTGCAGAGCACATCTAGTTCTGATATTCCTAGGCCGTCTTGCATGCATAGCATGTTTAAGATTTACTCATATTTTCAATATAGAGACTGGAAGGGTGTCCATACTTTTGCACAAACCACAATTTCTATTTTTTAAGTTAATCAAATATAAAGTAAATGCGCAGAAAAAAAAACATTTAAAAAAATAGCGTGCTGCATAGGTTGTGTTTGCTTCTTTTGACTTCAAAAATCAATAAAATATTTCATTTTGTAACTTGTGCATTCAGAAAGCAGAAACAGAACATCATGGTCAAGTCTGTGACAAATGTAGAGGTTTATCATAGACTACAGATGAGTCTAGCATCTTTTTTACTTATTAATTTGTGAATTCATATGAATTTGCTTTAAACTTAATTTCTTTGATATTATCATTTAGGGTAGTAGCCAATATTTTTGTTTTTAAATGAATGCTGGTCATGAAAGAAAACAAAAATTGCAGAATGCAACTGCTTTTACTCACTTCTCTTCATCCAGTTTTTTCTTCATGATGTCTCTTCTCCAAGCAGGCATGGATGCAAGCCGGGCCTCCTCCTCTTCAGCCTATCAGAAAGAGACAAAACAGTGTGGTCAGTGAGCTGACTGAAACATCACTTCAATTTATTTATACTTCTACAAGTCACAGGTTTAGGAAAAGATAAATACACCAGTGTTAACTGTAAAACATTAATAAGTGGTGTGCTACAAGTACCTAATTTGCATGATAAAGATTTTAGTTTTCCTGATTAGAATAGATCTAGCTATTATATTAAAAATTTTGAGTATTTAAAAATAAGATAATTTAAACAAAAAAGATAAAATATACATTGTTCAAAAAATTTTAAGTGCCAGTGTAAACCCAGCAGGTCTGCTATATATAATTGAAACCACCCTGCAAAACATCTATGATGTGCCCTAAAGTGAGATCATTTAAATACAGGTTAAAAATATTCTTACCATTTAAAAAAAAAAAAAAAAAAACATTTCTGTTGCTGCACTTTATTTTCTGCATTACACTTTTTACATCTGACCTTTTTTTATGTAATTTTCTATCTGAATATATCTTTTTACTTCTTCATTTTATTTTATGTATCATTTATTATATTTTATTATCTTTTCTGCTTATGTAAAGCACTTATTAAGAATTAGCTATGTGTATGAAATGCACTACACATATAAACTTGCCTTAGTTATTTGTAAACCTTCAACAAATTTATACATTGGCCTCAAGATTCCCCAAAGGAAATCATGAGGGAAAACTGGAGGAGGAGGAGGATCTGAAACCAAATTCCACTACAGTCTACAGTTCAGGTCTACAGTTCTGTCTTCACACAGAATGAAATATTATCTCCTGCAGACTTACACATTGTAACAAGAGGCCAGAGCAGGAGGTGGCCATTCTGAGCTTCTCATCTTCTCTTTAAAGTGGATCAATTACTCTAAATCTGCTCCAGTGAAGCAATTTCACTGGCAAAGGCTCCAGCATCTAGGTAATCTAATCTACAACTTAATATTTAAATACTCCCCTGGGAATTATAACTGAAGAAAAAAAAAAACACCAAAAGAGAACAAACGGATTAACACTTAAAACAAGTTAAGTTTCATAAGCTGATAAGTTTACGTTGATGTCTCAGCACTGAAGCTTTGGATATGATTGGTGTTTTGTCACTGTTTTCCTAATGGTGTTTCGCAACAGTTCCGGGGCTCTGCATGTACACGTGACTCAGATCATTAGCACATATAAAACCAAAACATACTGTGCTTCGGATGCCAACTAGGAGCTAATTTTTTAAATCCAATTAGGCCCCAGGATCCCTCTAGAGCAGTGGTTCTCACAAGTTTTGTAGCCAGGGACCCCTTCAACTGTAAACATAAATTCCACAGGCCCACTCAGTATAAATTTATTTCATAAATGTTATTTTTAATTTTTGAAGCCATAGAACATTCTATTCCTGAAATGTCCAACCATAGAACGCATTGGGTTTGAGCTGACTTGGGTGCTTGGTCCCCTAAATAGAATAAATTTGTGTGTAGTAATTTCCACCACCTGGGGTCCCTGGACCTATTTTTAAAAGCACTGCTCTAGAGGAACCCTTAAAAAAGGGGTCATCAATCTCCACAAATGGCCAGTGTAGTGTGTAGGAGCCACACCTATTAATTGATTAAAGGCAAAAAAATCAACTAATTAAACACGTGGAGTCAGGCATGGCTTCTGATTGGTTGGAATGAAAATGAGAAAAAAAATGACTGGAAAATGTCCAAGGTAGAACTCTTGTTTGGAAGCTAAGAATGCTTAATTATCCACTTATCCAGACTGACATCACTGGCTAATTAAAGTAATGTTGACTGGGATAACCTTTTCTATATTTTACATTTTTCTACAGAATTCACTTTTTTGGTTATTTAATATACTTCCAGTGCATATATTCACTTTACAATTACACACATTTTTTGACTTTTACTTATAAAAGCCATTGTTGCAAAGCCACTGTTGGCAATTACAGCTTCGAGATGTCTACAGTAACAAGTAGTTAGGTTTTTGCATTGTGGTTCAGTTTTGGCCTTAACAAATTGTCTTCAATTATCCAAGGTTCCTGAGGGTCCATCTGATGGACTCACAATTTCAAAATCCTATATAAATTTTGAATTTGATTGAAGGTCCAGATTTACTGGAGATTGGCTAGGCAATACAAGGCCTTCTTGAATTATTTTGGCTGTAAGTTCGGGTTTGTTGTCTTTTTGAAAATTCCACCTTCTCCCCAGATTCAGTTTCTTGGACAACGAGATAAAATTCTCTTCTAATATGCCCCAGTACATGGTTCCCTCGATTACATGTAATGCCACAGTAACATTTGCGGAAAAGTAGCTCCATATTATGATGCTCCCACCTCCATGCTTCACTGTAGATAATATGTTCTTGCAATCATACATACAACCCTTCTTTCTACAAACACAACATGGTGAATTATTGCCAAAGAGTTTGATTTTTGTTTCTTCTGACCAGAGTATATTGTTCCAAAATTAATTCTGATTTGTCTAAATGCTTTTAGATGTGCATCACTGTGCTTCTTTTCAGCAGAGGAGTTTTGCATGGGGTATAGGAATGGAGACGACTGCGGTGCACTTCATTGTTATTGTTCTCTGTGTAACTGTTGTTCCTGCTGCTTTCAGGTCTTCCTGCAAATCTTTTCAAGTGACCTTCATTATCATTAGTCTGAGCACACTTGAAATTTTATGTGCCGTCCCTGTAGGGGGATGATTATTGTGGTTCCATGAACTTTCCACCTGCATATTAAATAACCAATTTTACTGACAATGATGTTTTTTTATTGTTTTTTTTTTTTTTTGCTATGGCTCTGTAGCCTTTTCTACTGAAGTGTTATTTAATAATGTTGTCCCTGAGAACTTTAGGAAGCTCCTTCATCATGATTGCTACTTACTCATCCTAACCAATGGCAAGTCTTTTGTCTGTTATAATGACACCAGGTGCAACTTGAACAAGAACATATTTGCAGCATTAATATCTAGGACTTGATTTATGTTTATGTAACCTTTACATATACAGTTTTTAATATAGTGTCTTTGTTTATGCTTATGAATACCTAATTTTTGTTCACTTTTTTGTTCACAGTTAATTCAACAGCATGTAAAAGCAGTAAATTTAAAGTGGATAAATGCACTGGTAGTATATTATATAACAAATCCAAATGTGTATTTCTCCTCACTGTATGTATAGGAGCATAAGCATATAAAAATTAAATTACAGGAAAAGGCACATTAGCAAGAAATACACCTTATATGTTTTATTGATGTGGAACCAAAAAACAGAAACACTTCAGACACACATAAACCTAAATCAAAATTAACACCCAAAACATCATTAACATCCAAAATTACCACCAATAAGCACTTGAATTATATAATCATTGTATCTTGAGTTTAAAACATCCAATAATTTTATGATTTAGCTGAGTTCACCTGCATAGCAAAAACAATTACATTAGAGAACAAGCTAATTAAAGGGCATGTATTTTAATGTACTGTAAAATACTGTAAGAATTATGAAATACAGGCAATCTTCAAATGAAAATATTTTTTAGAATTATGTGATTGGGCCCTTAAATAATCCTAAATACACAGCAGGAACACTGGGCACGAAGTGAGAACATACCATGAATGGCATACCAGTTCATCCACTGAGAACCAAGAACCATGGATTTCACTATTTGGTTATATTTCATGTCATAACCCCAGTATAAACATTGTGTTTATAGAAGAGGGTTGTGTCTTTAATATCTCATTGGCTAAGATCATATAAAAATTAAATTAAAAAAGTGATAGTACTAAGGAGGGCCAAGAAAGAGAAGCCAAAAAAAATTAAATTTATCTCAGATGCAAATTCAGTTAACCAATTTATGTTTATGGATGAAATAACTACCCAAATTAGGAAGAGCCAAACGCAATACGCTTTTAGGAATGCAGATTACACCAAACTACTATACATCAGGCCTTTTTTATGGCCTGAATCCGGCCTATTTTGTCTCTTGTCTCTGGCTTAATTAGTAGTAATGTTACATCTATACTTAAAAGCTGTAAATGGTAAAAATGTTATGTTTATCTGTGCAACTGTGAATTATCCTCTTTTATAAGACAAAAAAAGATCAGCAAAAACCATTCCATCTAGATGGAACCGACAAACAATTATTCACTATACCAGCTGCTAGAGCATGGGTTATACAATAATAATACTATATAAGAAAAGTATTGGTCATTTGTTAACAATATATTGTGGCTTGGCCTGCATATCCAGCATAATTTTTCTGTTTGGTCCACTTAGTCTATTTGGTCTGTTGAAGCTGAATTGCCTTGCACTAGACCATGGGTAGATAGCAATTGTTATAATTGTATTCTCTTGTAATGCAATAAAAAGCATCGACCATGGTCAACCACCATCCAAGACTACAATTTGGCCAAGAGTCACAAAACGATAGCTCCTTACTTCCATATAGCCATATATTCCATAAATTCCATACAAGTCTTTGACTGAGGACCTTCTACACTTGCTCCAATTTCTTTTTCCAACATTGTGCATTTACCATGGCCCTTTCCATATGGATATCAGATTAAAATTGGAGTCCCAATTTTTTTAAAAAATCTTCTGACCTCCATCAAATAACCCTACATTATATTTAGGTGGACACTAAATTTGCAGTGTTCAGCAGTAACCTGCGTTAGATCATTATTCAGTCAAGGAGAGAGTCTCAGATTCTTTTTCTCTAACCAACTCTCTCACATGTCTGGATAGACCTTATGTCCCATAACGAGCTTCATCTGAAGACTTCCTTTAAATTTCTCATTTTGATCAAATAATCGCCATCACTGTTCAGATATCAAACAATTCTGCTTCCTTCTCCTTCCAGAAGGCAAAACTTCGCTCAATGTATCTGATTATATCCTCGTTGCTAAACTCTTTTAGATCATAAATAAGCTTTATCGAGTCCTCATTCAGCTCTTCATTATATTTTGCTGGAATCTGTTTCTCAGCATGACCGTTGAAGGTTTCAGACAGAGGTTTTTCAATAGTCACTTGTGTGGGTGTCTGGTTCTCTGGCTGTTCTACATTAGGTATGTCTGCATTTTGATCATGGTCCAGTATGGTAGACTCATCAATCTGCTCTGTAGAGTTCACTTCACTTTTTGAAATATTGTCTGCTGTGTCCTGTATAGGCTCCTGCGTGGACGCTTGTACTTTGTCAGATGCAGGTGATTGTGCTGAATTTTGCTCAGTCTTTTCAAGAGACTCTTGTTCTGGTGTTGTCTCGGGTACAAGTCCTGAGTCTAAGATCTCCTGAATTCTTTTTGGTGAGTCAATCTGAGTTGTCTCCAACAGCCCTCCCCCCTCTGTAGTGTCACCAAAGTATTTCAGCTTGATGTCCTCAAAGCCATCTGACCAATCACAATTCCCTCTCTCAATGCTTTCCATCACTTCACGGTGGAACTCACGGATCAGTTCCCAAGGATGGCTGCCAATTCGATCAAACATCTCATAGCACAGCAAGTGTCGGAACTTCCGCTCACTGCGAGGCATGTTCATCTCAAGCAATTGGAAGTAGCCAAGCATGAAAAGATCAAGGGTCAGGTTATCATAATGAACTGGAGCCCCATTTATATGAGGGAGAAAATGCTCGGGCCAGTAGATCATTTGAGCACGACTGAGCCGACGGATCTGACGTGAGGGTACCTGGCTCATAATGGTCCTCCAGTGGCCAAGCAGGTTTCCTACTACCTGCCTCTGTTTCATGAAGTGCAGGAGCTGGTCATCCTCGCTCCCATCCAAGTCAAACTGGTTATTATTATCCTGGGAGTGATAGCCATCTATCTCGACTCCTTGACTTCTTCTTCTCCCTGTGTACTTGGGTCTGTAAGACTCAGTCATAGTGTACTTTCTCCAGTGCTCCAGAAACAAGAACACAATCCTTTCCTTTCGCATCTCAATAGACTCCTGAACATAGCTCAGGTCTGTCTGCACCTCGAGGCTGCGTGTGAGATGGTTTCCATTTAGTGCAGCGTCACTGGATAAAGGTTGTGTCAGGTTATCCATGCCTGACTGGGAGACACCATTATGTCCATTGTATGTCAAAGGTGCATATGATGGAATTATAACTGGCTCATCTACTAATGGCAATCTTGGCTCTTGATCTGGTGGTAGACCATTAGAGTTGATATCACAAGTTGTGAATAGTAGTTCATCTTCCAGGATAGGCTCAGGGGAATAACTGCACTCACTCACCACTGGCAAGGATCTCTTCCGTTTGTATACTCGGTTCATCTTGTCCTCTTCATACTTGGACTGGCTCTGGATCATCTCATAATTGGCCTTCAGATTTTTCACTGACACACCACACTGCTTGAGTTCCTTCTCTATCTCCTCTCGGGTTGAGAAAGACTGTGATCGCCCAATGTTGCCTGAGGTAACGGACGTTGTCTGTACCTTTCCACCTTTCAGACCTTCATATGTATATCCTTGATTAATCATTTCCAGAATGTCTATTTCCTTACCACCTAATGTAGCAAGGAGGATAGCCATACTTTTAAGCAGTGTAGAAATTTTGCTACACCAAGCAGGAAGGTCCTCTGCTTGCCCATGAACCTGTTTGGGGTTGACAGAAAAGTGGTCCTGGGTCAGGGCAGCAGACACAGGGAGAAGCTGATGTAGCTCTTTCTCCAGCTGCTCCAACTCTTTTTCTACCTCTGTCACTTTGTGCATGACTTGGAGGTTCTCAATCTGTCTCTCAATGCGAATGAGGTCATCCTCAGTCATCAGTTCACCAAATGGACCCAGTATAGCATTGTGCGCATGAGAATAATGCCAGTCTCGTGCTTGGAAATATCCACTGGTAGAAAACTAAAGCAGGGTCAGAGGAGGAGACAGAGAGGAACAAAAAAAGAAGGATGGGTTGTCCATCAGTCTGTAGGTCCAACGCTTCTCAGACATGCTTCTTCACACCAAACGTTTCAAACCTTACATGGATTTAGTGGTGCAATGGTAGCTGCTTTACTATAGCTGAGATGAGCTGAAGCAGTGTGACCTTTAGCAACTTGCAGTTGCTGAGGATCTCAATACAGCATGCTTATTTGGAAAAATTTAGGCAAAAAGCTTCCAATTTGACTAGCTTTTTCTCTAGACTAAAATGTAGCTATTTCAAATTCCTTTTTAACAGGAGCACTTATCCTATCTATTCTGAATTTGTAGTCTGGATTATGAACCAAGCCTTTGAGCAGTCATTCCACACAATTATTCCATTCCACTAGCAGGTTGATGAATGTACAAGTATGATGGTCAAGTGACCTTAAATGAACATGTAAAAATATATGGAATGACAGGTGCTTCTAGAGGACTTGATTGACAACCACGGGCCTTGACAGATTTTGAAAACATAGACATGAATTTTGGAAAATAGGGAGAAAAGTAGACAGACATAGCTGCATTCCAAGATTTAGACATAATTTGCAGTGTGAGGGCACCTTGCATCACACCACTGAATCCCCATGTAATAACTTAGAGCTGTCTTGCCCCATCACCAGTATATATCTTACTACTTTTTGAGAATATGCAAGAAATATTGATATTATTTAAAACTGTCTAGGGATGGTCACAGCAGCCCCAAAGTGAACACTGCATCACACCACAGGACAAGTCATTGTCCAGCCAAATGACACAAAAACACATGCAAAAGACAAAAAAGTCAAAGTGCAATAGTAATAGATGGATCCAAACCACTGAACCATTCAGGCAAAAAAACAAGTTGTGCTGAATGCATCTGATAAAATTTTGCCTCCTGAATCAAGGCCAGTTAAGCTTTAACTTTTTATGCTCCTTAAATGTGCAAGTAACCACAGCAGTCTCCTATTTGGTCTTTGATCAAGATCACATAAAAGCAGTTAATATTAAAGCTAACCAGATGCGTCTATTATAACATGCACACCACTGATGTAGTGCTTCTTGTATCAGACATGTCAGACATTCAGCCCTGTCTGACAGCCCATCAGCAAGTGACAGGTGTGTTTACTTACATATTTACAAAGAGCTGGAATGTTCTGTCTGTCACATCCTAGACCAAGTCAACATAATACAGCTGAATGCATTTTAGGCTTTACCGAGCAAATGGATGACCACAACATGCTTTTGTTTCAAAAAAACTCTGTGACTGCACTAGAGAAATGTTCTTTCTCATCTAGCACATGTTAAAATTGTTCAAATGCTGCAAACTATGGTTTCAACTATGGTTGTTAGACATAGCTTTTCTGAAGTCTAAGAAGTTTACATAAACATGGATATGATCAGCATCTTTGATACACTCCATTCAATTATTGGGAATTATAATTCTTAACTGCTCATCACTACATCCAATTCTGTGCTGAATATTTTTACATCATCAGATCATTTACATATTTGAGCCTCACTTATACATGAGAAAGCAAAATATTAAGGTTTAAAATGGCAGAAAATGTTTATTTCAGAGGAAATTATTTTAAAGTAAATGCACACTAACACACCACAACATGCAAAATCTCACATCCACACTCTTTAGGCTCATTAGTACAAACTTAAAGCCAAATAATGACAGCTGTTGTTTAAGCTGAGAAAGTGACTTCCTTTAAGTACACATACTCAAGTAAATTATGGCTACAAATGTACCATAATTACCAGTTGAGAGTCATTTAAAAAGCAATGGTTATGTAATGCTGATAATAGCAAAGACAGTTCCTCAGCTTATCTTCCATTGCTTTAAAAAAAATGGTTCACCCATTTCCTTACCTTTCTCTTGTTCTCCTCTTCTTCCTGCATCTTCACTTGCAATTTCCTCACCATCACCTGCCTCTTCCACTCAGGAATGGCTCTGCCTTGTTCGTCATGAGTGGGCACCAGGGCCTCTATATCCACCACGCTGGACTTGCGCGTCTGACCTGAAGCACTGTTGCCATTGACCACAGGTAGCTGTTCGTAGCTCTGTGATGTGCTCAGGTTCTGGGGAGAATTGCCACGAACCGTAGGATTTGTGGATGTAGATGGGGAAGTGGGAGCAGATATGGGTTTTGTCGATTGGACTGCATTCGACTGAGGCTGTGGCTGCGACTGAGGTTGGGGCTGAGATTGGGGCTCAGTTTGGGGTTCAGACTGGGGTTGGGATTGGGACTGAGATGCTGGACTTTCTCCCTGAAAGGGTAAATATCAGTAGGATTTATAACATTATAGATTTATAACCGAGTTATATTTTAATAGTGTACAAATCATCTTGATGATCTTAAACTGAATGACAAATACTATGTCCAGGAATGTTTGTAACTAAACAAATACAAGCTAATAATTTGCTGGCTATCCCTTTATGTATTTTTTTCCTGTAAACAAAGAGAAGTAAGAGTAACAATGTAATCAAGTATATGAATAAGTCAGGTACACTTACTATATAATTGTTGATTACAGATATACAATTATTGACTGTTGAAGCCCATTTCCAACAGGTAGAAAAGAAAAAAAAAGTTGTTTTTTTTTTTTTTTTGACAGAAGCAGTATGCTAAAATTTTGACATTTTATCTCAGAATTTTGAGATAAGGCAAAAAAAATTGAGATAAGTTAAAATTCATTGATGGAAAGGGAATGCTGGGATCAGTGCTAGGACTAGTGTTGATAAGTTATTTAGCTAGTGGATCTTTCTCAGCACAGCAGTAATAGTGACACAGTAGCACCTTAGTAGCATGCATACAACAAGCTGTTATGTCTTGTATGATTCTATTAAATCTTCCCTACTTCTGTCCCTATCATGTTCCATTCTCTACGTGCCTCTTTTGTCCCTTTAGGCATTCCAGGTTTCTCATATGCCCTGTGCCTCATGTTCTTGTTATCTGTTGTTTGGCAGTCAATTAGTCACACTTGTCTCCCTCTGATTAGTTTCTATTTAATCCTTTTGTGTCCCTATTTGTGTTTGTGAAGTATTGTCCAGTAGGTATGCAGCCATGCACGCACACCACTGCTGAGTTGAAAAACATAATATAAACAGTAATATATGCGTATGCTAGAAACACCCAGATAAAATGTTGGGGAACAGCCAGCAGTCATTTCAGGTTCATGACTGGCTGTTCTTTTCTCATTAAGCCTATACCTTGTGTTTTACTGTGTTGGCCAAACAAAGAAGGCTGCAGCTGTACAGAGTGTGCGTATATGCAGCAGAGACGAAAAACCAGTCAGTCTTAGAGCCATGCATTTCCTAATGACACCTTATGCTACTGTTGATGTGCAAGAAATGTCATGAAAACGTTCGTATCCTTCCAGAGCTCCCGAGTTTGAGTAAATTTACATGTAAGGAAACTCATTAAACCTCAGTTGATGAGCTTCAAATCATACAACTGGTGAGGAGTTAGTGCAGTTTGATATATGGATTACACCATCAAGTTTAAATAGCATATTTAGTTCAAGTACATACAAAAATCTAATGACAATTTTGTGACTCCCAGTCACTTCATATTAATGGGATTAACTAAAGAAAGATCAACACAAATCCATAAATTAAGACAAATAAACCAGCCACCCAAATAAGACAAATAAGACCAATGCATCTGCTTTTCATGGTGTGCAATGCTTTAGAGGCAGCATTATGTGACCAATAAATGACTGATGCAGTATAATCCCAAGTGTGCTGTGTGTACATCATCATCCAGCACCCTGAATATTTTTCTAACAAAGCATCAGGGAGGGAGCATTGGGCAAGAGGCCAAAGTGTGCAAAAGGCTAAAGTGCCTGGTGTTCATGATCACCTGGGTACAATGTGCATATATTTTCTTCTCCATTTTCATGTCAAACCATTTTCTTTTCACTTCAATTAATTCACACCTAATTCACATTTTCTGTCATTTGTCTCCAGGTTTTAGCCTTTTCAGGTGCTAAATAATATTTTTTAATTGGTGTAGTCATAAGTAAAAATGACTTCCACTTTTTAATTTTTTTTTTCTTTCACCATTTTGTGCTTTCAGCTCTCTGTGAGTGGAGTTTTATGGGTGTAACTAAATGCAAACGAGCCACGGTGTGCACGTGCTACAGGTGATTGGCGTTCATTAACATACGTACGAGAACGATGAAATGTTTCAGCATTGCCAAAGCTTTTGGAAATCTGGTGGAAAATCTTGTTTGGTCTATAAAAGCATTCATATACAGCTTCACCAGAAACTGATAAATAAGGTCCAAATTCCTAAAAAAAAAATGGGACTAGTTACTGTGTATTTTTTTAACCTGGACATATTGGACCACAGATTGTGGACTTAATGACAGAATAGCACTTACATTATTTGCTGTAGGGCCACTGCTGGAGTAGATGGTCGTGTAGCCTTTACTGTGAGGCGTGGGCTTCAGGCTCTTCCCGGCTTTAATTTCAGCCAGAAGCTCGGAGTTATCGCCAGTAGGAGACATCATGTTGAAGGATTTAGTGCCTAAGGCAAACACAGGAAATGTGAGTCAAATAATAATAAGAGAGAGAGAGAGAGAGAGAGAGAGAGAGAGAGAGAGAGAGAAAGTGTCATCTAAAAGAAACCACTGAATAAAGGATGAAGATTACATTGATGAAGCTGTAGTTTAAAAACTTCAAAATGTATTGGATATAGAAAGAGGCATCGTAACTAGAGTTTCTAAAGAGGTTCAAGTTCAATAACTTAAATGAATCATAATTCCAAGGTGGGACAAAAAAAGTTGTTATTACGGTTTTAATCATATGACATGCCTGCGCTTGAAGCACAGCATGTGTGAGAGTACAGATTATTTAAAGAAAAATTTTTGAGACATTAAAGACATTAAAGATAAATGAACTGTTTTAAAGCAAACAATGCTATTATAATGAATGAATTTTCTCACAAATTTTCAGAGTAATCCTGATGCAAGATGCAAGATTAAGACATAATCTGCTTACAAAAAGTTTTAATCACATTATTCATTTTAATCACATTAGTCGTTTTGCTCCATTTTTGAAACAAAAGACACTTGTCCGTAACATTTTACTGAAAACCAAAAACAATGAACAACTGTGCTCTGCTCATTTTGGTGTATTAAATGCAAGCTCAGCACTTAATACAAGAAAATGTAACTATATAACAAATGAAACTGTATATTCTTGAATAAGGTTCCAGAAGATAGAAAGAAAATCTGAATAAGCATCGAACACTCTGCTGAATGAAACTACAGCCCGTTCATATAATTCTATACTGAAATCAAACACTTAGTGTTCTACCTCCACAGTTTCATCCAGTTTCAAACTAGAGGCAGACATTTACAGCTCTGATGCTATAAAATTTTAAACAAAGCTCTACATCACCTGCTGAGTTCGGTTCAGCTGTCCTTGGGAACACTAGCGTTCTTACATCACATATGTTGTAAACTCTCGCTTCTACTTCCAACTCAGTCACAGTCTTTCCACAGAGAACGACTGGGGAAAAAAGTGAGCTCGGGCTCGTCACAACTCTAAACTCTAAAGAGATCAGCACTAATCAGCTTGGACAGTAGCTCGCTGCCAGATTGGAAGTGGATTTCAAGTCGCTCACCCCAGACTCCCCTTTCTATATCCTCACTCACTTTCCTGCAGTCTCACATGCAATCGTTGCCCTCCCTCTAATCCTCTCATCACCTTTTCAGCTGGCGCCAGTGCACTTTCCCTTCCCCACCTCCCCCATTATAAATGCACTAAAGGAGAATTAGCAGACCTCAAACTACATATTAAAATATGCCAGAAAGAACACACAAACATAAAGCAGGCAGATGAAAAGTGCAATGTACACACTTATATTCACAAACACACATTCATATCAAACATATACGCATGCCAGTCGCGATCCACAATACCATCGGCCTTAGTGTCCTGATACATCTTCAGCTTCAAGCACATATCAGTGTGCTCGCGACTCGTTTACAAAACGAACACAAGTGCCGTCCAGGATTCTCACGACAGATGTGTGTGCCATGGTAGAGACCAAACTGATACAGGAAAGAGCGTACTGATGAAGGCAGGGCTCAATCACCAAGGCTGTGTGCTGTGAGAAACCCACTGGATGTTTACAGACCTTTGTACACTTTTTTTGCAGTGACTCAGTTCCCAACATGCTAAAAAAAAAAAAAGCCTTTTTAAATAAATTTTAAAAAACACCAAAAATATAATTTGCAAGTTATGTTTATACTTATATTCATTTATATATTGTTCTTTCACTAACATTGTTTCACATATATTTTCAATTACATTTCTTGCTTTCATTTGTTCTACTTTTTATTCTACTGTCTTTCATTTTGGCTGGCGCATAATTCATGTTTCTCTTTTTACATCTGTAACTCTTCACTTTAAAGCACTGTGAGTTACTGAGTATTTGTAATCGTATAAAAGATACTATATAAATAAATATATTTTATTAACATTGTTACTATTGTTATCATAACTGCAGTGTTCAAAGAATCAGCCACAAGAATTTACGGTAAGAAGTTCTCAGCACGTCATGTTAAAGTTTAAATGGCCTCACCATGTTCAGTATGCTTATTATGGCAACAATCATTATTGAGACTTTTTTTTTTATAGTGCATAAGTTTAAATGTAATACACTAAAGACAGTTAAACCAACATACTGACAAAAAAAAAACTCCTGAGGTTTAAGAGATCCATCTTGAATATTACAATGATATCCTAAAAAACAATAGTTTTGTTTTTTAGAATATAACTCTATGTATACCACAGCGCTGTTGAACTTTCAATTCTGATTGTTCAGAAGGTGTTGCTTGAGTTTCTATGACAGCAGCTCTGACAGTGGTTCCAGCTGCAAATGTGCTCATTCTAATACGTTATCATTTCTACAGTAACAACATACCTGTATTGGTACTTGGACTTGTTTTGCAGACGCGCCACTTACACAAATAATAGTTAATAATAGTTAAAAATGCATAACTGTTGATATGGTGATGTTTTCTATGAGGTTGTTTATTTAGGTTTTTTTCTGGAAGGAGTCTCCAGTTTCAGCACTTTGTAACATTCAGAGGTAAAGCTGTAACTTGATGTTTTCAGAGAGAAAAACACAGACTGGTGAGGGAACAACTGTTTATAGCTGCTACAACGTATGACTAACTTGAATGACGTGTTATTCTTTAATAAAAATTGTAATCAGTGGCAAACTGCTGTGGTATAAGAGGAATAAAACGCTTCGGGCATGCTTTTATAGGAAAATAATCAACTCCAGAGTGATAACTATGACTCAGGTTGACTCACACCATCCAGTCTTTGATTATTTTGCTATAACAGCACACCCCGTTGTGTTTTATTCCTTACATACAAACAGAGCCACTGGCTATAATAGAATATAACCATGATGCTGGATCATATCCGCATAAGTTTACAGGAGAACAGGAAGAAGGAAGGACACACACACACACACACATATATATGTATAGTAAATACACCCACAAACAGACACGCAGGAGAGAGATCTGTGGTGTGGCGGGGAAGTGAATACTTACTCTTCCTCTGCCGGAGTGATTCTGGGGCAGGAGTGACAGAGGCAGAGGAGAGATTCCCTCCTTTAGAGCGACCGCATAGAGGGAAAAAAGATTTTGGCCAAAAGAGATAGCAGTAGGAAAAAACCAAGTTCAAGTCCAAGTGAAAGAATAAAACAGAACAAGTGATGGAAAGACAATGACAGGAGGCAGGTGAAAAATGAAGAAGCCAAGATTGGGCAAAATGAACGCAGGAAGAATAAGACAAGACAAGTGAATAAACACAAAAAGGACAAAAACAAAATTAGCAAATAAAACAAAAACGTGAACTGCTTTTTTGGCAAATGCATCACGTGCGGTGATGTAGAGTTTGATAAGGATGAAATCTAATGGTCATTTCTGAAATGACTATCTACAGCAACCCCCAATTACTAAGCAATTCTCACATTTAAACCTTTTACTCCATTAGCAAGAGTGTATTTATCAGAGCATCACTACACTACAGACATTGCTTATATAAGTCCATAGATTCACGTGTTACGTGTCAATCTATTTGTCCTAGTGCTCTTTTGTCCACAGCCACCCCTGAGGCATTAGGCCTCTTTTGTTGGCTGCCTATGTATACATCCTGTTGAGGTTCTTATTCAAATTTGTCTAAGGCACAGAGGCTCTGACAAGCAAATGGACTCACACAAAAGCAATACCAGCTATACAATGCAATGTATTTGTTGACATTATCCTGTACTGAATGGTTCGAGACCAATGTCTCTTGGAAGAGGAGCAATTACGCAAATGGGATAACACTAAACCTGATTTGGAGGTAACGATAGCCCCCGCACATTAATTCGTAAACGGATATTTGGGAAGCACAACCAGGCTGCTCTCATGGTAACGGGGTGAATCTTTAAAATATTTACACTGTCTCCTGACTTGGTTTTACGTCAAATATGTTACAGACTGTAACCTAGAGGGGTGACTACTGGATCCTTTTACACAACAGAAACTGAAAGAACACGCCGCTATTGCCGCTATTGCCGCTATTGTGGTTTAAGATGAATGATTTCTTGTAGTTTAAGGGGTTAATGCCATCCTGAGAACATCACTTCACATGAGATTGCCACATTACTAAGCTAAATGGTTCCGCAGTATGGTCACAGACAAATGCACAATTTCCAGAGATTTTACAGATTTCTGAATGATCTCATCCGGTTTATTAATTATTTTTTGCTTCATTATATCTTTGTAACATAATCTTAAATAAAGTATACACCTACTAAATAAATAAGTAAAAAAATATGCCATGAACTACTACTACTCTACTATTACACTGATAAAATTTAGGGAAAAAACATAGAAACATGTTATACATCTATAACATGATAACAATAATGTGTCTGTTAGGACAAGGAAGCTTGATATATAATTCATAAATCTACCTAATGATTGCTTCACAATACAGTTCACATAAATATATATATTTTAATGAAATACCTCAATAACAATATGCAATGAGAATTTTTTTTTGTTTTAAACTACCAAGTTTTTTTTATATATATAGGAGGAAATGGTCACATTGGCACTTAAAAAAAAAAAGTAGTAAGCATAGACATCACTGACCAGGCTTGCATCATTTCCTTAACTGAAGGCGTTACTTGGTAGCTCAGTGGTTAAGACATTGACCTACTGGTCAGAATGTTGGGAGTTCAAATCCCAGCATTGCCAAGCAGCCACTACTGGGCCCCTGGGCAAGGCTCTTAATCGGTAACATAATGGTGTCTGCCAAGTTATATAAATGTACTTCTTTTCATGCTGAATCAATTAATATCATTTCCCCCACAGGGTTACTCTGACTGGCTAAGAAGGAATGGGAGAGAGAGACTACTTACTGACATTAACAATGCAGCCAAAATTAAACCAAGAATACCAAAATACAGAAATCTCATTCCTTTATTAATCATGAGTGGCTTCTTTATTCTGGTCAGGGTTGTGGTGGATCTGGAACCTATCCCAAGAACACTGGATGCAAGGCGAGAATAGCCCCTGGGTGGGATGCCAGTCTATCGCAGGACAAACACACATTCACACACTCATTCACAGCTAGGGTCAATTCAGCATATCCAGTCCATATCGAGACCAGTGAAAAAGTTCACTTCCTGCCCAGCTCTAGTGTTTGAATAATTTTTGAATAATCATAATCACTCTATGTCCAAATAAACATGTAGTCTAAATGCTAAGTCTCTGAGAGCAGCTTAACCCAAACAAGTGGCTAATCAACAGGGGTTACATTGGGTCCTAGCTGATGGGGGGAGCACTATTACCGAACAGTATGGGAAAAGCATTGTTCAGTTTATCTTATCTTATATTATCTAACATTCTCAACACTGATATCATGGAAATATGGCTAAAAGAAGTATTTGACACATCTCTTTTTGTCCAACTACATGAACAGACTTTAGGTTTTCAATCTTGGCATCAGTTTTGGCATCAGAATGTAGTAATCTTAAAATATAGCCTGGAAACAATACATGGTGCAGTAAAGTCTTCAAAGTAGCAAAATTTAACAGTTTGGTTTAATGATCAAATGGATATACATAATAGCTAACAATTACATTGAAACTAATGCATAGCAATTACTGTATTGACATTAAAATAAAACGAACTTTGTTCAGCTCAGTAATGGTACATGCTGTACTGCTGCAATTTCAAGTAAAAGAATCTTATAGAGAATCTCAAAAAAGGACCCAATGAAGCAAACCAGTGCACACGCACGCACACACACACACACACACACACACACACACACACACACACACACTACTATTGGGTGTAATTTGTGCCAACATCCATTTTCTCATGCTTAAACAGATTACTAAGTGTTAAAGCATGGGGAATCATTGCTATAAACATGGAATGCCAAAAAACAGCCCAAGACAGGAAAGATCAAAGCAAAAGGGTCAGGGATGATTTATCTCTTTTTATTGCACAGCACTGGTGAACTCTCAAATCTGAATGGTCTGAAGGTGTTGATTAATTTTCTATAAAAGCAACTCTGACAGTAGTTTAGGCTGCACTTCAGATCACAGGTTTATACTGCATGGTGAAAAAAAAAGATGCTATTTCCCTTTATTCCTTACATATAGTTCATTTTCATTCAGTTTATATTAGAAATTGTTTCAAGTTTAAGTCCAATTACAGTACCAGAGCTCAGGTCTGCTTGCTGTTCATATAAACCAAAGGCACAGGAGCACCGCTTTGTACCCTTCTGATCAGCCACCTGTCTGTTTACACATCCAGGCTTCCCCTCCAATAACTGCCTGACCACATGATTAGCCCTACATGTCCATAGAAGACACACACGGCCAGAGAAGAAATTAAGAAGACTGAAAGACTATTTAGATGAGGATGGTTTGAGGGAGAACAGGTCCTAAGCAAAGCAAGTGCACATTTCTAAAATGACAGGAGCGAAAGGAGAAAAGAGATGAAGATGTAGAGTTGTTGTCGATGAGTCAGAGAGTACTCACTGCTGGAGGAGGAGGACATGCGCCGCTGGCTGGAGGCCGCTGGAGGAGCGTTGGCGCTCTGGGGAGGTGTGGGGGCCTCAGAAGGCAGGGGGGGTGCTGGAGGTGGAGTCTGTGCAGGAGGCAGAGGAGGTGCAGGAGGAGGTGCGGGAGGCTCCTCGCTCTCTCCCGTCCCATTCTCCACTACAGGGGAGGCATCAGCCGGCTCCTCCAACAGCACTGAACCCTGCAGGGAGAAAAAAAAACACCATCATTTTACTGTCAAATCATGTCAAACTAAAACAAGAGCCAAGAGTCATCAGTAGCTTCTCCCACATTGTAGCTCTAACACTGCTGATGGTGGATGGAAGTAAGCAGGGGGGAAAGTAACTCTCATTACAGCACTTGAGTACATGGTTCACTGTAATGGTACCTTCTGAGTATAATTAAATCATAGTACTTTTACCTTTACTGATCAAATTAAAGTAGTTTCCTGCCGCTAAATGCTTAGACAGCAACATTCAGCTAACTTTACCTTTTTATTATACTGTTCATAATGAAGGTGCTGTTCACTTCAGCAAAGCTCACATGGTTAGTTATCAAAAGAACAGAAAAGACAATCCAATTTTTTGAATTAGATGTGTCAATATGCAAATAGACACGAGTCATATGCCAAATAGACATAAAAAAGTAATTTGTAAAGTAATTACTCAAGTAATTTTTCACCAGATAACATATTTACTCAAGCAATTTTCCAGATCACAACATTTACATTTATTTTACTTTTGCTTTTACTCAAGTCACTGTGTTTTACACTCTTTCAATCACTGGAAGTTAGTGAGGACTTGAGGGGTTTGAATTATACAAATATGGTGGTGCTGAACGATCCTGGCTTTCACTCATTAATTGCCGCATTTCCCTGAAAACGTTTTCTGCACTTGACTAATTCATAAGAATCCTATTATTACTATCTTTGAGGTTTTTCAAAAAACATCTCCTCACTCACATTAAATATTAATAATATATAAAATATCTAAAATATTATTTAAAATTATTATGAATTTGTACCTTGTTATTAAATTGTTATTCCCTTTAAAACAACATATGATAAATTGCTTAGTCAAACACAGGCCTCAAAAGTTAGTAATTAATTGCATCACTGACAACTGTATTAGTTGCATTTAATTACTATAATATATATAAATTGTAATTAATTATAATAATTACTATCTTATTATTACTATCTTTGAGGTTTTTCAAAAACATCTCCTCGCTCACATATTCAGGCTGCCTCACTAGGGTTCAGAAGCTAAGCGAAGACGATCAGTGACTCAGAGGAATGAGCAGACATCTGTTGTGACTTAAGCTCTACAATCCTCCACACTCCTGCTCTCAGGGGACTATTATTTGCCCTGTCAGCACCCCCAGCTGTCACAGTACTAATAAAGGAATCCCCCCACCTTCCCCCCCATGGCTCGTGCCCCCACAGCCCCCGGTGTGTGGCGCGTGCCAGACACGTGCGTGTTATTCCCTCCCCTACAATAAATGAACCCACGCTTCTCTACCCTCTCCCACCATATGGTCCACTTCATGTCATAATGAATGGAGCAGCTAATGGGTCTTTACCCAGGGGACATGTCAAGTGCCATCTGGTTCCATTGGAGAGGGTGGATTCCTACCGGGAGTGTAATTAGCTCAACAGAGATTACAGGCAATAGTGAGGCGTGTGTGCACTGGGTATCAATGAAGAACTTTAACACAGAAACTGCAGCAATTTTTTTTAACCCAATTTCTTCCAATTTCCCACCCAATATCTAGCTCTCCCCATTACACATTGACAAAAAAACACCCTGAATCTGTTATGAGGCCCATAGAAGCTGGGCTTTACTGGATTTTTATTGGTGGTGTATCGGGGGCTTCAAAGGAGATTTTCATGTAGGCTGCACTGACCACCAAATACAATTTACGTTAAATGAACACACAGTGTGAAATTGCAGTTAGATATCTGATATTTTGATTCACTAAAATATTGAATCTCACCAAGATTTATAAATAATATAGACACTTCTATAGTATACATTTCATTGCTGCATTTTAATGAAATGTTAGGGGAGGCTGGGCTTTTCATGACACCACTGATTGGCTAGTGTATTCCATCCTACCCAACCAGAGAGCAAATTCTTGTTTGAAATTAAAAATGAACAAATAACTGACAGTAGAGAGCTTTTTGCATTTTGTATTATAGTCCCTACTCTTTTTTATGAAATAAGAACAAAACATTTTCATTTATTTATTCTAGTGAAGAATCCAGTTATAAGTGTTTTAATTTGTCAAAACTGGACCAGTTTTTCATAACTAATTTTCAGATAAAATGCATAAAATGCATAATGTGGTTCACATCTGTCTGGCTTGTTTTAATACTAAATGAGCACAATGGCCAGAGGACTCGTATTCTGTTTTGGAAATGGGGCGTAGCTCTGTTTTGATGATTGATATTAAAAACCCAAGGCCCCAAATGTCAGGGTTATGTAACATGATGAAAGAGCTGAGCAAACAGCTCATAGTGTTTATCGAGCAGTGCAACTGATATGTGGATTAAAAGCCAGGTTCTGCCAGCGCTGGGCCACACCTTGCACGGATTTGTGCTGTAATGTAGCAGGTGAGGCAGAGGAACTGCTAGCTAGGTCCACACACACAGGAACACGTAGCAGCCATGTTGGCATTGCTTTCCTGTGCTTTTTCGGCTCGTAAATAACTTTTGCACCTAAGTTATAACCAAATGATATCTACAAAGTTGAACAGTTCTTGATGTACCTCCTCATTCGGTGCCATGTCTGTCCTGGGTTGCCCTTCCGTGATGTCGTTGCCCAGGGACTTGTAATAGTCTCCAGTGCTGGGCTGCTTACTGAAGCTCCGTGACTTCCTGTTGGAGTCCACCCGCCGCAGTCTGTCTGGGTTCTCCCCTCCTGACTGGTGCCGAAAAATAGAGCACACAAACAATAATTAATGACGAATCAAATAAACATGAGAGATCTTAAATATGAAACCTAACACTCCTGATCCACTTCGTTATCTAGTATAATGTGTAGAGTGGCTACTGATCTCAGATCAGCATTATAATGATTATAGTTCCTCTCAGTCCCTTGTATACATTTCTAATATTTAGAAGCAAATTAAGCCATGAACACTCATTATTGTACTATAATATTAAAACCACCTCGCAGTTCCCAGCACATGTGAGATGAATTTCTACAACAAATCATGTTTTTCCACTGAACAATTTTTATGACGGTGTCATTTTTCTAAACAAGGAATAGATATGTAATGAATTATTTATTGAGGTGTTTATATTTCCTTTGATCATTTTTTGTTCAAGTGTAAAATAATAACCAAAACGTAACACTAAGCTGTTACTGAAATAAATGGAATAAAGGAATTAAAGTAAGTAAAATAAACACTCAGAATAGCTGACAAATAATTGAACTGAAGACTGAAATGGTTCTTCCCCTCTCATTTCTTTTTGGCCAGATAGATTTTACTACACCTCATGAGATATTCTCTGTGGCCAAAGACGCGCAAATCATGGCTGATGGCGTGGTAGTCTGATGGTTTGTCTTCCTGAGCAACACCTTCCTCCTATACTTTCTTCTGTCTATACACTCTCCTGTTCATCTGTCATTCTTCATTGTACAGAATATGGCATCAGTAGTTACCGTTTTTATTTGTGTGTGTGTTCATTTCCAGTAGTCTTGTATAAAAAAAAAGATACAAAGGGTAACTTTGGGGTTATGGATTTGCATTTGTCCCATCTCTTTCATATTAAAACAAACAACATTGCTGCATTTGTTTGAATTCACACAAATTTCTCTTGCAGTCAGGTTGGGGTGGATCCACTTTGGTTGAACCTTGTGTGGCATTTTATAAAATGAATTATTGTGTGGATACGCTACCTCTTTGCATTATAGGGTCCAAAGAAATTCAGTATCTAAAGATACAGTGTTTGTCCTGATTTATACCCTCACCATCCACTTTATTAGGAACACCTGTACACCTGCACAATCATGCAGTTATTCAATCAGCCAATCATGTGGCAGCAGCGCAATCATGCAGATACAGATCACGAGCTTCAGGTAATGTTCACATCAAACATCAGAATGAAGAAAAAGTGTGTTCTCTGTGATTTTGATCGTGGCATGGTTGTTGGTGCCAGATGGGCTGGTTTGAATATTTCAGAAACTGCTGATCACTCGGGATTTTCACACATAAGGGTCTCTAGAGTTTTCTTAGAATGGTATAAAAAACATTGAGTGATCGACAGTTCTGCAGGTGGAAATACCTTGTTGATAGGAGAAGTCAGAGGAAAATGCGCAGATTGTTTCGAGCTGCCAGGAAGGATACAGCAACTCATATAATCACTCTTTACAACCGTGGTGAGCAGAAAAGCATCTCACCATGCACAAAATATCAAACCTTGAGGTGGATGGCCTACAGCAGCAGAAGACCACATCAGGTTCCACTCCTGTCAGCCAAGAACAGGAATCTGAGGCTATCACCCTCCACGCACAGGATGCTTTTAGTTTTTCGTACCATTCTGAGGAAACTCTAGAGACTGTTGCGTGTGAAAATCCCAGGAGATCAGCAGTTTCTGAAATACTCAAACCATCCCATCTGGCACCAACATCCATGCCACGATCAAAGTCACAGAGATCACACTTTTTCTTCATTCTGATGTTTGATGAGAACATTGACCTGTATCTGCACGATTTTTGTATTGTGCAGCTCTACAGGTGTTCCTAATAAAGTGAACAGCATGTTCACAAAATACAGTGAATTTTATCCTTTTATGCTTTGAAGCAAAGTTGTGCTTAAACTCAAAGCATTGTATTTTGCACAAAGTTTTAAAAGTCTTATCAATGACAATCTCAGTAAAATAAGCTAGTGTGCATTAACTATGTGTAAGGAATTAAGGGAAACTGTAATAGATACAGTACAAAAAAACACAGGATCAGACAAAAGGTTACACTGAGCTCACTATGAATTTACTTGCTCCTTACAAAAAGTAAAACTAATCCTGAAACAACAGACTTGCTCTGAGAAATTTAATCATGCCATATTGTGCTTAAGTTTTCCAGGACTGAATGAATAGGCCTACAGACCGCTTGTTCATTCCCACTGATGCGTAAGCCTAGGGAGGAAATAGATTATGAAATTCAATATGCAAATGGATAAAAATAGCTTCTGCCACACAGACGATTCCTTTGAGGTGGACATGGAGAAGATGCAAAAAAGTATAAGGGCAAACAATAGAATGGTGTGTTATATCACATACTTATCAGACTTAACTAGATACATAATACGCACACTGGCCAAAAAATAAGCATTAGTCTACATGAAACATGCCAAAGAATGAGATTTACACAATCCTCTTCTCCTTTCTTTTGTGCTTTGCAGTATTTTAAAGCTCCCAATCAAGCCACTGCTTAATTCAACTTATTCTGCTTGTTTATAATTCACTCATACAAGATAACAGTATATAATCTAATCCTGATTGATAGTAAAATGTGTACAAAAACATATCAGAGTAACATGGTTCTGTTCTACAGTTCTGTTCTACCTATATATAGGTAGCCATCTTCTAGAAATTTCCATGCCTTCCACAAAAAAATGCAACGCTGCTTTTACTGGTCTAAATGAATTTTCCTAATGCAAAAAACCTCTATTTGCATTACAATCCCACCTTTCAAGGGTCATACCTTGTACGGTTTCAAAAACACTTCAGCTGTGTGCCATAGAAGCTGTGCAGTTTGTTATTATGCTATAATACCAACGTGACATCTGCAACCCCCACCAGAAAATGCGTTAGGAAAATGAAATGAACAAAAAAAAAAACACGACAGCATAAAGAGGTGAAACAGGTGACAGATGAACAGACTGAGAGGACAAGCTTGAATAATTAAAATGTACATGAAACACAGAGAACGTCGCGATGCCGCACATGCTTTTATGGCAACCTCGATGAAAATAATTCATCAAGAATAGATACATTTCAAGCACCTTGTCAAGCTGCAATAACAACTGGACAAAAAAACAAACTATAAACCTGTCCATGGTTCTATATAATCCTATAGAATATTACTACTACAGCTACTTTAAACATCTATACCTCCCCCATTAGCAAAAACTGACCCTGAGAGCCAAATTAACCATACCTATTTGCATTGTTGATTTAAGCCCCTTCCTCCTTGTAAACCGGCTTTTGGTGTAACACAAGCCGGCCCCGTGCAGGTGGTGCGATTGTCATACCTCAGGGAAATTGGTGAAAGCCTGTGCTGACCTCTAACCCACACAGATGTCCCTTTCTAAACTCATTCCCATTCCCGATCAGAACCTGTCGAATTTTTCATTACTTATCCTCCGTGCGTATTTAACACTTGTAGCCTTGTGCAAATATGACTTAGTTATGACTCATTCAGAGTGTGTTCAGTATACAGGTAAGCTCCGATCAACATCCACAGTAGGTTATCAATGCTGATAAGTAGGTATAAAGCACTATGTATGTTCTTGAAGTAAAAAAAAACAAAAAAAACAATAATAAATTATAATGAAATCTCTTTCTAAGATCCTCCTTACTGTCACAAAAAACCCCCAATAATATTTGTTTTACATTTACACAGTACTTTCTAGGTCATATAAACAAGTCAAGCTGTGAGAACATTCTGGAAGTTTCAAGAAAGATCAAACTCTTGCCAAACCCTAATCCATATATAATCTAAAAACGCCAAAGAAAAAAGCATATAATGCGTCTTACCCTGTCTCTGTCCCTGTAGTCCAGTCAGTTTCAGAGAAGCTGAGAAACCCAGAGTTGCTGGTTGCACAGGTGACACCGGATCCCCATTCCACCGTGCGTGTGACACTCTACCTGCCACTGGCTTTACCTTTCTCCGCCCTCACAGACACACCAGCCAATCCTAGCCCAGCACAGTGATGTAACTGCCCAGGTGCTGACCAATGACAATCCAGAGTGGCTAGGGCTTTTTATGCAAAGCACAGAGACACACCAGCAGGGCATGTCTACATAGTATTGAATCTCCAGCCGGCTTAGCAATTGCGTTATGTGCACTGGCAGCGAACGGGAATCTGATTACAAACACAGAGCTCCTTCATTGTGAAAGTACAACAGGTTGATTCTTTTAATACTGGGAAGTATAAGAGTGCACTGATGCTCTCAGTCAGCAAAGCAATATGTATGTTTAACATCAGCTCAGAAAACTATATGCAATATGACTTTAAAAAAATGCTATTAACATAGCACTTTAAATTAGACATATGGTGATGTGCTATTCAAATGAATAAGATAACGTCAAACAAATGAAACTCCAGTGAGCTCCATCAGGCTAAACAGGAGCCTCAGGAAGTGGTTGCCATGAGCACCTGTGGTGCTGCGGTAGCCTCAGGGGATTGTTTTTCATGGACAATGCTTATTGTTGCTATGCTGCTTTCTCCACCATACTATTGCAAACAAATAGTGAGTTGCAGTCTGCATGCAAGTGTACTGCATGTATGCGCATGTGTGTGTGTGTGTATACATATGAAAGGGTGTGCACAGTTGAGTGAAAGACAAACAACATCTGTAAACTATTAGTTGGGATGTTGTTGCCAGGTTCTGAGAAGTGCACCATGCTTTTGGCTACCGATATTCAGACAAAAGTAACAAAAATTAGCATCTGGCCAAATATTTTCATCATCCGTTCTTACTGTGAAAGCACAGTGCTGTTGAAATGCATCAACCAATTAGCCAAAGTTCAGTCACTGGCATATGTAGTGTAGTAAAATGCATCTATTCAAATTCTTTATTTTGTTTATTGCCATTTTCTTTGCCTCTAAACAAAGAGCACAAAATTGCACAGTGCAAGCGTGACATCATCAACATAATATTTTTATATCAGACACTTCAGTCACTAAATCGACAGTAAAATAACACTTCAAGTGCAGAAATCAGTAAGTCATGAATTGTTTATATCAGGAATTCTCAACTTCAGTACCAAGGGCACCTTTTTAACCCCTACACAACCGTTCCAGCTCATTATTAAGACCTTCAGATGATGAAGTTCTCAATAATGAGCTGGAACAGTTTTGTAGGGGTTTCTGAAGGATTTCTGAAGCTGTATAACAGCAGCAAACCTAACAGAGATGTTTTTTAATTGTTTTAATTTATTTAGTTTGTAATTTAGTTTCACAAAAAAGTATAAATCAAGGCAAAATTGCTATATTTAATGAAATGGCACAAAGACTCATAATAAAAACGTTGCAACTATTAAGAAAATATGTGTTTAGTGTTTAGCAGTCAGCTTATTGTTTTCTAAAATCCGGCTTTCTGTTCAATGGGAAAAAAGTGTGTGTGTGTGTGTGTGTGTGCGTGTGTGTGCACGTGAATGTTCCTGTAAAGTCCCCCTGAGGGCAGGGCAGTGATTAATACTTAATGCAAGTGAAAAAAGCCAGACCAGAGGGCTGGGAGCAGGTGTGTGTGTGTGTGTGTGAGTGTGTGTGAGTGTGTGTGAGTGTGAAGTGAATGAGAGGTGGGTTACTCTAATTAACCAACCTTCTCAATGAATCAGCTAGCCATGCCAGAAATTAGACCTCAAATAAATTCATACAGTATATAACATTTCCAAATATTTACATGTTACATGTTCCACAGTATCGTGCACATTGGATGTTAGTTAAATTTGTACAACTACAACTGTGGAACTACTACATATCCTCCCAAATTGTAGATAGGTTGCTCTCTTGAAATATCGGCATAATATCAGCTTTTGAGATGAGAGACACAGTTCTGTGACTCTCTCTCTATTTAGACTCATTTTTCTCTTCTAAGTAAAAGCCACACCTATACTGTTTGCCTGTGTTACAAAAACAAAGGCACTTCTTTCTAGTGAATATGCTCACAGACCTTCATGCTTATTATAGAACTCTGCACTTTCTGGTTTCTCTGTAACATGACAAAGGGCATTTGGACTTTCTAGATAAAAAGAGGCTGGTGAGGAAATGAATTTATAGCTGCTATAAAATGAATCATCACAGGACCTAAGGTCCACTTTCACTAAAGAGCGTTTCACAATATTAAATAACTATAACTGCTTAGAAGTTTGACCTGTCATTCATAAATAAATGAAAAAATCAATTGTTCTTTTCTTTTAACAGCGTACCTTGTCATGTTTTATTCTGTACTTATTGTGACACTATCTTATACAGCTATAAAAAACATATTTTTATTCCCTCATTGGAACCAAGGGCTCATTTGTGTGGGAGTGCTGGCACAGTTAATTACTTGAAGTAATGTCAGGTCCATCATTCAGCACATCATTAAAACCAGTGGGAGTCTGGCTCGGCTAATGGGCCTCCTTCATTAGGACAAGGACACAAAAGCTGCATTATATGTGTGTGCTTTTGCGTCTCCCTCACTTGATTAGTGGGAAATGGGCCATGAGTTTTGACCAAGTTCACTTCACCAACAGTCCAGCACTTTCTCATGGTCTCCAAGCACCACAGTACACCATAATACATCACATTGAACTTTGTGTCATGATTTATGTGGTGTGATGTGGTTAGTTTACAGCATTGTCCTGTATCTCCGCACGTTTCCACTTGAGGTTGTGCCGGAGGTGTGTCCTACAGCTGGGATACACTTAGTGATTCCCTACTGTGCCATTTGTTGAGAACTGAGATTCCCTAAGGACAAAACTGACTATTGGGAGGAAGTTATGTTCATTTATATTGTTATATAATGAATTATATATCTGTGGTCTGGTGCAAGTGTTATCTCAATGTGCCAAATAACTCAATGATGCAATGATGTGGTGTCCAAAATGATTGACCAGGAAAGATTATGCTAGCATGCTGATGGGGGATAAAAACTATATTTGGCTATAGGAAAGTGTCAGATATTGAGAATGAATAAATGAATGAATGAATGAATACTGAGTCAGTTTTTGCACAGTCAACAATTTAATCTACGTATTAGATCATTATCTAGTTTTTCTAGCATGGGCTCAAAACCGAGAATAGAGTGCGAACTATTGATTTAATTGATTTTAAACACTCGCACCATTACAGTTTAACACTTTATGCACCCTTGCACATAAATGATACTCACCTGCTTCTCAGCACAATGCTGTCTTCTTGTTACAGTGCTCGTTCATGCTTGATGTGATGCCCTGTGAGGCCCTTGTAACATATAATGAGGCTGTGTGTAATGGACTGACAAGCTGCTTTAAATTTAGCAAGGTTTCAGTAACACAGGCACCAATCCTTGGGGGTTCAATTGAGCTGTATTTGATAAGCGTATAAGAAACAACACATCATTCAAGCCCTTGAGATTAGCGGATTACTCCGTGCCATATTATCTTATAGACTCCGCTATCCACTGTCCATTAGGTTAAGTATAACCTCTTATCTTCTTCTCATAACATCATCATTCCATAAAGCATTGTATGTGCAGAAGGCTTATAACCTCAATGAGCTGACATCTGATTAGAATATTTTCCATTTAGATAAGAGAGGCCAGACACTAGAAGGCATTCTTCGTTTTCTGTAATGTGCATTCACTACAGAGCAACGTCTTTTGACAAATGAATGGGGTTTTGTTTCAGAGCACTCAGCTCTGCTGAATAATGAGTTAATTCATAATGATGCTTAGAACTCCTGTAGAGAGTCCACCAAACAAATTAACTTGTGTAAGGATAGAAGGAACCTAGATACTGTTTAAGCAATGAAAATTTACAACAGAGTATCTTTCCCTGCTGTATAACAATATTAACTATCAAATGTGTGTATATATATATATATATATGTATATATATATATATATATAGACATACAACATACAACAAATCCTTAAGTGGAACTCCTTTTGAAAGCCACCATCAGGGATTTAACATCAGATTGACTGCAAAGTTTGTTTTTATGGTCATGTTTTATTATTTAATGTAATATATCATATACTGTATTTTCTTATGCCGATTTGCTGAGTCAAATATTAACATTCTGATTCTGGTTAATGAGCCCACTCGCTTGCATGCTTTTCCTATTAGTTTTAGCATAGTTACTGAATAATATGCTTTAAAATGAAAAAAATAAGACAAGACTTAAATTTGTAATGCTCAACTTCTTGACTATTTTTCAGTCAGATAAACGATGCAGCATAATATACAGCATACCTCTTTTGTCACTGTGAAATTGTCCACGTGACGCAGGTTGCTCTTCACCTTCAGAAACTCAGCAGACTCCTCCTCGGGCAGATTTGGTGCAGGGTAAGTGGGTGGAGGTGGAGGGATTTGTGAAGAGCCAGGTGGAGGAGGTGGGGGGAAAGTGGGAGGAGGCGGAGGTTGCGATGACCCCTTTTTGTTCTGGTCCCCAACAGTGAGGTCAGGGTTCAGCATGTCCATATAGGTCTGCATGTCAGTGATGGCTGTCTCAGGGCTCCCTTTGACAAAACACACATTTAGCATTCATCCGATGTAGGAAAGTCTGCCAGTAACCTATTCATCCACTACTGATTCATACATTTGCTTAATAATGATGACTAAGCAAGTTCATATTCAATTACAAGTAACAGTACAATGATCTGAAAGTACTCCACTGAAAAACTGGTCATGTTTTAACTGTCATCCTTGTGCACTGAAACTGAAACCAGAACAGGTATATAGATCAGTGCATGTACTACAGTACAGCTTGTGCACGCATATATTTGTCTTTCCACTGGAGGGCACCACTGGTTTGGCTCTAAACATGTGGCCCTCAAAGCACCTGGAGAACATTTGTATCAACTGTCTTTCAGGTCAGTGAATGGTACTGTGCTCAGCCTTGTTAAGAAAACAGTGCACACACATGCTGTATTCCGCAGTCAAAGATGTGATGCCTGCAGGTTATGGGTTACTGGGAAGGGCACGGTATTGTTCAAAACACAAAGGAATTCAGGGAAATAAAGACCAAATCCCAGACTGAAAGTCTTTATAAGTTTACAAAATTGTGTGTATAATTATACAATGTATTAAGCCATGTAGGGCAAGGCAGTTTTGTATTTACTAAATGCCTCAGTTGGTCCCAAACCTCATGATGATGTATACAAGACGTTTCAAACTCAAATAAACAGCTGTACAATTTTTTTTAACCTAGATTCTATTGTTTGAAAAGTTAGCATCACATGTTTGCGGTTTGACACCTGAGATAAGCACTGTGTGTGTAGTTTGATAGTGTGTGTTTGTGTGTCTGAGAGAGAGACAGTATGACAGAATGGGTAAGAGGTTTGATGGTGTGCATTACATTATGGCAGAGTATGTGTGTGCGAGTATGATAGAGTGTGTAAGAGGTATGGTAGTGTGTATGGCAGAGTATTGCAATGCATGTGAGGGAATATGATATTAAGTGTGATAGATCTTGAAAAAGGGCACTATACTATGTGTGTGAAAGTATGGTAGATGTGCAAGAGGTATGTATGAGGTTAGCTAGTGTGTATGGCAGTATGTGAGAATATGATAGTACATGTAAGAGGTTTGGGAGTGTGTATGAGGGTATGGCAGGAGTTTGATGTGTGTGAGAGTATGAAAGATTGCATAAGAGTTCTGGTAGTGTATATGACAGATTATTATAGTTTGTGTAAGAGAGCATGATGGAGTGCGTAAGAGGTTTGGTAGTGTGCAGATTATGGCAGTGTATATGACAAAGTATGGTAGTATGTGTGTGAGAGTATGACAGTGTGTAAGAAGTTTTGTAGTATGTATGACAGAATATGGATGTGTGTGAGACAGCATGATGGAGTGTGTATAAGTTTGGGTACTGTGTATGACAGAGTATGACAGTGTATGTTAGAAAGTATGATAGTATGTGTGAGGTGTCCAGTTTGATTTATAGCCTAAAATACCTCTCATACGCCTTCCTTACCTGTTACACGTAATGGTGCAGAGCTGCTCTTCTTCTCCCCCGTGCTGGACTGACTGGAGTTGGACGAGTCATAGTTGGACAGTGAGCTGGAGGGAGAGCCCATATCGAAACGGGCTGCTGTGTTTAACGTGGCATTTGGAGATGAGTGGCCTGAGTCAGGTTGCTTATACTCCAGATCTGCTGACGGATCCCTCGACAAGACGCGATGTTCCACGCTCTGGGAAGAAGTCAGGACAAAAAAAAATCTTAGTTTATAACTATGGTTTTTAGTTATAAAGCCTTCGCTTTATTTATACTGAAGCTTAATCACTAAATCACTCCTCTAGAATCCGCCACTTGCTGATTTAGATGCAAGGTCGCTGCTGTTAGGGTTTCTGGTATTACATATGGATTTGGTGTCATCTCCATTAAGGTGGATACCTTGATTTGTAATGCAGAGGATTTTTATTAAGACCACAAACAGTAACACATGTTGTGCTTCTCACCATGTTTTCGACTGTACGGAGGTACTTGGCACACTGCTCATGTCCGTTGTATTCAGCCAGATCTGCTGCAGTAAAGCCATCCTGGTCCCGAATACCCAGATCCACTCCATTCACCACCAGAATCTGACAGCACTGTGAGGACAGAAACAGTAAGAGAGAGACTTGGAGACAGACAGTAATACAATCAACTCCAAAATTATTAAACTCCAAAAAAGTTATTAAACATGGAAAAGGACATAAAACATTCAGAACAATGGTACTACTATTACTGTGAGTAAGAAATGAGTCAACTAGTGTTATAATAGTGCTAACAATACAGATATCTCAAAATTGTATTGTGACGTAATTTACATTCACAATGTCAATATATAATCGTACTGCTCAACCTTATGTACCTGGTTAAAGACTTATTAAAGGCCTAACTGTAGTCTTTATTTGGTATTATATTTTGTATATTATTTATCTAAAATACTATTCCAAAAAACCTTTCTTGGTGGTTTGTCCCATTCACAAAGAGACTTAACTTTTTCAGCAGCCCCCCCCATTCTTGCCTCCCCCACACACAAACACCCTCCCTCCCCCACATACATATTTTTAACATTTCCAATAAAATATGGACAGTCACCAGATTCCCAATGATACACTCTTAGCCTCATTAGCAAAAACTAGTCAACCATGACACAATGCACTGGATACAGCGATTCTACTAAACACATTATAATATCTGTGGCAGTGTTACTCCCTGCCATATGTTAGCCTATGAAAAAGAGCTAAGGGCTCTTAAACCAATGGCTGAGTTCAAAAGAGCCTCTTGCTGAAAAAGCACATTCATGATGACAGCTGTCCTGCGTTCAAACTTAGAGCGACAGAAAGAGTGCGAGTCTGCCCTCGTTCTCTCTAGACCACTTTGCTGGGATAGAGTTACTAGCATCTAGCTCTGCTCTCCAGTCTTATTTATTCTGGCTTACTTATTCAACCTGCTGTTTCACTTCTCACAGACAATGAACTGATTTTAGACACTAAACAAATCAGAAGCCAAAACCAAAATCAATTAGCTGGAAAAGATTTAGTTAATGTGTATGCGGGTAAACAAAAGATTTAACTTACTGCTTATAGTTTAACTGAATTAAACTATATAATGGTTGTTCACTCTGAATGACAATAGCTATATATAAGACTGTTTTGTAGTCAGGGGTCAAGTGATTTCCTTTGTACATTAGTCATATAATCACCATCAACAATATCTAAACAGCAACAATTTTACATTCATTATACACTCCTAGATACAGTCATCTCTCAATATTAATAAAACAAGACCAATAATGCATTAGCACTGAAATGTCATTGCAGCTAAGGGAATCACACTGAAACAGTTTTAGAATTTAGACTCAAATGACCTTTTGTACAGGTTACGAAACGTGCTACATGGGCGGGAAAGCCACACATATTCCCTTTAATGGCAAAATCTGCTCTGTCAGATCGCTTACGCTTTAGTCTGTGAGTCATGCAAATGCTGGTTTTCCACTTTGCATTTGAATTAACCAACACCTGCTTTCTCCTCTGTGTGCCAAGCCCATATTCCATTTAATTTGCAGCATGAGTTCCACAGCAAATACAGCGAGCATGATTACTCATTTAATGGTATCACATAGATCAAATTTTGCATATATTGCATTTGCCATATAAGCAAAAGGTCAAAGATTCTTACATTTTCATGTCTCATAAATCTTTGGTATGTAGTATGACAACATAAAATATTGTAACATAGAGCATTCTCTCATACTTCTGTGCATCACCCACCTCCAGCTCTCCATTCTCAGCTGCATCATGGAGAGGTGTCCCACCCCAGCTGTCTGTCACGATTTCACCACCGTGGAGGAGGAGCCAGCTGAGAACCTTGGCATGGCCTCGGCTGGCAGAAAAGTGCATGGCAGTGGCACCGTCGTTGTCCCGGTCAGACAGGCTGATGTTTGTAAAGCTCATCTGCATAGAAATGAAACAGACCCAATGTATGGGATACTGGCAGACCATTAGAGTGGCTCAGAGGAGACTTGCACAAACACAAGAGATAGTGAAGTGTCTTTATAATGATAGTCTGAATTTACATAGTTCAGTTCAAAGTGGAATTACATTGTCATCTGCAGAATATTCAGCTTTCAGTTATAATTCCACCCTCAACATTAAACTTGCTAGGGCCTGTGCTATGAATAAAAATCATTCCAGTTGGTTTTGCCTCCATAACATTACAGTGTACATCTACAAGATTAGGTAGTGTTTATTTTTATAGATTACAGACACCTGTGTCCTAAACCACATTATATTAAGACTGCATGAAATTACCAAAGAACTAAATTACAGTGTGCATGTTGCGTGAGCCTTTTTTCCCCCCATATCATTTTATTTGTCAAACAGTTCCTTTAAATTAATTTTTACTTTGAGTTTAACTAATGTGCAATGAGTAATGTTCAGTGGGCTTAAGCACCTCTTTGAATATAAAACAAATCCAAAGAGAGAAACATTTCACAAAAGTGTAGCAACTTAAGAGGAATTGCAATTTTCCAACTGCTGGGTGAAAGGTGACAGTGAATGAAGGTGTAAGGAAGTACAAACTGTACTCATGTAAATGCTTTATATTCATAATTGTACATGTAAATAAGAAATGACTACAAATTCCTGCAACACCTTTTTTCACTCACCAGCCAAACAATGACAGTGTTATGTCCCATCTGGGCGGCAGCATGCAGAGGCGTCATTCCATCACTGGCTCTAATAGCTGGCTCTGCGCCACAGTCCTTCACCAGGTACTGGACAGCCTCTAGATGGCCTTCCTGACATGCAAGATACAGAGGTGTGGCACCGTTCTTGGTTTGGAAGTTGACAACACTGGAAAAAATAAAAGATGGAAAACAGAAATTGCCTTGTTAGCTCAGGAAGAGTTAACTGAATTATATAAGGCCAACCTGACAAAAGAAAAGAGGATGGAATGGATACATTTTTTAGCAACAGAATTAAACATTGTTTTACGCTTGATTTCCAGCTTATTATGGAAACTGAAACAGAAAAAGGGTGCTTTTTATATTTCAATTAAATCAAATAACCACTATAACTACATCTATCCAATGAAGAAATCAAGCATCATTGTGAAGCTTTAAATCTCAGATTTCTGTAAAATAGATGTTCACATGATTGATTGGTGACATAATGAAGTGCTGCTTTAATATTTAAGCCATTCTTATTAGCCAAACTCATAAACTGATCCAAACTCTCCTATCACATCAGGAGGTCAGAGTGTGAGTGAGAGCCTCCTGTCTAAATCCCATAAGGATGGTTTTATTTAGAAACCGACTGACAAGTTAGCAATGAGTTCCTTAAGAGGATTAGTGTTGCTCCATTGGTTTCAGTGTTACACAGGGCTAAGTGACAAAAATGAGTGAGAGGTTCAAGGAGGCAGAAAGAGAAGAGTGGGAGAACTGGATTCCTCTTGAAACCAAGGTCCCTTTTCAAAAAAGAACAAACACATACACTCTCACTTTCTCTCTTATGCTCTCTCTCTTTCCCACACACCGGAGGAAATATTCCATTCTGCAATTAAATATACAAGGTCAATTATTGTGTTTATAACAATTTCAAGCCCCACAAACTTGTCAACAAGATTATGCAGGTCCATAAACAAGGCAAAAAAAGTTCCCATATATCAGACCAGGTCTAAATGAAAACAAAGAGGCACTGAATATTTCAAACTAGGAGAAGAGGACTTATTCAGGGGCTCTGTCATTAGGAAGTGGTCAGATGGGTGAAAGATTAATGAGTGTAACCTAGCAGGCTCAGTCACCTGTGTACTGGGTCAGAAGAGAAAGCAGAATAAGCTCAGAATCACTCTACCACACCACACACGCGCTCGCACACACACAAACACACACACACTACAGAAACAATACAGGCACATTACAGGAAATAGAAACCTTAGAAATGTATTCAAAACATATTCAATATCTGGCCATCATGACATCTCCTGATTTCCATGTCTGATGTCACCATTTGTCTCAGTGGCAGGATATGTGTGAATAATTTAGCCTCAAGTAAAAATGTTTGTCTCCTCCTCTCACACAAGCAGGTACAAGGGAATAAATAGCTGTAAAAACTCAGCCAAAAAAGTCTCACTTGACCTTTTGTTCAAAGGACAAACACTCTCGGCTAAGCAAAGTGTCACACTCATGTTCATAGCACGGACATATTGGATATCTGGAGAGAGATACTAAGGGCTTTTCTCACAGAGGTAACCTGCGGTTCAACATGCTAACGTTACTGCAAATGAAATGACTAACAAGATTGAAATTCAGTGTTTGTCAAACACAACACTCAGTATACTAATCTCTTTTAACATTTAATCTAACATTTAATCTTAGCTTAAACCTTTTTCTATTCATAAGGTTCTAAACAAAAAAAAAAATCTAGCAAAAGAAATCATTTCACCCAAGACTTTACAAGAAATAGACCAAACTTTTAAGCAATTCTGCTCCCAGAGTGCTATCAAAGCTAGCAATAAATAAAATCTAGCAAGAACTAGCTAACAATGGTCAAGTTAACTTGTTCCTTCTAGCTTTCATTCATTGTTATACATAATTAGCAAGAGTAGCCTTCCTTTTAGAATGTTTAAGCACAAAAAAGAAAGGCAAAATCAATCTAAACCACTTGAACAGATCATCCAAACAGCTATAGTTTTCTTTGAGCAAGACCCTTATCCCTTTACTGCTAGCTAGATGCTAACACAATTATAAGTTGCTCTGAGTAAAAGCTTCTTTTAAATAAAATGACAGTTAGCAATAGAGAGACCCTGCAGAAAGTAAGAAAATTCTGTATGTCAAACAATAGTAAAGTCCAACTTAATTTGTCACTTTAATTTCTGAGTACGTATGTTTCTTCAGTGTGGTCACCCTTTTTGGACCGAAACACTTGCTAAGCCCAGCTAAAGCCTTTAATCTGCACTAACTGATTGCATAACTGCCCACTTCCATGCAGAGTTTTATGTCTCTGGCACGTTTTATGTCCATGTGTCGTGTGTTGTGTATATATGCCATTAGTATTATCAGTGGACAGCCACAAAATATAGTCCACAGCCTGTGACAACAGGATACGAGCAGACAAAAGCCCAATCTGATCCGCTTTCATAAATCCCTGCCACACTGTCCAAGTGCTTTATCTACATCTGTCTCCGATCCCTTTCACTATTTCACAAAAGGACACTGATATCCTAACGAAGGACACATTCCACACCATTAAACAGCTGGCGTGAAAACCTGTTGATAACAGACAGCACGTCTGCTGTTCAGAACAGATAGCAAAGAAACAAGATGGGACAATTTAGACTTTTTGACAAATCACAATTCATCAGTGCAATACTATTCATGAAATGGTGCTATTGAGCCATTTAGCCTTCTGTTCATCTGGTGTTTGCTACACAAAAAAGAAAGCATTTTGCATGGGGACTATAAGTCAATACATCTCTAGTGTAAGTTCTCTTACATTATACATTAATAAGTGCTTCATCATTGTGGTACAACCCATTTGATGTAACTTGCTTATTTTCTCAATTCCAGTATTAAGAAGGTTTGAGTTATGTAGTTCCCAAATTATACAAAGCAATCTATGTGGTATCACCTCAGTAGTATCATCATAAAGCATCCCAATGCAGTTTGGTTGTATCACCACTGAAAAGCTATCAAAACTGTCAAGTGCCAATAAGAGCACTATAACCCTAATGAGGGTCACTCTCAGCATCTGGCACTCATCCCAAATCTGCCATATTTCAACGAAGCAACAGATTCTGCCATGGGGGTGTTATCTCCCGTCTTCAAAAACAACCCTATCAACACAAGGCAGGTCCGGCAGAAAGCGGACCTCTATTCAACAGTATTTGTTTACCTCATTAGGCCAGGGGTCACCATGGTGACGGAAGCACACACTGCTGAATGGGACTGAAGTATTGAGCACTAGCACAGCTTTCTTCCTTATTAAAATTTCAGGAGTATTGCATCTGTCCAACTCAAGAGGAAGTCTAGTAGTCCAGTCCAGACTAGGCCTAAAACTCACCCATGCTACAAGTGTATCCAGCCCACATGTATGCCTTTTAGCAAACTCCATTCCATTTTTGGGTTATTATTCAGTTATTCATCTTAGAGCATATTATTCAGTAAATACTATGAGTGTCTACTGTAAAACTAGAACTGTGTAATTATAAAATTGTGGAATGTCATTGGGTATTTGGAATTTAAGTAATTAAAGATGAGAAGTGAGAACTTGAGACAAATATTTCTCATTATTCTTAAGTTGCCTTTTGGGAAACAATCCCTGCAGACAGCAACGAATGTAACCAGTGCAGAGACTCAATTTGTGCCAAGTGTAGGGACTCAATTTGTAACGCATGTGAGTCATGGGCTGTAGGATGCATGTGCATTGTTGCTACATTCAGGATTTTCTAGGAGTCACTGCCAAGCTGGGCAGAATGGTCAAAAACACTGGCAGGTAGGTTCATCAAAGACACTAAGAAGACGAAGAAAGCAGAAAGGTTCATGGAAATAAACTAGAAATAATTTACTTTGAATAAATCAAGCATTATTGTGTTTATTGCTGGGCAGCACAAATCACTGTACAATGTCTTGAACATATATGATAGATCAGATATATTATTTTAATTTTAAGTAAAAAGGTAAAACAACCAGTGTACCATCATGTGTACCATTGCAACACCCACCATGTCAGTGTCATTGCTGTGCTTAAAATGGGCCACCACTCAAATAATATCCAATAAGTAGTTCTCAATTTCCAACACTGAGGTTGACTGAGAACTTGTGCATAGAACCAGATGAGATACTCATCTGATCTCATCATGAGATAATAATTTTATATATTTACAATGTTTGATGTACATGACAAAACGTCCAGTGAATGTACATGCAAAATAGGTGTACCTGAAGTTGCAACTAAAAGTATATATACTCACCAACCAGTTAATTAGGAACACCTGTAAATCTGTGCATTCATTCAATTATCCACTCAGCCAATCACATGGCAGCAGCACAATGCATAGAATTATGCAGGTACAGGTCAAGAGCTTCAGTTAATCTTTACATCAAACATCAGAGAAAAAAAAAAGATCTCAGTGATTCTCATCGTGGCAAGGTTGTTGGTGCCAGATGGCATTGAGTACTGATCTCCTGGGATTTCCACACACAACAGTCTCTGTTTGGTGTGAAAAAAAAAAAAATCCAGTGAGCAGCAGTTCTGTGGGCATAAATGCATTACTGTTCAGAGAGGTCAGAGGAGAACGGCTAGACTGGTTTGTGCTGACAGGAAGTCTGCAGTAACTCAAATTACCACTCTTTACAACCATGGTGAGCAGAAAAGCATCCCAAAATGTACAACACGTCAAATCTTGAGATAGACGGACTGCAAGAGCAGAAGACCACATCGGGTTCCACTCCTGTCATGCAAGAAGAGGAATCTGAGGCTACATTGGGCATGGGCTCACCAAAACCTAACAGCTGAAGACTGTAAAAACATTACCTGGTCTAGTTTCAATCTTCAAGTGTTTTCTTTCACCTGTTGCATGCTTGACTGTTTAAGGAATGGAAACAATAAAAATGTCAGCTAGCTGGGGACCTTGAAAACTGTTTGAAGACTTCTAGGTCACATTCAATATATATCTGGGATTTATGAATGGAGATGCACCTGCAGGTTGCCACCTGATTTGCAAATTACACAAAAAGGCCTCGGTGTTGTCGTTAAGGATGTATGTGTTCAATGGTGCATGTAGAATCTGAATCACAATAACAAGGCCATAAGTGTTAGGTGTTATCTCTATGGAGCAGAGTTCCTCTGAGACAGAGCAGATTAGCAACAGTGTATATGTGTGTGTCGCACGAGAGGTAGACAAAAGGGTGAAGAGCATAACTTATTTTACAATGCTGTTTTGCTGTATCTCGCAAAAGTTGAAGAAAACTATAATGCACCACGAAATGAAAGATCTTACAAGATGACCAACATGACATGTTTGACCTGAACCAAATAACTGACAGCTACATCAATGAAATAAGACACATTTTAAAATCTAGTAATAACCATTCTGTGGTTAGCCTTATTAACCTTCATGCTGATTTGTCATAAGTTTAATTTCTTTTTTAAATTGTGTGATGGTTACAGTAAAAGAATCCCTATGTTACTGCTCAATACAACATAAAGGTTGTATTGTATTTGGCTTTAGAGTATGCCCTAGAAACACATCGATATGCACATTAAACCTAGCATGGATTGTTCATTCCATACATGCACAGTGTTGTATACAAATGCTACTGATCCTGTGGTAAATATACGCTAACGGCAGCTAGCATGTTGGACTGGAATAATAGATATACATCTGGTTCTATAACATAAACCTACTGTCTTCAGCGCATGTTATTTTGTTAAATGGGTGACAAAAAGCAATTATTTATCCTGCCATTAAATATAGCACCGTTGAGCATCTACACTGTTTAGCTTTTGCCTCACTGATTTTCCAGTCCCCAGTTTTTACCACGCTCACCCAGAGTGCTCTCAAGATCAAAATTCTACCTGTAAGAGCAAAAAGTTTCCAACCTGATGCATACGAATTGACATGTAACAACTACATGATCAGCTGAGGATAATTACTTTACATCCCATGTTCTTCAGTATACTGAAATTTTATTTAATATCTACAATATTTATTAAATGTGAAACAAAACTATATCAATCGTACAGACTGTATGAGAGAGAAAATATTATGATTCAAAAGATGTTTTTGTATCTCTCTGCCATTATAAGCCATAGATGCACCACATCCAAAATTGAAAATGTGCTTTAGATCAATTTCAACAATACAGCCACGGAAGACTTTTTCTGTGTTTTCTGTGAAAATAAGTTATTAATTCATCCATAACCGATCAACTTCTATACATAACAAATTCTTTATCATGTATAATGACCAACTGAGCCCCAGCCCAGTAAAAACATCTGATCAGTCAATGGGCCCTGATCATAGTGGGGGCCTCTAAGCTGTAGCATAAGCTAGCCTGGGTGTTAATTCACCCCTGTGTGCATCTAAATGGTCTTACTTTGGGCTGTGTCCCAATAGCAGCCTGAGCATGGCCAAGTCGCCTTTAGCAGCAGCGTAGTGAACAGGCACAGCGCCTGTGTCCATGGCAACGCTGGGATCCCCTTCTCCACTCTTTAGTAACCAGTCTGTGACCTCATGGTGGCTGAAGCGTGAAGCCAGGTGCAGGACGGTGGCTCCTGAGTTGTCTTTATCCTGCAAACACGAGGAAAAATTAAATAAGGAATAAAACCCTCAAAGGTTATGCAGTCATAGGAAACTAATCAATGATGTGGTCATGTGATGTGGTCCAACACATAGTGGAATTACTGTTAACACCACAAAGTTGATTATTTTCCAGTAACAGTATACCAGAGCAATTTGGCAATGATTACAATACGCTATTAATTATAGAAAGGCACCTCATACATTTTATTCCTTTTTTAATCATTTATTATATTCATTTATATTCATATACAGTTGCAAAACAAATTAGCTACTCATATATGTTGTCACTCAGATTTACTAACAGAGCAGGTTTTCAGTTTAAAAAAAAAAAGTTTTTCATTTCCAATGAATTAAAATGACCTTTTTCACTGGAGATTCCATGTCAGGTGTATCTAACGTCGTGGCTCAACTTTGGGAAAAGTTCTCAAACCATTTGGAAACTAGTGAAGCTATTTATTAGTGATTTATTCTCTCTGTGGGCTTTGTATCGTTAGACAGTAGTGAGGTTGTTTAGCTACAGCTAAAGAACTCATGATAGCCAGCTAGTGACCAACTTGAGGCGATTGTGCTTTTCTGAGTATTTTTATATTTCAACTCTGTTATATCAGGAGAGAGTTAGTCATCCTGGTGTGTATATTTATTACTGCCTGGGTCGTAGCTAATGTCAAGCTAGAAAACAAAATACACAGAGAACAGAAATCAGGTAATAAAAGTGGAAGTGACCATCTGGAAGTGACCAGATGTGATTGTTTTGTTCTCTATGCTGTATTTCAGGTAGCTAGATCAAGTTAGCTGGCTAGCTCTACTGGTGTCAGATATACAGACATACAGCGGAAATTACACTCACGCTGACCATTGATGTCTACAATTTAGGCAAACTACTTAGTATGCATTATGCAGTTTGGGACACAGCCATGAATTCTGTATGAATGTGTATTGATATGGCACTCACAGCCATGAGATTTAATTTGACAGTGAAGAAAGGCACTGCAGAACCCGCATTATGAATTGTTCTTAGCTTGCAATAGCCTTTTCCTACCAGAGAGGGCAAAATTCCAAAATCCTACATCCTGTAGCTTTAAGGGGCAGTTCAAACAAACATAAGCTCTTTAAGTGGTACTTCAGTGGCCACCTCATGCATCAAACACAGCTAATCCCGTAAGGTTTATGTTACATCAAATGAAACAGAGCTTCCGACTTGCAGAGGAGATAACTGATGTTAGTGAATGTGAGAAGGAGAAAGAACATGGAAATGAAAGAGGGAGCTCTGGTTACATGTCCATTATGGCAGCTACCACCCTAACCTTTTAACACAAAGGTCACTGGATATAAATCCATTTATGCCTTTACATCATATGCTAGCCTTAGTTTTATACTGGTTGCTTTGATTGTGTGTGTGTGTGTGTGTGTGTGTGTGTGTGTGTGTGTGTGTGTGTGTGTGTGTGTGTGTGTGAAACACAGCACTGTATGCCCTAAGCAGCAGCAAAGATGCTTCCGGAACCTCTAACTACTGATTAATTAATTAATTTACTGCATGCAACTCTTTTCACACATTTCAAGATAACTGTGTCAGGCAGTAACAAGATGTACAAATCTATTTATATCTAAAATCAGATACTGACTGAATTTTGAATACATACTGTTCATGATTCAATATACATTTAAAAGATCACAGTTGCACGGTTCAGGCCTCCCTCATATAACCTATCAAATAGAAGTCAGCATAGTTTAAGGATCACAAATTTATAAGAATGCACCAGTGGTCGCTCTTCCATAGAGGCCTCATTCATAACCTCAATCACTTAAAATTCCACTGAAATATTTTGAACAAAGGTGACCAACGATTAAAAAACTGATATTAGCTAATGTTCCATTGATTTGGTCACCTTTCTAGATGTTGCATAGGGTAGGATGCTCACTTCCCCATTTAGCTCCATAGTTATTATTGCACCTACTGGTCAAAAATAGAAGCTACAACAAGTGCTAATGGAGGCTCATTGGGGCAAGAATCACGCTGCCCCATACTCATTCTATGAATGTTCGGTTCGGGGAAGGGGCAGCAGACAGGACAGTTAATGAACCACACTTGCTGTATCAAACACAGTTGATCTTTTAAAAAATATATTTGAACATAAGTGAACACAGCTGAAAATCTTTTTAGTCCACAGCTTTTAATCCTCTCCCTGATTAGAAAGAATGTGATTAGCAAGTTTAATATATACTGTTATGTAGCTAGCTATGGAACTAGCTAGGTGGTTAACGTGTCTCTGAAGTGCAATTACCGGCAACCAGAAACCATCATAATTGCACCAACTGCTTAAAAAATTATAATGTCTGATGTGATAAAAAAAAACTGCTGAAAAATTGATGAGCTAAATTTCTTTACAAATTAGACAAATTAAACAGAAAGGTGGTAGTGTTATGGCAGAGATATTCACCTCGATCAATTATAGGAATTGTATTTTTTTTTTACTTAATGTTAGGCTATTATGGGGTTACTCTAAATATTCATTAGATGGTAGCCTATAGCATAAATCAAATGTGATAACCCCTTGATTTAATTTTGTTTGAGGCTATGTCATTATCAAGATCATCCTGCCTGGCTCAAACCTATGGTCACAAACCCCTCCTTAAATGCACATCGTATATTCAGAATAATTAAGGCTAGAAAAAAGAACAGGGTTTGTAGTCTGAGCTTTAGATATGAAAACCAATACACTCCCCTTTGCTCCTTATAATTCCTACAAATATTGCATGAGATCAGGTTGCTGAAACAGGAAGCCATGTGGAGTACCACAGTGGCGTCATTCAAATGGCCCATACCGTCCAGGGCATGCAAATCAGAGCACAAGGTCGTATGAAGAAAAACAATAACTGCCTTGTTGTGCTGCTTTTTCAGAAGGAAAGGAAAGGAAAGATAAGGTACTCAAAAAAATGAGATAAAAATACACACTGTGTGTAATCAAGGCTCCTCAAGTTTTCAGGTCTCTTCCTAGTGACTATTACTCTGGACGGCCTTTAACAGGCTAGCTTATACCTATACAGTATGGTCTATATTAAGACCTCTTTTTTTCACAACAGTCAACTTTTACACCCTTGAAAAAATGTGAACTGGGTTCTGTTTCTTTTAGACATTTATAATAATATGCACCATATTCTCCTATTCAGAATTTGATTTCAGCCAAGCACTTTTGTTGGGTTTGGGAATGCACTCACTCAAATACACCTGGATTGCATATCGTATCTGAAGCCTGTACAGATATTTGTTTAACACGATTCAGCTCTAAGATCATGAAGTGTTCTCACCCGTTTAACAGGTCATTTGAAATCTACATTGTACTTTATATGATGGCATGAACTTAATTCAACTTAACACACTGGCTAGTGCTGATACATTACTATTAATGTCTCTCAGACTTATTACTTAATGAAAAAAATGTGCTCTTGGATAAATTATAGCCAGCACACATTTGTTGTTGGAGATAACAAGTCATATTACATATATTCCAAACTGTTCAAGTCATAGGCCAAAAAATAAGATTCGTGTCTAATCACACTTTTTATGTGTCCAAGAAAATGCTGTTTTGTCGGTTAAAGACTTGTTTACAGGCCAACTATGTAAACTGTGTAAATTCCTGGAAATATATTACACTGAAAATAGTACAAGCTCCAGTAGCGGCATCACCAAGTCATGCCCGCAGTTATATGCAAAGATTTGGGCCATTGTTGCGGTATACAAACAAATGCAGTATGGGCAAACCAATCCCGATTTTTGTACAATGTCCTCCTACAATGCATATCATTATTTTTGTAGAAAACAAAGGCCTAGGAGATATAACTTGACGGAACTAAACAAAACTGTGTGAATTAGTGTCCCCATGTTCATTACTATACCAATATTTTCCAACCCAGCCTTCAGCACTCCGTCTACCCCAACATGCCCCACTTCACACACATATGAACCAAGCAATCAAGACCGCTGAGTATGGACAGTGTATTAGGAGCTGGGACAGAACAGAGATGTAGACCCTGAGCACTGTATTTAGTTACACTGAGCTAAAGCATACATTGTTGCTCAACGCTAGTGGCATCATGGTGTGTACCAAGTACCATTCATAAATGTCTGTTAACTACAGCCAATAAAAATGACTAAAACAATGGGCACAAGGGCTCAATGTAACTATCCAATGATTACATCATGCAGATTAGTGCTGCACAATATGACAATAAAATATAGATTTTTTAAAAATCCTTTTCAGTTTAAAATAATTAATTTTTGTAGTCAGTGTACGCATAAAAGTTTTTCATAAGTTTTTAAAAATGAATCAATACTTCTTTTGGTAGTTTTCTACCAAACCTATATATTCTGATACATATCATGTATAGTAGAAATGTCTTCAAGTGTTGTGATTTTTATGATATTGGCCACCCCAATGCAGATAATATTAATGGTGTCTCTTTTTATTTGTGACACATAAAGCTGCATGATTTTCTTCGGGATGATACAAATGTGTGATAAAATCAGTCTCATTAACAAAAAAACTGGACTAAATAATGATTACCTAGCTACCTTAAAGGAGACATAATAAACAAAACGGCATTTTCCTTGTCAGTTCATATAACATATCACTGCAACTGTCGGCCAGTGATTTGTATCAAGAAGTGACATGAATCGAGAAGAAACCAGCAAACGGTCCATCCTACATGAGTAACCACACGCAGAGCCTTCATACTACACTGTCACGACTCCGATTTCACCTCACCCTGCTTGCGTCATGTCCAGTGTAAAAATATGCTGTTATTATTCCGCATCATGTGTTAATTAACTCCCAAGATGACAAAAAAAGAGGACAGACGGTTATTTCCAGTGACCACATTCCTCCTAACATGTTTTGATACTGATATACTCATGTAGGTACGCTAATATATGCATCCAGTATTCCAATTTTATCAATTAAAAAGTGTCTGATTATATTGCAGATTAGGGTATTAGCCAGTTATGATTAAATGGCTGACCTTAATGATATTAGATATATCCATAGTGGAAAAAAACATCAGATTTAGATAGGGAATAAGAGTAGAATTTATGCGCTTCAAGTTATTCACTGAGCCAGATATACTGTAAATATCCTGCATACAGCACTGTATTCAGATCAGTCACAACCTCGGCACCCAGACGAGTAAACATGTTGACCATGGCATTAAAGTATGACAAAGTATCCCATCCAGGTAATAAGACAGTACTGTGTATGGACACACTGATGTGTCAAAAATCCATCCTGGTATATATATTCTCCGCCTTGTCACTGAAAAGCAACCACCACAGGACCACCACTAACAAGACATTATTTGAGTGGTATATCATTCTCAGCACAGCAGTGAAAAGCAAGCTTATCAGGTGAAATCGAACAAAATCCCTAGTCCTGGGAAGATTTTTAAATAAAGTGCATGCTTACTAGTCACTTTATGTGACATATCTCCTTCATTAATCCACCTTAATCACCCGAATTCATGAGCTCAATCTGAATAAATTAGGGGGATTGTACGAATCCACCCCCAACTCGAACCTTTTCCTTATGACATGCGCATAAGCCTATAGATCATATGCTATGCTATGCAGTTTGTGTTAATGGCAATCTAGCCAGGCAAATACAAATATTTTTTCTTTTTACAGATTTATGAGCAAAATCCAACTATTCAAATATTAGGCTTGTTAATTCAAAGTGTACAATATATGCAGGCTATTTATTGGAGCCACAGAGAGTGTTATTCCTGATCTTTCCACTTCAGTTCAAGTGACTTGTCAAAAACTATAAGACCTCCATGATATATGGAGTGAAAACGCACTGATACTGGTGGGTTGTGATTTCTACCACTGTAACATTTCTGTTTGTTTTAAATCACAGACCCCCTGGCTATGCTTCCTGGACCCCACTTTGAGAAACTGCTCTAGACTGAGCGTAGAACTGCTGTCCTGAGCACAGAACTGCTGTTGCCTGGATATTGTTGGATGATGGACTATCCTCAGCTCAGCAGTGGCATTGAGGTGTTTAAAACACTCATACTAGCACCACACACACTATCATGTCACTGCTGTGCTGAGAATGATCCACCACCCAAATGATCATAGTGGTCTCTTTCTATTGATGAGAGATGGTTTGGGTAGAGGGTGCCATGTGCCAGGCCATGCATACTGTAGCTGGAGCACCTGCTCAGTGTGTACTGTGCAACCCGAGCTGAGTTTGTCTTTAAAACGGAAACTGGAGGGGGGAAAAACAACATGACACTCACCGAAGCGCGGCAGCCTCCCTGAGTCAGGAGCCACTGCAGGCACGCCAGGTTGCCGGTGGCGGCTGCGTCATGAGCGGGGCTCGCGCCGTTATGAGCCAAGCTGTTGCCCGGTAAACCCGCTTCTTCCACCAGGAACTGGAGGCACTTGAGCTTGCCAGTGCGCGCCGCGTGATGCACGGGCGTCGCTCCGAGTGAGTCCTTTACATCACGATTGAGCACTTTTCCCTCTAATTGCACTTTCAGAGTCTCTATTTCGCCTTGCCTGGCGGCGAGAAGTGTCGCCTCCACGGTCATAATGACTCCCTGTGACAAGGTGACTATTCATGCACCATTTCACATGTAAAAAAAAAAAAAAAAAAAAAAAAAAAAAAGCTCAGGTGTCGCGTAATGCAAAACAAAATAATCAAGAATCAGAAAAGCAGGTAGCATGCAATTTTCTTCACTCCATGCAATCGATGGGAAGAATGTAAAGGCAAGAGGAGCTCGGTGGGGATGTCAGGTCACATGGCCATGTAGCATTACTCGTCTGTTAAGTGATCATGAATAGAAGTCAAACAGCGAAGATGCGCACGAGCTAGCAAAGCCAGTCCATTATGTCAGAATGCGAGCGGATCGTCTGAAGTTTCCTGTTGCGCGCTTTCTCAAAAGCTCCAGGACCCCCCGCACGCGCTTCCGCCTACATTACTGGCGATGACTAGTTGGAAGTTAAGATGTGTTTTCTTCTTCAGGTCCCTTTAGACGCCCTTTGCTGCCTCGACAACTTGTTAAATAATCGATGAAGGGGAGGAGGATTGGCTGCTTTGGCTGTTACCTGCCGCACTTAAATCGGCTCAGCGTTAAAGGGGCAGCGCGTGCAAACAGCGCCATGTTTACAAGAGTTCACCCGCCGCGCGCGAGCCGCAGTTCCCCACTCCATCTCAGTTCATTCGACTCAATTAGTGCCATGTAGCATTTTATCCTTGTCTTAAAAGTGGATTTTATTTTAATTCGATCTACTTTATTTTATGTATTATTAATATTTTTGTTTTATATGTTGAAATAGGCTACATTGTTGGGTTTTCTTTGCGTTATTATTTTTGCATTATTATTTTTTTCACTGTCTGTGTAGCCTATTATAAATATCAGGCTGTAGTAATAGTGTTAGGACTTTCATGAAGCAGACTTTACCCTTCATCACCAATAGATGGCAGACGAGCATAGCCTGATTTATGAGCGTGGAGCGCTAAATGTGGTGCTCCACTTTGACTTGTTATAGTACACTGTACTGTATTTGCATTTTATTTTAGCTCTTTAAAGACATGGTTAAAATATAACTACTATAACTAACTGCACTGATAGATAGGCCTTATTGCACCTGCCTGAAGCGTATCATAGCCGAATAAACTGTAACATGTTCAACTGTAAACTGTAACACCCGCAATTATTATTATTATTATTATTATTATTATTATTATTATT
>CM040982.1:21493297-21520750 GCA_022985145.1 Pangasius djambal
CCCCCCCCCCCCCCCCCCCCCCCCCCCCCCCCCCCATGAGCCCCCCCTCCTCGTGCACTTATCAGATATTGAGCCGCACGCGCCAGTCTTATGGCGGCTCATTCCTCAGGAGGGTCGCGCGCAACAAGTCCCCAAAGACCAAAGGCAGTGTTGTCTCAGCTGTCTACACTCAGCAGGGACTTCACCTTATGCTCCTGCACTAAACGCATTACTATTTCGTGTTTTAAATTATTTTTGCTATTTCATGCAAATTCCTGAGCTTTAAAATACTGTCGATGACTTGGCCTATAAATTAAGCAAATATCACAGTAGGTGATCTATACATAAGTTTGGCAATGCCTTGCTGGATTTATCCTGATTTAATAAGAAATGTAATCTGTAATAGCTAGATTTCAATCATAAAACGTTGTAAAGTTCTTAATATCTTAAAACATGTCAATCACGAATAACCCAAACATATAAACATACATCATATAGCCTTCTGTAGAAAGCATTTAACTACTACTAAATAAAATACCTAGGTTAGTTTATGTAATACTAAATATTACTGAACTATTTCAAATAATTCAAAACTGTCCTGATTTAAAATAAGTAGCATCTTGTGTCCAAATATCTATTTATTTCAAACTATAAATAATAGTAGCATATCAGAATAATAGGATATTAATTTTCCAAATACACACACACACACACACACACACACACACAAGATTTTGACATTTAGTATGGTTTAGTATGGTTTCTGTGTGTATGCTACCCGGGAGAAGATCCACTGCCTGCTGAGGGTCTTTCAGCCGTGGCGTGGGAAATGCGGGAATTATAAGTCGCACGCGTCAGACGCGTGACAGTTATTCAAATTTCCCTCCAATTATCAGTGTCAGGAGTCAGAAAGCGCCAACGGAAAAGTGCCATCTGGTGCTCTCGCAGTTTAAACCAGAACAAAACAGGACTGATCCCTGGCGTGAGAGTGAGAGCTTTAAACATTACCCACGGATACCATGTTGGGGCGCGAGACTGGAAATTGCAACGTCCTCAAATTGCATTTGATAAGACTATATATATAAAATTATTATATAAGTAGCCTCGTATATGCCAATTTTTAAAAAAATAGAAATGAGCTCTTTTCACAGAATAACAACAAAACAAAACTAAAAATATATATATTTAATCTTTTTTTTAAGCATATTTTTATTAAAGGTCATGTTCCTTACAGAAGTGCTTATTTTGGCTGTAAACAACCCTATAACAGACGTCTTATAACATGATAAACATATTTAGAAATATTTTTCATCAAGCATTGCAGCCTTTTTGTACATTAAACATTGCTTTGCAGATTTTTTTAAATCTGATCATTCATCAGATAACCAGTTCTTCACATGTGCCTTGAAGTGTAAAGAACCCATGTGTATGCTTTTTTTTTTTTTTTTTTTTTTTTTTTTTTTTTTTTTTTTTTTTTTTTTTGCATTGGTTGCCAAGGATATTTCTCTTTATATTATGGCGTACCAGTTTGCTCATTTATCTTATTCCCCCTTTTCCTTTTTAACACTGTATTCCTTTGTGGGTTGTATGCAGCACTTTAGCATTTTCTACATTTGTAACCAATGCATTTTGTACATGTAATCATTTTTTTTCTTTTTCTGAAAAAGCACTCACACACAAATGACAAAATCATTTATTGTTTCATTAGGCTGGCCATACTGATGGTTTATGCAAGCAATACAGTAGACCCTATAAAAGAAATAACACAGACACCAGGAGAAAATCATTTTATTCTTGGACGTGTGTGTATGTGTTCAAAGAAGACACAAAACCCAGAAAGCACAGAAGAATCTTTATTCATCTCACTCACTCAGACACACACCCACCCCCCCACCCCCCCACACACACAGACACACACACACACACACACACACACACACTCATCAGCAAATCCCATTCTGTGAATGTCAATTAAACACTGACTTAATATGTGATAAGTAGAGAATGATACCTACTATTCATATGGTTAATGTATTAAAGTTATGTAATTGAAAATCATTCATTTATTCATCTTCAGTAACTGGTTTATCCTGGATCCGGAGCCAATACAGGTAAATTGGGCTCAAGGCAGGAGAATTCACCCAGATGGGACCCCAGTCCATTGCAGTGCACCTCTCATACACACATTCACACACTCATTTGCACATAGGGCTATTATCGTAGCCAGTCCACCTACCTGCATGTTTTGACAGTGGGAGGAAACTGGAGAACTCAGAGGAAACTCATGCGAATGCAGGGAGAACCTACAAAACTCCACACAGGCAGTAACCTGAGTTCAGGATCAAACCCAGGAGTTGTGAGGCGCCAGTGCCACCCACTTCACCACCATGCCACCATGTAGCTGAAATTCTACATTTAATTGCTCATAATATACTGTTCTTAAAGAAAAAGGCATTAATATATTTAAGTATTAAGGTTGCTATTGTTCATACCATACTGTGAGGCAAATCAGGATATTAGGACTGAACCGCAGTATGTTTACAAGACTGAAGCACAACTTCTGCAAATTCACAAGTGTTTAATAAAGCAAGTAATGCATAATTACCTGTATGAAGACACTCACCTGTTTTGTGCATGTAGGCTAGACAAATGAGGAAGAATATGAATGTATATGGGTCAAATAGCCACTTCCAAAATTAATATTTGAATTATAGTTTATTCTATAGGTGCAAATCCCAGGGACACCCATATCCTACACCAGTGGTTCTCAGAATGGGGTCCAGGGACCCCCCAGGGATCAGTGAAGCAAAGCCACCTTTATTCGGTACATAAAATGTTTTGTTACAGATATGAAAAACACAACCCACCTTTATTGAAGCTATAAGCTATTATCATATTTGATCAACCTCTTTAATGGATTTAATCCAAACCTTAATACCTCAAAAACAAGTAGGTCTATAAATAATATTAGCTTGGACCTAACATGCTCTGTGAATGGACAGCTCAGGACTAAAATGCTCTTTGACACAAATAAATAGCTAGAATATTATCAGACACATTTAAATAATGAGCCTATCATTTAAATAGTTTGATTGTGTTCATAAGATAAATCTTTGCTGATGAGGTCCATAGAATGTGTTTTACAGTTAAAGGGATCAGCTGTAAAAAGTTTGTGAACCCCCGGCCTAAACAAACCTATAATATGATTTATAATACGATGCCTTATTATAGCATTAACCTTTTTAATACAGTAACACTGAATCATTGTATTACTTTGTACTACGGTAACAGTATTATATGAATATGGCTTGAAAAAAGGACATTTTAAGATATTTTTTATATACTGTAAGACATATCAAGACATATAAGATATTTTTGTTCTTGTTCTTGTTCTTGTTCATCATTCTTGTAGAACTTTAGGACTTACCACAGTTTCAAGATGGGTGCACTTGCGGCTGAGCTTTCCCACATTGCTGTTAATTTCATAAAACAAATACATTATCAGGTAAATTAGTAAAACCATTAAACAACAGAATTAGCCATTATTCCTGAGATACAGTGATTATAAAGATCACTTTTATTGCCAAGTCTAAAAAATGGTTCTTTAGGGGTTCTTTGGTTAGTTAAAGTTTTTTTTTTTTTTCTGATAGGGAAACACTCTGTGGTAGAATTTTACACAGGACCATTTAAAGGTTCCTCTAGAAAGCCAAGCCAAAGAACCCTTAAGGTATGCAACATGAGTGGATGATGGATATAAGCTAAAAATCCTTTCCTTCAGTATGATGTATGGCATAGCTTGCATATCATATATGATTTCATTACATCAGAAGCATATCAGAGGCACACTTGAGAACCATGTCACTGTTGCATGAGTGTAATAGGCTAATAAACTAATGTAAAATTAGCAATGCAATTTCCAAAAATATATTTACAATACGTACAACTTATAAAATACGTGAATGGAAATATGCAACGTTATTTTTTTCTACCCAAGAAAATTAAGATTTAAAAAAAAAACTGAGATGGGACTCACCAGGCACGCGCTCCTTTTCTCCGCCATTCTGCATGAGCAGTACTGGAGGTGTGCAGATCAGGCGCGTGCGCTTGTATCGAGCGCGCTTTCTGTCGAGCAGCTCGAGCGCAAATGAGACGAGGGCACGCGCTCTGTGGGCGTGACAGATCACCGCCCTTTCCTGAACCACGTGAACCATCGGACTCCTGTCCAAGCATAGAGACTATACTGCAATTGAATAATTTATTCGGCATATTTATATAATACAAATTTATTAATTGATCCCAGCAATGCATGGTCACGTGTAGACTAAATAAGGACTTGCATGACGCATTAAGCGCATTGCTTTTCTCCTCTAATGCAAAATATATTGCATTATAAAACCTGCAGCTTTGTCCTATTTACTCTTTTTATGTCTAGAGGTTTATCTGTTGTTGGACATCGTGTTTTTATTTTTAACATGCAGCCATCTAGACTGCATTTCCACTCATCATTAGATGGAAAATGGAAGAAGCACGAGTTAGCTGCCTACTCGTCTCTATAATTCATTATAATTGCAGGGCCATCTGCTCTTTTGTCTGAGTGGCTCGTGCCGTCCTCGTGCTTTGAATATGACCCCAAAAAAAAAGCACCCTCGGGACCTCAGGGCGCAGCAGATTTCAAAAAACGCGCTTTCTTTTCTAGCATGCGCACAATAGGATGGATAGAGCACCGAAGTTACGATGCATTACTAAATATGTGCGACCAACACAGATACCCAGCTAAAGATGCAAGCAGCTTTCCACACATCCCTCAGGAGTGGACTGTAGACACAGGCGCATTATTTCTCAGAAGAGTGAAGCCTGATGTGGGAGTGAATCCTGCAATTCCATTGGTGGAAAAGATGGTGATGCTGCTCAACGTCACAAAATGCGCAGGGGGAAAAGAAATGTTTGTGCGTAAAGTTACACATCAGCAGATGTTCACTTTATTTGGCTTGATGTTTGGCTTGGGTATTTTTTTTCTTCTTCCGTAATTAAAGGCAAATTGTCTGTGTTGATGCCCTCATGAACACATAAGAAAGCTTGTATGACAGACAAATGTCTGGCTGTTGGACGCTTCTTGAAAGCTTGATCACTTATGGGCTTGGTTTGGGTTCTCTAACAAATAAACTAAATGGAACCATAGAGTAACAATTCAGATTGTTTTCGTGAAGTAATTAGGCATGTTTGAGCCCTTCGGTTTTATTAAATATATGTATATTAAAACAATCTACTGTTACCTGACTGAAGGTTAAAGTAATAAAAGAAAACTAACATGAAGGTGCAGCCTACTGCAAAATAACCAACGCTCCACATGGACATCCCCCACACAAGCCTGGTGCGTCAACAGATGTGTTACACAGAAGCCACACTACTATCCACATGTACACACAGTACATCATTGCACAATAACAGATGTCCGCAACGTAGCATTAGTTTAGGCTAGGGAAGCTCAAATACAAATGTGCTTTGCTTAATTATTGGACACTAGAAGCAGCATCCCAAACCATGTCTCACTGTCAAATGAGGATGCACTTTTAATATAATACTCTGTACATCTGTGCAAAACACACATGTTTTGAATCAAGTCATCAGTAAAGCAAATGCTATTATATTTGAGCAAGGTAATAGTAGAAATGAAGACACTTATTTAAGACAGCTATAATGTAATGGCTTAAATCTTGAAGAAGGTCCTTAGATACATTAAGTCCTTTTGTTATTCTTAGCATGGAAGTACAATTCCAACTGAGTAAAAGAGAGTACTAAAAGGTTTTTAAAGATCAAATATCTCTTAAATATCCCTTTAAAAAAAGAGTTCTTTAACTTTAATGGCTGAATGATGCTTTTTTAGAGTCCCTCACATACGAAGGTACTTTATATACATTGACCAAACACTTTATTGGGGCATGAAAGGAAGGCTATGGTAACTCTAATAACCACTGTTTACAACTGTGCTAAACAGAAAGGCATCTCAGAGCACATTACATGCCAAACCATGAGGCAGATTAGTTACAACAGCATGAGATCACATAGACTTGTACTCCTGTCAGCTAAAAACAGGAATCTGGGCAATATTGGCTCATCACAACTGGACAGATTGGAGATTGGAAAAAGACAAGGTTCCAATTTTACTGTTCCAATTTTCAACCCTCCAGTTTTGGTGAGTCTGGGCCCACTGATGTTTACATTAAGTACATTAACATCAAAATAGAGCATAGTAACAATGTTTTCTTCTTGTAATTTTGTCTAGTTACATAGAACGGCAACTCCAAAAGTGGAGCTTTAACAGTCAAATATGTTTAGCCAGATGTCGTTTACTTCATCAATAACATGGTATGATACCAGGTATGATTACAAGTTTATTTCCATCATGGCCTTATATGACCGTCCAACAAGGACAAATTTGTAAAATGAGCTGGCATATGGCCATAATTTATCCATATATACCTAGTGCTTTCAAAATAGTGGTAATACATGTTTATTAGTGGGTGTGTATGAATGAACAGTTTAAACTTTTTTTTTTTAAAACAGAATCTCACTTTAATAGCATTGATAGAACATCCATCAACCAACTCCAGTTAATTCAAAAGAGTGTAACCAAGGTTTTTACAAGAACTAGAAAGTTTGTATCCCATCTTTCTTTTTAGGTTGTAAACTTTTTATATGGCTTTTAAAAATACACTATACGGCCAAAAGTATATGGGCACCTGACCATCAATCCCATATGTAGGCCTTCCCCAATCTGTTGCCACAAAGTTGGCAGCACACTGTACAGAATGTCCTAGTATGCTGTAACTTTCTGATTTCCCTTCACTGGAACTAAGAGGCCCAAACATGTTCCAACATGACAGGCCCCTTTGCACAAAGTGAGTTTCATAAAGACTTGATTTGCCAAGGGTGGTGTGGAAGAACTTGAGTGACCTGCACAGAGCCCTGACGTCAACCCCACTGAACTCCTTTGAGATGAGCTGGAAGGCCGACTACATGCACAGCCTTCTTGTCCAGCATCAGTGCCTGACCTCACTAATGCTCTTGTGGCTGAATGAGCACAAATCCCCACAGCCACACTTCAGAATCTAGTGGAAACCCTTCCCAGAAGAATGGAGACTATTATAGCACAAAGATGGGACTAAATCCATATTAATGCCCATGGTTTTGGAATTGGATGTTCAGCAGGCACATCTAGTTGTGATGGTCAGGTGTCCACATAATGTAATTGTCATACCATTGTTTGGGATTCAGACACATCCTTGATTTGAATCTGGACTAGGGGTTCTCAAAATGTTTGGGGCCCCTTAAGCTGTGATATAAGGTCTAATAGTTCTAAGTGAGTGTATTAATCAAATAGGCTAATACACTCACTGTTTACTTTATTTGGAACCCTTGCACACATTCACATTCAATTATCCAATCAGCCAAACATGTGGCAGCAGCGGAATGCATAAAATCATGCAGCTACAGGCCAAGATTTTCATGTAATCAAAGACACATCAAATATCAGAATGGAGAAAAATATGATCTCAGTGACTTTGTCCATACCATGGCTGTCGGTGCCAGATGGACTGGTTTCAGAAACTACTGATCTCTTGAGAGTTCCTCTCGTGGAGTTCTAGTCCTGTTGGCCAAGAACAGAAATCAGAGGCTACAGTGAGCACAGGCTCACCAAAACTGGACAGCTGACGATTGGAAAAAACATGGACCCCTCATGGAACCCCATGTGGTTTCCTGGCCCCACTTTGAGAACCATTGTATTAGACTACAGTATGTAGCCATGGACATTCAGTTTTGGTGAACTGAGCTTAGTACTCCACCCTATTCACTTGCATTCACTTGAGTATGTTGATGATGGAATATAGAGCTGTTGACATCTCCTTATTGCTAGAAATTGACTGAAATGCCATAAACTAGAATTTTCAGATTATTGAATATAAAAAATAATTCATGTTTCCAATTGCTGACCAAATAAGCATGGGCCTCCAGTGCTTAGATGGTCTATTGGTTTCTCTCAAGGGTTTCTCCATCTTAACTGCATCTCATGGAAATTTTCCTTGCCACCATCACTCTTGTTAGTGCACTGGTGCCACTGATGTCTGTAAAGCTGCTTTGAGGCTATTTCTATTATAAAAATGAATATCCATAAAATGAAATTCAATTCTATTCCTGTATGCCAGACAAATGATCGGTACAACCAGGAAACTAATAATCACTTAATAATATTTGTTTCATAACACGCCAAAAATATGACCAGAGGTATTGGTTAGGTATTGCTATTTTTAGTGCCCCACACATCCAGGGTCTAAGGTTGGATCCTGAGCGCTGGTTAATGTTGGTGCAGAATTTTGCATGCTCCTTGCCTATCCATATGAGTTTCTTTCAGGTACTCTGGTGTCTTTCCACCCAAAACATGTCAGTAGGTGGACTGTCTGTTCTATATTTCACCTATAGGTAGAAATGAGTGCATATGAGTGTTTATGATACCCTGCAACGGACTGGTTTCATGTCTGGTGACCCATCCAGGAAGAATTCCTGCTTTGAACTTGGTCAGTGTAGGCTCTGAGCCTAATATGAATTATTCTGCTTAAAACTTGTATAGTATGTAAGTACAAAATAACTGTAAATGGTGGTATGAAAGGCTGACATTTTATGTGCCAGTGACTAAGTTTAAAAAATTTAAGAAAATATTTACAGAGTCAAAAGCAAAGCCTGATACAGTGCAATTTTACTATATAGGGTTCTTCAACTATTGGTGGACACAGTTACACATTATGCCATTAATTAGGTGTAGTATACAATATTGTATGAAAGTTTTTTATCCATTTATTTTGAACTGCCATGTTGTAAGTCAGCACTGCTGGTGTCTCTATGTTTTCCCACCATGAGTTTTGAGCCAGTGTAAAGAATTTAGCCTACTTCTTGTCTCAATCTATGCCTGCTAGCCATATTATAATATTTTTAGCTCATCAACTGTTGCACTCAATATGGCACCAAATAATGCGACTCTTTGTAAAGATACCAGTGTCACAAAAAAAGCTCTTAAGGGTTTCAAACTATGCATAAGTTAAGACCAGGCAAAGACACTGGGTTCTGTTACATGGTGAAACACATACAGTTACTGTGAAGTTTGTAGCTAGAACTCTGATTGCTGTTTAGCTTAGGGCCCAATTAAAAAGAATCATTTATAGACTTATCCAAGCATAGTAAGTAAAGTTCTATTTTTGTCATTTTGTGCATAAATTCACCAAAATATTACCAAAAATATAGTAAATGGTTTAAAACTGCACGAGCTCCTTATGTGCCCCTGGAATTGGTGTGCTATCAGGGAAGGTTCAGGCCTGTCCTCAACACGAACTGAAGCGTGCACAGATGGGATAGCCACGCCATAAATATGCACAAAGACGGCGTCAAACCGAAATCATCCTTTGGGTGTTTTCCCCTCAGGAGTTGGATAGCAAGAAGCTCGACAGTTTGACTGGTCCAGTGTTAAGCACGAGACGCGCGCGTGGGACATCATTCAGCAATAATCCTCTGCATTACTGCATACTTCTAAGCCTAATTTGCTACGGTTGATATTGCTTTAAAACTCACCCATTTCGATGCCACCAACTTGCTGTATATGTGCACTGAACAGGTTAGAAGTGGACAGAGTTGCTGGGGGTTGGTAGGTGGCACGATGGCGCGCTTTGGTTGCAGTAGCAGATGTCCATCTGGCGCGCATTAATGGCTCGTGCCGAGCGCGTGAGAACAGTATCTATTAGAAACAACGACGTTTCTAGCGATGAACGGTTTCAGTCTTGCGTATGAATCAGGAAAAAAAAGACACATGCTTGGCTTCAAGAAATTATTATTTTAATTTCTATGCACTCTCATAATAACCATGTGGGCATGCTTCCTACACGTGCATATGTTATTGGATGAGATTTGGAATAGTGATTGACACTGCCTATGCGTTCTTGTTGCAAACCAAAATACATAGTTTTTTTTCTGCAATATAATACTTATTTTGATAGAACATTCAGTATGCAAGCATGTTAGACTCGGTACCTACTGAGGCATTTTATTTGTTCATAAAAGCCCATGTTGTGCCTGTAGAGCACTCTCTCCTCCCCCCAACTCCACTGAGGTCACATAGTTTGTAGCCAATCAGAATTGTTGTAAAGTTTAAACAAACGCCAAATACGTATATGCACATGGCGTGGCTTGGGTAGCTGAATGTCTGGAGATCGAGATACATGACCCCTTTCCCAAAGCCATATGCAGTCATGTCACAGTTAAACCTGGAACAAAGTAAATTCATAGAAACACCACAAAAGCACATTTGCTTAAAAACAACACAACTTTATTAAATTATTTATTAATACATAGCTTTAAACTAAAATATGTTATGTTGAACTAAACAGGCCTACAGTTCTTTTTCTTTCTTTCTTTCTTTCTTTCTTTCTTTCTTTCTTTTTTCTTTTTTTTTTTTATTTTTTTTTAAATAGTGTCATATATATTGTGCTGTTTTCAAAGCTGTTTCTTTATCCTAAACATAAAAAAATTACGTATTTAATTAAAAGAGTATAAGAAATTAATATCGACCAACTAAAAGAAATGAAAAGCCTACATGCCTATTAAAGAAAAAAAAAAACATTTCACATAGGATTATCCACATGTGATTACATATGAATTTCATCATGTTATGCCCTGAAATTGCACATTTTAATTGTCAACACACTACATCATGTTAACTTCAAGTGACATGAGGAAAAAGAATGATTCATGTTACATTAACAATCTGAATACGGCTCCAAAAGTGCTTCTGAGAAATGAAATTACATGAACCCTTAAGGAAATACAGAACTGTGCAAAAGTCTTAGGCACCCTATTTTTTTTTTTAGTACAAATTTGTTATAGATTTTTAGTTTATGACTTCTACATTATTGATTCAGTACAAAAACATTTCAGATTTCCAAACATTAGTTTTCCAGCACAAATGTTTGTATGTCAGTAAAGAAAGCAGCATGTTACATAAGAGACACTTTTCAGACAAAAAAAACATAATGAAGGCTGCTGGGTTTTGCTGCAAAAATAAGAAGCAAATGTGACAGTCAGAGTCTCCAGAAGAACCGTGTCTACTTCTGCAAGATGCTCAGTAACACTTACAGCTCATTTCCTTATAAAACTGCACTAATTGTACCTGAGAATACTATTTTTTTTAAGGATCGTCACACCGGATATTGATTTTGTTTCATTTATTACTGTTTACTGCTCTTTATAGTATATTTTTTTAAATGTAGAAACATTTAATTTCATTATTTTTGAAGGCATCTTTGCTCTACAGCATTTCTTTGCATGTGTCTAAGACTTTTGCACAGTACTGTACATTTGAAAAATAAGACCATATGGCCTGTGAAAAAGTAATATAAAAAAAAAAAAACACATGCACTATATATGAATAAGTCCACTACATGTCAACAATATGTAATGTTATAACAATATGTAATATGTATAACAACAATATGTAATATGTATAACAAGAAGTGTCTAAACACCACATGTGCATATTTCACATCATGTGATTTCATGTGACTTTTTTTTTTTTAAGGGGTCAGTCTTTCAAACTGGTCAGTCTTTTATTTCAAATCACACACTAAGTGCGCACTAAGGTTTATAATGCTAAAAACATAATCTAAAAATATAGAAATGTACAAAAATGTTACGGTCATACACTCATACGGTCGGAAGAGTCTGGCGCGTGCCACCAGTTCAGATTAAAACTCAATCCTCCAGTCAGCAGATGGCTGGGAAAACGCGCGCGAGGTCTCCCTCCAGCTTCACCCTCCTCCTCCTCCTCCTCCTCCTCAACACAGAGCCACAATAGATTTGGGACACTCCCCCCGACGCCCGAGGCCGCTATATAAGACAGGACTCCTGTCTCAACGACCACAAACCACCCTCGACTTTCTCTGAGGTCAGATCTAAAAGCGAGACATGACTCCCAGCATCATGACTAACTCCACATACCCATTCAGCTCCAGAGTGACTGTGGCTCAAAGGAAAGAGGCAATCGAACTGAGAAAGGTGAAGACTATTTCTGTTTTGAAAATGTCAACATTACCACAATGGGCCCTCTGTGTGTTGCTTGTTGTCATTTTTTTCCATGTCATTAATGTTGTTTTTTTCCTCTTTCGTTGCAGACTCTCAAACCTCTGATGGAGAAAAGAAGGCGCGCGCGCATCAATGAGAGCCTCAACAAGTTAAAGGAGCTGATAGTCCCTCTGGTTGGCAAAGATGTAAGTAGACTAGCTAAAGCTGGACATTCATGACATATAACGAGGTTTGATTCATTTACTCATGAGAATGCCACTCTAATGTTTCGAATTTTTCCTCTGTTTTTAGACTTCTCGCTACTCAAAGCTGGAGAAAGCCGACATCTTGGAAATGACCGTTAGGTTTCTCAGAGAACTCCCTTCTTCACCAGCTGAAGGTAATTTGGCGCGTGCGTTTGTTTACAGTAATTTTGCAATATGTTTTTTTTTTTTTTTAGCCTGTATCTTTTACATTTGGTATAGCATATCTAATGTTATTGTGCCCTTTTCCCTCCAGCCCAAGCAGACAGTTACAGAGAGGGCTATGAAGCATGCCTGCAGCGGGTCTCCGCGCTCCTCCCGCGCACGAGCCTCGACCACGAAACCTGCGCGCGCGTGCACGACTTCATCCAGCAGGCGAAGCTCTCGAGCTCGCCGGCCTGCCGCACGTGCAGCGCTCGCACCTCCAGCGCGCTCTCACCGATCCAGCACGAGCGTCTTCTGAGCCCGAAATCCAACAACGCCCTTCCAAGTGAAAACCGCGCGAGCATCACTGGACCAACTTCCGGTAGACCTCAGGCTCTGCCACAAGCCGCCATTCAAATCATGTGGAGACCGTGGTAGAGCACTGAACACGTCTCCAACTACAGAGAACGATTCACCGTTAACCTTGTATATATATTTTTAATGTATTTATTGTGACATGCATAAGTCATAAGTTTTCAAAACTGGCTGTAGAATGAACAAAGATAAAATAACAGAGCCAGTAAGCACAGATCATGGATATAGAAATAGGTAATATTAGTGACTTAATGCAATCCTCTCTGGGGTGTCAAGACATACGGGTTGTAAACAACACAATTGTAAACCCCACGGGTTATAATGTATTTCATGAGGTTTGCACGATTGACTTTTGTATATTTGGTCTGTGCAAAGAAATTGTAAACACTGTGTGTTAATAAGTAGGCAGACGTGAGTGAAGTGAACGGATCTATGTGACATTTCAAAGTTATTGTGAATCAGACAACAAAAAAATAAACACAGTTAACATTTGAAATTATGTGTGAGTTTTGTTTCCTTTATCCAAATCAAATAGTAGGTGACTGCTGAAATGAAACTGTGATATTCTGTATTTTATTGTAATTGATAATAAATAAATAAATAAATAAATACAGCTAAAGGTGATGCCAGTATGGAAATCTTAATGATCAATATGGTGTGTTCCATCTAAGGTGAATAAAATATCCTTCTGGCTCACTATAAAGTGCAGGATATTTCTATTTATGCATATCTCAAACCTTATGTGGCAGTAGTAGTTCAGTGTTTGGACCATGTGAAACATGACATCACCCCAATATAGGCCTAGCTCAGAGCCATCTAATAAAAATATTGTCTATTATTGTTTAAACCACAGTGCTGTTGAATTCTTGACTGTGATTGGTCAGAAAGTGTTGATTCATTTTCTATAACAGCAGCTCTGACAATAGTGCCAATTGCATTAATTAACAGGCACTTGTATGTCAGATGCTCTGTATAATCTAAGGCTTATAATAAATGAGTGAAATGGGAAAGTCTTCAGGACAGAGGCCTTTGCACTTTCTGATTTCTCATTAGCATAATAAGAGAAGCTAGTGAGGCAATGACTGCTTATAGCTGTTATAATGGGATAACTGGAAGTAACTTGTGGACATTTTACAACATTATACTGTATATAACTATAAGCTATAAACAGTTAAAGGTAACATGTGCCTTTCATTAATAAATTAAAGAAGAAACTGTAATTGTTGGCAAATTGTGACAATGTTGTGGAGTATTTCCCCACAACAGCATGCCCTATCATGTTTTATTCCCTACATACACGGCCTATTATCTCTCCATAAAAATAAATATATGGGAACACCACAAAACAGATTTTCTTTAAAAGTAAATTATTATAACAAACAGCTGAACTGTTGAGGTCTCATTGCGGCGGCAGCTGTGAGACAGAAGGCATCAGTGTTGAGTGAAAAAGTATGCGTCCCAAATCATAAACTAAATCATACTGAATGTTTCATTAATGTTAAAATAATGGTGCAGTTCTATAGACAGTTGATAAGCTATGGTTCTGGCAAAAAAGCCAGAAAAAAATCCAGCAGTTCTTACATTTATTCATCAGGCTTATCATCTGATAAGATTGGGGATACAAATACTACACTGAATTTTGACCAAATGAGCATAAGTACACCTCCAGAGAAGCATGGTGGTGGTAGCACCATGTTGTGGAATGCTTTTCATCAACAGAGCTTGGGAAACTGGTCAGAGTGGAGGATAAGATGGATGTAGCCAAATACAGGGTAATTCAAAAAGAAAAACAAAGTCAAAGTACATCGAAACGTGAGGGTTGGAGTAGGTGCCATTGCTCAAGACTACTACAAATACAAAGTCGCAAAGCCAGAAATAAACAAAAAACTAGGGGGAATAGATGCTCTCAATTTTTATGTATATAATTTAGCAACGCATATATCACTCCTTACAGGAGACGCATATATCACTCCTTACAGGATTCAGGAGAATAGTTTTACAACCTTCAAATGAAATTGTTTTAATTGGGATTATATGTCATGAATCTACAGAAAATACCCCATAATATTAAATGCAAAGATTGAGATTACAAGTATTCAGCATCATTGCTGTGAAATCCCTAAATTATATCTGGCGCAACCAGTTACCCTCAGAAGTCACATAATAGGTTGAATGGAGTCAATCTATGTGCAATTAAAATGTCACATGACCTCAATATATCTGTTCCTGGAAGACTGAGATGCTATCAAAATAATTCCAAGACAAAATTATGAAAAAAGTTTTAAAGTATCAATATGAAAAAGATTTTGTTATAAAAAAAATTGGATTTGAGCTACATTCAATCTGTTATTAAAAAACTGGAAAGAATATGGCACAACCAACCGTCCACCAAAAGTTATTGGCGGGTAAGGAGGATATTATTCAGATAAACATCCAAGAAGTCAAGGGTAACTCAAAGAAACTGGAGAGATCTACAGCTTAGATGGGTGAAGCTGTTCACAGGACAACCACAGCCTGGACATTCCACAAAACTGGGCTTTATGAAAGATTGGTATGCCATAGGATATCATGTTTGGAATTTGTCAAAAGGCGTGTTGGAGACTCAGCAAACATGTGGAAAAGATTTCTCTGGTCTGACAAGACCAAAACTGAATGTTTTGGCCTTAGAAGAAATGACTATATTTGGTGGAAACCCAACACTGCTCTTCATCTTGAGAACATCCTCCACGCAGTGAAGCATGCTGGTGGTAGCATCATGTTGTGCTTTACCCTTGGCCCTCTGGTTGCTTCTCTAGCTTGTCTATCCTCATGTTTGTGCCATATTTTTTAATGTTGCTCTGTGGAATGTTCAGTGTTTGAGATATTTCTTAATAAAAAAAATCTTGATTGATACTTTTCCATAACTTTGTCCTGGACTTGATAGCTCCTTGGTCTTCATGATACTGTTTGTTTAGATATGTTATCTAACAAACTCTGGGGCCTTTCAAAAACAGATATTGAGATCACATGACACTTTAATTGCACACAGGTGAACTCCATACAACTAATTATGTGATTTTTTGATTGGCACTGAAACTAATTTAAGGGTTTCACAGCAACAGGGGTGAATATCTATGCAATTTTGTTGTGTTTTTATTTGTAATTACTATTGCAAACTGTATCAATTCCCCTGCCCCTCACTTCAATATTATGGGTTATGTTGTGTAGATTCATAGCATACACCATATGGACAAACGTGTGTGGACACCTGACCATCACACTCATATGTGGGCCTTCCCCAAACTATTGCCACAAAGTCGGAACCACAGAATTGTCCAGAATTTCTCTGTATGCTGTAGAGTTACAATTTCCCTTCACTGCAACTAAGAGGCTTAAACATGTTCCAACATGACAATGCTCCTGTGCACAAAATGAGCTCCATGAAGACATGGTTGGCCAAAGTTGGAGTGGAAGAACTTGAGTGGCCTGCACAGAGCCCTGACCTCAACCCCACTGAACACCTTTGGGATGAACTGGAAAGCCGATGTGTCCCAGGCCTTCTTGCTTGATATCACTGCCTGACCTCACTAATACTCTTGCTGCTAAATCGGCAGAAATACCCACAGCCATATTCTGAAATCTAGTGGAAAGCCTTCCCAGAAGAATGGGGGTACTAAATCTGGAAGGAGATGATCAGGTGTCCACAAATGTTTGGCTGTGTATAGAATAATGTTTAATCTCAATTAAGCCCATGTCAGTTCCATGTTGTAGCATTACAAAAAGTGGATGTGTTCAAGGTGAATACTTATGAAGCCACTAAAGTCACCTGCTGTCTTTAAACGTGGAGCCTGTCCATCACTTCTTCTACTCCTTTCCTGCTCAAGTCCGTAGACAAAACAAACCCTATGCTTGCCATCACCAGGTGTCTGGTGGCCCCCCGCTGTAAGGACTTGGGGTGGGGGTTAGCAGCTGGCTATCCTAGTCAGGCCCCTGCTTTATTCTGTTACCAGGCAAGAGAACAAGAGAATTTTTCACAATTGTTTATTCCCTTTAGATATTTTGTGGCATACTGAAAACTAAAAACCTATGACCCAGTTATATTTTAATTTCCATACTGGCTGAGACATATACTGTATGCACATGTACAAAATGGATCACATAATGCAGCTGAAAAAATATCAAGATATCACCCACCATTTTTCTAATAGTGAATGACTCATTTTGCTCCTTTGAAACACAAGCTGACAAACTTATCCTTTACACTTCATCTTGTCCAGACACTCATGTATATTACCAGAGTGTTTATCTTTGGATAAAAAAAAGGGATGATTATAGTTAAAACAATATGAAATTTGGGGAATAAGAATGGTATAACATTTGCTGCATTCAATTTTTGCATTCAGTGCACTTGAAGAATAGCAGACAATACTCCTCCTCCCCCATGTCATCTGATTCAGCGTGCTCCCAAATCCTTACCCCCACTTCTTCAGCACCATCTTACTGTTAAGGGTGTCTGAAAATATATTGTTTTTCAGCCAAATTGACAACGAGTAGATTTTAATACAATCTATCACACATATTCTTTTTGTCTTCCTGTACTTATTCAGGGAATAATATATCATTCGAACAATTTTATGTACATGAACTAATTAGAAGCAATTATAATTTAAAAGGCAATTACAAACAGATGGATGCAAGGACATTTATTTAAGGGCAACATGAAGAATGAAACTGAAAAGGCAGAAGGAATGCATAGTGATTTTTCCAAAATAAAATTTCAACGTTCTCATCTCTTGCTTGGTGGACAGGAGCAGTTCTGCTTTTTATGATATCACCTGATGGAAATCTGGGAGACAATAGAGAGAAAAAAAAATGAGAGTGAGCTTTTGTTAGAGTGAGACAAAAGTATCAAAAACTGAAAGATTTGTATGTTGGAAAAGGATGAAGATCCATCTATGTGGTGGAGAAATGTGTAAATATGTTATTCTGTGGATTTAGGCATAGTGCACAAAGTCATATAAGACTTGATGTTTGATGAAAAAATCTATCATGAAAGCTAAAGGAGTTAAACCAAGAAGGAGTGGTGTAAATATTCACCAGGCATTTTCCACAAACTGCAGCTGGTCTTTAATCTGTCAGTACTCCTCAGCTTGGGCTCCTATAGGACACATTGCCACATTTTAGTTTAGTTTAGTTTAATTGTTATAGACTATACAACAAAAAGAAAACATTACTTTTGGAAGATATTTTCCTTATTCATCGTTAATGAAGATTTTTGTTGAGCTATAAGCAGTAGTCCACTTCAGAATGAATAGTGTGGTGCTCTTTTCCTCTCTTTGTCCTCTTTTTTTCTTATCTTACCTCCTTAATTCCCTAATAGCCTTTCATAATACACACAGTATATTGTGTATATAGTGTATATAGTGTATATATAGCGTATATTGAGAAAATGACATGCAGTGTAGTGTAAGCAACAATGTTTAAGATAATGACTGAATTTCAAATGGTTGTCTAGAAATATAAAGCATATAGAGTACAGAAGCCATGATATCTTACTACATATATGATCCTCACACTTATTTGTGGTATATCAATAGTCCAACTTTCATACTTTTTAAGGAAAAACAACTTAAACTTTAATGACAGAATAATAATAATGATTATAAGGGATGTAAAATTATATTTTTAAGTAAAGCATTTATTAATATGCATATTATTTCTTTTATGTGATACATTAGTTAATACATTATGGTAGGCCCACTAAAGTTGTTTATAGAAGGCAAAAATGCCTTAAATAGACGTCAGTTTCAGACAAAAGAAACAAGAAATTTTCTGAAAACGTGCTCAATCTGCTCTGAGTCGATACACGTGAGCTAAAACATCGTGCGTCGCTTTCTCCCCATGCATAAACGCCTGGCTGGTGTAGAAGTGTATTGTTCCACACAATGATTGGGTTTTAAAAAAGAGGGGGTTTAAACACCACGTTTGCTTGCTGTTCACCCATCACACTTGTTCTCCTACTAGGAAATATCCATCCTCGTCATTCCCGAACCCTGGACAAAAAAGCTCGCTCTCCAGTTGCGCATTCACAGATGGGGCACCCACGCTAAACGCGTTTCTGAGGACAAAAGAAACCCCAACCGAACGCAATTCATGCAAAAAAAAAAAAAAAAAAAAAAAGTTCTCGGGTTCACAGGTCTGTGCCCGCGCCGAGTGGCTCGTGCGGCCGGTAATTAAGGAGCCCGCGGGGAATTGGGGCGCGTGCGGAGCGCGCTTCGGTTACAAGCTATTGAGCGGGGAGCCTCTGTCGCTCCCTTGTGTTCGCTCGCGCAATCCTGATGACATTTTTCTTACATTTAAAACTAAACATAAAACAGTAACTCTTCTCGTTCGTGGGATCTATCTATCCGCCAGCATTTTAAACAGAATTGCGCACAGGTGCGCGCATAGAGAAATGCGCAGGAGTAACTCTGTAAACCTCCATACATCTGAAAAACAAGGAGTTGCATCTTACACTAAACCTAAAACTAAATCTCACACATACGCTTTTGATCATGTTGACAGAAATTATGTAAAGCTGCATATACAGCAATTTTCAGCTGCATATACTAGCCTCCTAAAGCCTTTTTCCCCAACCGAGCTGTTTTTTTTTTCAGACATGAAAATGATAAACACGCGTCGCTTTGTCCCAACCCGTCGTTCATCATTAATCGCTGTAAAGTTCCCAAGCCAACAGCCAGCCAATGAGCACGCGCAAAACACCAAGAAACGCTTCTTCTTTTGTCTGATCATCTGTAATCCAAATCCACTGATGACAGGCATGCAGATGGGCCATGCACTGACGCCAAATATTTTTCAAAAAGTAAAGTGTATGCACAGAAGAAGAAGAAAAAAAAAAAACGGAGATGGATCGTACATAGGCATGCCCATTGCGCGCGAGGAGGGAGGGGGTGGATAGATAACTAGGAGGCCATCTGGTCTCCTCACCATGACGCGTGCTGGACGCGTGGATCCCGTGGGGATGTACGGGTTACAAACTGAAAATATTTCCGTGTGTGCACCACACAAAGCCCTCATGCTTGCTTCAAAGTCGATGCAAACGTTATGGTCACAAATACGACAGTTTTAAGTCGTGCGTCGTAGCCAGGATACCCAAAACGCAAAGATTTATTTCTTACGCGTAAAAATATGGAACATCTGTATCTTGCATGATGAATACCCATTTTCTAGACATTTTTTTATGCGGGTTAGTGGTCTGTTTGAACTAAACATAAGCCAAACGTAGAGACGCCACTCAGCCCCCCTCAACACACACACACACACACACACACATACACCAACCCTCGCGCACCATGAATGCAGGTGAACACCTACGTCATTGCATGTACACGTCAGGGGAAAAAACTATTGTTGATCAAATTTTACAAGCAGATGTTACTTACAAATGGCGTGGCTTGGGGATCTGTGCTTGTAATTTAAATTATAGATACTCAATATCCCCCCCACACACACCCCAGCCCATTGCACATCCATTCCTTGTGTTCCCTCCTTTTTGTCTCACACCCTCCTCTATATATAAAAGCATTAGTTTTTTTTTATTGCACACCATTAACAATATGTTTATAAGCTGTATATTATATGCATTAACAGATATTAAACGTTAAGTTTTAAACTGCTAGGTCTCAGTTCACGTCGTAGTGAAATAGTATTTAGATATATAGATTATATAGCATTATACTAAAAGATTGTTAATGAAAATAAAATGCCCCAGACAAAAACACACCACAGCACGCGCTTTCTGGATTCAGAAGTAATCATGCATTTTTGATAGAAATGTTTAATGTCGGTTAGTAGCACAGAGGCAGAATTTTATCCAGATAAGAATGTCGAAAAGCGTATGGAAACCTAACTTAATGAAAAGTGATCACGTGCACAGATTTTTAAACGCCAGCCTATTGTTCTGCGCCTCAAAACTTTAGCGTTGGTGCGCGCGCGTGGCTTGTGGTGGGCGTTCCCATGACGCGGTGAGGCTGGATAAATAGCGCGCGCTGAGCGCTGCTCAGGCAGAAACCCCTCATCGTAAGAGAAGACCAGATCTCTGCAGGAATCAAGAATGACTCCGGCTGTGTCTTTCCCGCCCCGCGGTGCCAGCACGGTGGCCATGAGAAAAGAGGCCTCGGAGCTGCGAAAAACTTTAAAACCTCTGATGGAGAAGCGCAGACGAGCGCGCATTAATGACTGCCTCAACCAGCTGAAAAGCCTCATCCTTCCTCTGATGGGAAAAGATGTAAGTAGAAGTTCAGTTTCATTTATAGAACCATCCAGATCTGTTTAGAAATATAAGGAGTTTGGTGCCTTTTGCAGGTTGAACTCATGTTTCTTTTGTTTTCTGTTTCAGAACTGTCGCTACTCGAAGCTTGAGAAAGCAGACATCCTGGAAATGACGGTCAAATTCCTCACTGATGTCCCGAAAACTCCGACAAATGGTGCGCGCTCTTTTTCTTTTCTTGCCTATTTTCTATTTATTTAATCTAATATCTCAAACGCAAAGAAAACTAAAGTACGTGCCTTCTTTATTTTGGTCCCCAGATGCTGCAGACAGTTACAGAGAGGGCTATGAAGCGTGCCTGCAGCGGGTCTCCGCGCTCCTCCCGCGCACGAGCCTCGACCATGAAACCTGCGCGCACGTGCACGACTTCATCCAGCAGTCGCTGCGCTCGAGCTCGCCGGCCTGCCGCACGTGCAGCGCTCGCACCTCCAGCGCGCTCTCACCGATCCAGCACGAGCGTCTTCTGAGTCGGAAATGGATCGACATCACTCGGAGAGAAAAGCGCGCGAGCGTCACTGCGGAGAGAGCTCAGGATGCGCCACAGGCCGCCGCTCAGCCCGTGTGGAGACCGTGGTAGCTGCAGAGAAGCGGCACGCGCTTCGTGCTACTTGTTAAATAATGTACATAAACAGCCTAGAGATGAGTTGTAAATACTTGCAGCTATGTATAGCGTGCTGACTTGAGGTACTAAGTCAAGTCGATTTTTACTTAAGTATTGTATACTTGTCGTTCGCTTTGTCAAAATTCGCTCGTTTGTATCTATCGGTTCGTTTTCTTAGAGATCCTGCGCGGAAGCTGTAAATAACGCGCGTGTGCGGTTTGGGGTTGAGGGTGAGGGCTTGTAGAAAACGCCTATGTAAGACCCTGTGGGTTGTCCAGTGTAAGACATGTGCTCTTCCACTTCAGTATTCTGAGTTTGCGCAGATTATTTCAATCGTGAGCACATATGATGTTGTGTTTTAAAGTCTCATTTCTGAGAGATGTGCTGTTTATTTCTTTGTTTACAGTCTCATTTTTGAGAGACGTGTTATTTATTTATTTTTGTTTACTTGTAAACACGTTTGATGTGTTATACAGTCTCATTTCTGAGAGACGCGTTATTTATTATTTTTGTTTACTTGTAAACACGTTTGATGTGTTATACAGTCTCATTTCTGAGAGACGCGTTATTTATTATTTTTGTTTACTTGTAAACACGTTTGATGTGTTATACAGTCTCATTTCTGAGAGACGCGTTATTTATTATTTTTGTTTACTTGTAAACACGTTTGATGTGTTATACAGTCTCATTTCTGAGACGTGTTATTTATTATTTTTGTTTACTTGTAAACACGTTTGATGTGTTATACAGTCTCATTTCTGAGACGTGTTATTTATTATTTTTGTTTACTTGTAAACACGTTTGATGTGTTATACAGTCTCATTTTTGAGAGACGTGTTATTTATTTATTTATTGTTTACTTGTAAACACGTTTGATGTGTTATACAGTCTCATTTTGACGAGATGTAGTATTTATTTTGTTTGTTTATGTAATTATTCTGTACTTTTAAATAAAAGAAATGGGCTAACTAAATGTTTTGCCATTGTTTATTCGACTTAAGCACAGTGAGGTGTTTTTAACACAGAAATGAGGGACTGGATAAGTGTCATACTCCAAACCGGAAATACACAAGGCTATAGTAACGTAAACGTGGGGCTACGTAAACGTATTAGGCTACTTCCTACCATGTCTTTCCGTAAAGACACGGAAATGCGTTTCCTACAAACAGCAAAGTTCATTAGGGTCATAAGTGCACTTTAACTGTGAGTTAGTTCAAAATGCAAAAAAAAAAAGGCCCCCACAAAACATAAGCCAGTTTGATTGTTGGTGCGATGGTCTCTGCTGCCACCTTGTGGTGAGTTTTATTTACGCACATTTGAATCAGATGACTTTAGCTTTTTATCACAACAGAAAAATAAACAATAAATATCCTAATTACAAAGAAAGTAAAAAGCACTCAGCACCCAGGACAAATATAGCTATGAAATTCATACAAAATTACTCATACTTTGTTTAAAAGTGTTCATAAAATAAACAGTCTCCTGTTATTCATAGGTCAAGGCTATCTATCTCATACTGCCAGAGACTCTTTTTCCCCACAAGATTTTGTCTTGTACATAACCTGTTAATGTATTTCTTTGTTATAGTTTTTTTTATAGCCCTTTTGTCATTCATACTGTGAATTTATTAACGATTTGTTCATGTAAATATGTAAACCTCTTTTGCACAGAGACTCAAAAATGGCTTTCTATATTGTTCAACCTAGCTGCATAAAAGGGTTTTATGGAACTCTAAATAATCAAAATATTAATTTATTCACCAATGCAGCTTTTCCTCCAGCTATGCTTTTCATTTGCAAATGTAATTGGAGTAATAAATGTCCTGCATTTGGCTACTTTCATGCACAATATCAACAGAATTCATCTGATTTGGGTTTTTCTACATAGCAAGTGTGCCCCTGGTATGCCTGTTGCCCCCAACTTGACTGTCAGCCATTTTAATAGGAACACCTATACACCAGGCTACTTGCCAGAATTACACTAGGCTATATAGTAAATGTGGGCCTATAATAGTGAGTGTCCAATGACTCAACCATTACTACTGTAAAGGATCACAAGGTCTGAGGCCGTTGAATGACGTGAACTGAAGAACTTATTACTTCCTGGTGTAGTAGTACAACATCTCGTGTAATTATTCAATCAGTCAATCATGTGGCAGCGGCCCAGCACATAATAATGCAGATAGAGGTCAAGAGCTTCAGTTAATGTTCACATCAAACATCAGAATTGTGGGGGAAAATCTGATCTTGGTGACATTTACCATGACAGGATTGCTGGTGCCAGGTGGGCTGGTTTGAGTATTTCCCGAAACTGTTGATCTGAGATTGTCCTTCTTGATGAAAGAGGTCAGATAAGAATAGCCAGACCTGGTCTGAGCTGACCGGAAGGCTATGGTAACTCATATAACCACTCTTTACACCCGTGGTGAGCAGAAAAGCAGTTCAGTATGCTGTAACCTTGAGAAGACCACATCGGGTTCCACCGCTGTCAGTCAAGAACAGGAATCTGTGACTACAGAGGTCACAGACTCACAGAAACTGAACAGTTAAAGATTTTGAAAAAAAAATTGGCCAGTTTCCATATTTGATGTGAACTTTAACTGAAACTTTTGTCCTGTATCTGCAAGGTTTTATACAGTCTGCCATATGATTGGATGTGAACATGTAGGGAGAGGGCACAGTGGATTAGTGGTTAGCACTGTTGCCTTGTACTTCTGGGGATGGGGGTTTGAATCCTGCCTCTTCCCTGTGTGTGTGGAGTTTGCATGTTCTCCCCATGCTTCGGGAGTTTTCTCTGGGTACGCCAGTTTCCTCCCCTAATCCAAAGACATGCACTGTAGGCTGACTGGCATTTCCAAACTGTCTGTAGTGTGTTTGATTGTGGCCTGCGATGGGGTGTACCCTGCCTCGTGCCCCAAGTTCCCTGAGATAGGCTCCAGGCTCCCCCATGAACATGTGTAGGATAAGTAGTACACAAAAAGGATGGATGGATGAATGTGTACATTAAAGTATTAAAGTGGGTGTAGCTATATATTACTTGTCCTTTGCAAAAAAATAAATAAATAAAAAATCTAACACACATTTATACAAAAACAAAAAAAAAAGACATAAGGAAAAATCTCTCATTTTAACCCTTGCCCAGATTTCTTTGAAAATGCATTATATTATCTGTTAGCTCTAGTGTGTGTGTGTCACAATATCCGGTGAATCGATTCACCCTCCAAAGCCCGTGTGCTCCGAGTCATTCAGTGTCATTTGGAGAGTGTGATGTCCGACAGCAGGGCTGCACACACACCGCCCATCATGTCTGTTCCAAATTCCCCATCATCCTCGCCGTCCATTCAGATATGCAGGTAAGATGTAACCAGGCTGACTCTTGCTAAAGGCTCGGCTTTTCTCACTGCTTATAGACTGCATCGCATCTTTCAGTCAACCAGACTAGCGTCGCAACACGTCGCGTGAGTGCGCGCGCGGCCCCATAATCCCCGCTGTTTAGCTGTAACTGACAGATCACATAACAATCCAGTGCGTCTGCTGCGCTCTGTGCATGTCTGAAATAAGAATAATCGTCATTATTATTATTATTTTAACCATAATAGCTATGATTACTACGAGTGAGCACTGCGTTCGGGTCGTATGGCTTTACAGGAAGCATTAGTTATCGGATGCCGGCGTATTTCGACGCCTCCTGTTTATGTAGCATGTGATGACCTGCACACACATGATGCTGAGAAATAGCCTACAAGGTTATTCAAAGGTCATCACGGCTATAGCAGGACTGAATAACACCGCATCCGGATATAAGGTGTAAAGCTGTCTGGCGCACGAGCGTGTTGAGCTATGCATGTGCAAAGCACAGAATGCCAGTGTTCAAAGCCTGGATTTTAGCGGCTAGCTGTGTGTTCCGGTATGAATCGCGTGTTTTTATGACAGGAAAAAAAGACACTATACGAAATCAAATCTACATAGAATAATTTCATAATTCCAGCTTTAATAACTGAGAACAGGCCTTTAGAAAATAGTTGGCGCTTTATTACCGGCGATTCTCTGCCCGGCTTTATGCCCTCTAGTGGCAGCCTGCTGTAACTACACTCATTACAGACGTAAGAGCAACGTCATCACGTAAACTCACGGCTGAATTCCAAATAGTATTGTATTCCCTATATGCACGCGCTACATCCTGTTTACAGTGATGGCTCTCTTACGACCTATGTAGTGCACATATATAGCATATAGAGAGCCATTTAGGATTGAGCCCACGTGTCAACACACATGAATATGTTTCGACTTCCTTTAGGGACAATGTTGAGGGGTCTGGCGTTTGTCACATCCAGGTATGTAAACTTGCATGTTTAGAGTACAGTGGAAGCGCCTAAAGAAGTGAAGTGTGGCCAAGTATGGTGACCCATACTCGGAATTTGTGCTTTGCATTTAACCCATCCAAGTGCACACACACACAGTAGTGAACACACACCCGGAGCAGTGGGCAGCCTTTTCTGCAACAGCGCCCGGGGAGCAGTTTTGGGTTCGGTGCCTTGCGCAAGGGTCTCACCTCAGTCGTGGTATTGAGGGTGGAGGAGAGCGCTGGTCATTCACTCCCCCCACCTATAATCCCTGCCGGACCTGAGACTCGAACCCACGACCTTCAGGTTCACCTTCGGGTTACAAGTCCGACTCACTAACCATTAGAGGAAGGCGCGACTGGTTGCTATGCGGAAGTGAACCGTATGCTATGCGGAAGTATGCGACGTGTATGGAACTGCACGACACTGGCCCCATTAAAGATATCTATAAGAACTTTCTTGAAATAGGGGAAATAATAAATCCAGACCACCTCGTGAATGTTGTAAAGTAGTTTTTACATATTCTATCTATCTATCTATCTATCTATACACCGATCAGCCATAACACTAAAACCACCTGCCTAATATTGTGTAGGTCCCCCCTGTGCCGCCAAAACAGCTCTAACCCATTGAGCCATGGACTCCACAAGACCTCTGAAGGTGTGTTGTAGTATCTGGCACCAAGACATTAGCAGCAGATCCCTTAAGTCCTGTAAGTTGCAAGGTGGGGCCTCCATGGATCGGACTTGTTTGTCCAGCACATCCCACAGATACTCGATCGGATTGAGATCTGGGGAATTTGGAGGCCAAGTCAACTCCTTGAACTCTTTGTCATGTTCCTCAAACCATTCCTGAAAATTTTTTGCTGTGTGGAAGGGCGCATTATCCTGCCGAAAGAGACCACTGCCATTAGGGAATACTGTTGCCATGAAGAGGTGTACTTGGTCTGCAACAATGTTTAGGTAGGTTGTAAATGTCAAAGTAACATCCACATGAATGCCAGGACACAAGGTTTCCCAGCAGAACATTGCCCAGAGCATCATACTGCCTCCACCAGCTTGCCTTCTCCCCATCGTGCATTTTCAGCAATTTATGCTACAGTAGCTCTTCTGTGGGATCAGACCAGATGGGCTAGCCTTTGTGCATTGGTGAGCTTTGGGCAGCCGTGAACCTGCCGCCGGTTCAATGGTTGTCCTTCCTTGGACCACTTTTGATAGGTACTAACCACTGAATACCAGGAACACCCCACAAGACCTGCCATGCTGGAGATGCTCTGACCCAGTCGTCTAGCTATCACAATTTGGCCCTTGTTAAAGTTGCTCAGATCCTTATGCTTGCCCAT
>CM040982.1:21520850-21546355 GCA_022985145.1 Pangasius djambal
ATATATATATATATATATATATATATATATATATATAATATATATATATATAATATATATATAAATCTAGGTGTCTTAGTTGTAGAGATGGACAGCTCTGCCTCTCCATGAAGGATACACCAGTTGTGTCTTGAAGGATACTTCAAAATGGAATAGATTTCTGTGGTGTAGCAGCTGAGAAATGGAGCCTAGCTTGGCTGCTGGCAAGATTTTGGGACACAAAGTAAATAAAAAAGAAAGAAAGAAAATCACCTTTATGGGTCATTCGGTTTGTCCCTCTGGTGGAAGTCGTACAAGTTCTGTCTAGTACGCTGTGACACATGGTTTGTAACAAGTCTAAGTTTTGAAAACTAGAACCATTAACCACCAGAAAACCCCTTTGCTCCTAAGAGTGCTCTGTTAGACGAAAGGTTCTCCCAGTTCTCCATTTTTATTCTGCACACTTACTAACACACTTGACTGGTAGGCCAATCTGCACTCTTTCAGTGTTTATTATGTGACTTTTATGAGTTTTATGGGATTGGAAGAGAATATGAACTATGGACTTTTATGGCATTATGGTCTCTAAATTTAGTTTGCAACCGTGATGCATGATTTGCAACGAAGGGACTCAAAGTTATACACTTTGCATTTATACATTTATACATTTTGTTGTACATTTTGCCTGGAAAAGTGAAAGGGAGCTTTGCAAATTGTGAAAACAGAAATGAAAGACAGACTGAAAATGTGAACCATTCTCTACTGCAAAGCTGTCCGAATTATAAGGTTATGTGCTTCACTTAATAGTACAACTCTCACCGCTGCGGCTAGGGGTTCAATTCCCGGCCGGGGAACCAACCCCAGCCACAGGGTTTGCACAAGACAGCGCACTCCAAGTGCCGGTCCCAAGCCCGGATAAAACTGGGGAGGGTTGCATCAGGAAGGGCACTTGGCATAAAAACTGTGCCAAATTAAATATGTGGACCAATGATCCACTGTGGTGACCCCTAATGGGAGCAGCCAAAAGAATAAGAACAACAACATTGTGTAGAAAGCTTTTGGAAAACTATACTCTAAGTTGGAGCACTGATTTAACACCTGCAGATTTACAAAAATTTCAGTAATGCTTTTTTTTACTTTGTACTCATGTGAATATGTTGATAAATACCAAACAGCTGTAAATTACAAAGTGCGTTCACGCAGCCCATTTGCATTTAATGACACCCACTCCATAAAACTCCATCAAAGCTCACAGAGCTGAAAAACAACAAAATGCCTAAATGGTAAAAGGGGCTTACTAAGGGCCAGTTACACAGCTTAGCCATTACCTACATAGTGTGTTGGCTCCCATAGACACACACTAACACTCCATCCTTGTAATTGAATGGCTAGTCTTAATTGTCTTAATTCGTGGATTTGTTTTGGTCTTTAATGTGAAAGTTTCACAAATCGTTCATTAAATTTGTGCATGCAGTTGAAATAAATCTGTGTATAAAATTGCAGTAACTATGACCAATTATGCAATTTGAACCTTATCAGTCAAGGTTCACATTAGTGCGTCACCTTATATGTTTATTTACACAATTTCAGGAGTTCTTGTAGGACATAAATGTATTTCCAAACTAACAGGATTTTCATGAATATATGACACATTTCTTGTGTAAAAGCTCAAAATCATGCCCAGTTTGAAAAATGAGCCCCATTGTGCTCAACCTTGTGCTGCTTTGGGTTTAACCCAATACAGGTTTAATTCTAAATACTAATCAGCTACTCTTCTTAAGTATTAGCCATCTGCATTGTTTTAAGAATTCAACATTAATACAGGCTAATGTTTCTTCAGTGTATATTTAATACTTGGTATGGATTGTAGGCTAAATAATGACTTCTTTCTCAAACATTAATAGTACACAACGGAAAACTGCAAAGACACACACTGTTTATTTGAGATACAGACATTTTCTGGACCTGCAGCTGTTGCACGGATACTGAATTCACCTACTATTGAGGATAGAAGAGATGACGTCAAAAGGATATTCTGAGTGTTTTAAATACAACGGTCGAGCTGTGAGATGTGTTAGTTTTGCCCGAACTCTTCGGAAACATGCTAAATAGTCGGATTTTACTGAAAAAAGTCCAGTGCTTTCTGCACTATACTCTACCCAGGTAGGAATTTATTCAGTTGTATATGGTAAAATATACAGCCTATGTTTCTGTTCTGTTTTATAGTATAGTGTTTTGTTCTCTTTTGCTATATGGATGTAAAACATCAAAGATTATATATAAAAAGTGTACAACCTGCATGACTGCTTAAGAGAGATTATGCACTGCTTCTAGGATCATGTTCACAAAAATCAAACTGGCCATGTGTGATAAATAGAGACATACACATCAAAGATTTCTCGTTAATGATCAACTATTTGTGGCCATCTGTAGTGAAGCAACTCACTGCACTGATCAGATTAGAAAATGGCCCAAAATCTTATTCAAGCTTGTCTGTTGAGACACGTATAAACGTGTGGTCTCACAAGTGCTAATCAAGAATCAAATATGCTAAACATTTGCTGGAAAAAAAGGGGCAAACCTGACACAAGATCGTGTGACACACCTTATGTCATCAGATCAGCATTACGCGTTATACAGTTGTGAAAAATTTGGTATTACACAGTGGTGTAAGAATTTGTCTTATTTTTACGATGGCAGTGGAATTGTATATTGGTGGTAAAAAGTCATTACTCTGGACTTAATCTGCATGTGAATCCTAATTCTTGTGAATCATGGATCTGTGATTTCTTGTAGAAAGAACACAGTGAGGTTTAATGCAACCATAGAGCAGTAATCAAGACTGAATACATGGTCTAACCTCTTAAATAATACATTCTTCTCTTTCAATTGAGATCTATAAGATACAAGGCTACTAGGTTATTCACAAAACTACTTTTAGTTTCACTAAAATCTTTTACTGAATAATTGATAGTAGGGTCATCCATGAAAACTGCAGCCATTCAAATGTATATAAATCATTGGCAATAAAATTTAACATTGCAGTGAATATTGTTAAATATCATGTAAGGTGTTACACCTTGAGTTATACATAAGACAGTTTCAAAGTCATCCTGTTTCTAACTACTGTGAAAACATAATGTCTTTCTAAATTCTCCCCAATAATTAGTGTCGGTACTTGTGACATTCCTTACATTACCTAATAAAGCAATTACTGTCAGGTACGTAAGTATTTGGACAGTGACACAATTTTTGGAATTTTACCTCTGTACACCACCACAATGGATTTGAAATGAAGCAATCAAGATGTGATTGAAGTGTAGACTTTCATACAAGGGGTTTAACAAAAATATTGCATTAACTGTTTAGAAATTACAGCCATTTTTACAGAGTCCCTCCATTTTCACAGGCTCAAAAGTAACTGGACAATTGACTGATAAGCAGTTTCATGGCCAGGTGTGGCCTGTTTCCTCATTATTTCATGACAAATGAAGGAGATAAACGGTCTGGAGTTGATTCCAAGTGTTGAATTTGCATTTGTTAGCTGTTCATGGGAACTCTCAATATGCAGTCCAAAGAGGTGTTGATGCAAGTGAAGGAGGCCAGCATTAGGCTGAAAAAACAAAACAGACCTATCAGAGAGGTAGCAGAAACCTTAGGAGCGGCCAAATCAACAATTTGGTACATTCTTATAAAGAAGAAATGCACTGGTGAGCACAGCAACACCAAAAGGCCTGGAAGACCAGGGAAGACAACTAAAGTGGATGATCAGAAAATTCTTTCCTTGGTGAAGAAAAACCCTTTCACAGCATCTAGCCAATTCAAGAACACTCTGGAGGAGGTAGGCGTATCATTGTCAAAGTCTACAATCAAGAGACACCTTCATGAGTGGAAGTACAGATGGTTTACCTCAAGATGCAAACCACTTGTGTCACTCAAGAACAGAAAGGCCAGATTAGTCTTTGCTTAAAAAAAAAGAAAAAGCCTGACCAGTGCTGATGCAAGATTAACTTGTATCAGAATGATGTGAAGAGAAGAGTATGGAGAAGGAAATTAAGGGCTCATGATCCAAAGCATACCATATCATCTGTCAAACATGTGGAGGCAGTGTTATGGCATGGGCATGTATGGCTGCCAATGTAACGGGTTCACTGGTGTTTATTGATGATGTGACTGCAGACAGAAGTATCAGGATGAATTCTGAGGTGTATAGAGCTATACTCTCTGCTCAGATTCAGTCAAATGTTGATTGGATTGAAAATAGACTAAAGAGTTATCTTGAAATAGTCAAGTGAACAGATCTTCAGATCCAAATTGTTGATTATTTTCAAAATTCTCAAATTTTTATTGATAAATTCATTGTTATTTTCATGTTTTTGTTACATGCACAGCACAGTAAATGCGATGCCTCATAACTCACGTTTAAGTGGAGATGTTATCTTTCGACCCATATGCCATTATGTCCTGATGGTAATATCAGCATAAGGGTGCGAGTGTTGTTCAAAATTCCTTTTTCTGGAATTTTAGCCTCATGTCACAGTTTGGGTGCAGTTTTCATGGAGTGACTCAGTAGTTATGCAATACAATGTTTGTTCTGGTGTCAGAATTTCAAAGTAGGACACAGTCTTAAGACCTTGGTAACTTGGGGTGAATTAAAGATAAGGAGAAATCAGTAATACACAAAGGAGTCTTTGTTGGTACACAAAGAATCAAAATCTCTTTGTATGTAATTTTTAAACATATATTATTAATTATAACTTGTAACAGAGTGAATACTTATACTTTTAGTTTGTTTTAATTTGTATATAATATTGCAAACTGTATTGGGCTTTTCTCTGTAGATTCATGACACATAATTCCGATGAAATTCATTTCAGTTCCAGGTTGTAACATTACAAAATGTTCAGAGGTTCAAGGGGGGTATGAATTCTTATGCAAAGCACATGTATGTAATAAGGGCTCCACATCATGTGTGGTTTGACTACATCGTCAAACATAGTTGTAATACTGCATAGTCATACTTAATGCTTAATGTTTGGTTAGGGAAATTAGTGCTCCTCCACTGCTCTAATAGAAAGCTCACATATTCATACAAGTCAAGCCCATTTCAAACATTTCCTGTGGGTGGGCACTTGCTCAGAAATTCACGTCAGCAGTGTCAGTCACTGGGTCGCTCTCATTGGCTCAGAACCACATGGTCTGAGTGAGGGCAGGGCCAGTCTGGATGAGAGCCATGTTATTGGTGGAGACAGTGATGATATCATAGTGTGTAGTAGAAGAAGTGATGAATTAAAGGCCTGGTTCCCTTTTGTTTTGGCTTAGAAACACAAGCAGCCTCTCTCTAATTTGTGACTCAGGAGTTTATTCTGGCACACAAATGGCTCTTATTCAGCTGACCAGGTAGTTACACATTGGACTTCTATTTGTGAATTAGAGCTTGTCGTTATGTACTGTATTCTACTGTAATGTACTTTTAGTCATATGCTATGTCTCATATTAAGTCTAAATGAAGTAATTTTGATTTAAATAGCCTAACGATATAATTAGCTGTAAAAGCTCTGAGTATGCTGAGTACAGCAGGTTCACTCTCAGCAAAAAGGGAGCTAATTTTTACCTTTAATTTGTATATAGTTGACCTTTTAGATAAAAATTTAAAGGTACACTATGCGCACGTTTCTAGGTAAATGGTACATACTGTACAAAAGATACAAAGGCTGTACGCATGAGAGAAACATTTCAGTGATGAGGAATGTTACAGATTAGTATTCTTTCTTCTGATAGCGTTTCCTGTTTAACATCTACACAAACCGGTTAAAGATGCCAGATAGTTCTGTATCACCAGAGTACATAGGTTCTAGGTTGCGCAACTTGGAGGCACATAGCGTTCTCCATTATTATTTCTGTACTTTAATGTATTTACATTGCTTTATACTTTACACTTTTAGTCTATTGTAAACTTTTACAGTCCATAATAATGTGTCCCAATAGGCACGTTTTCATAATAAACAGTACACTGATATGGATGATTATGTGTTTATGCCATTTCCCCGACCACTGCAATGTCCAGTGTCTCCGAGCTTTAACAGTAGATTTGATAAACAAAATACAATGCATTGACTCATCCTCCTGAAACTCCAAAATGTGGCATGCTGGATGTTGCTGACTCGCATCCAGTTATTACAGGTGGAAACAATTGGGTTTGTTTGTGATTCTCAGAATTATGCGACCAGATGACGCCAACATCATGGGTAACGTCCATGGTGGGACAATCCTGAAGATGATTGAGGAAGCTGGGTGCATTATAGGAACTCGCCATTGTAATACTCAGACTGGGGTGAGTGCACATTTCGGTCATCTAAACTAGATTAATATTCTGCTCTGGTCATTTTCACTGCCTGATTTTTATATAACAAATTGACAGGGTTTCTGGTGGTTTACTTATCAGGTGAGAGATAATGGTCTTGTTTAGGCATGTTGCCATTTCACTTGGTCTGTGTTCGCAGAAATTCTGTCTATAATATTTGACTTAAGTAAGTATTCATGACATGCAGTGGATAAAAAAAATGAATGAAGATAAATCATGTCAGATCTTTTCCCACTTTTAACGTGATATAGCAAGCAACAAAATTCAGTTGAAAGCAAATTGAAAAGTTTTAGGGGAAAAAAATGCACAATAACCTGCCTGCACAACTGTGAACACCCCTTAACTAATACTTTAAATGTTAAAGCACCTTTTGCTTGTTATACAGAACTCAGTCACTTGGAGCTATCCATGCTCTCCTCTATCTTGAGTATAGCCCCAGTCCCAGCTGAAGAGAAGCAGACCCCATATCATGATGCTGCTACCACCATGCTTCACCGTAGATATGGTGTTCCTTGGGTGACAAGCTGTCCTGTTTTTTTTATCTTTTAGAATACGTGACTTTATTTCTTCACATTAATCATGTGATGACTCACCTGTCTATATCGATAAATGTGATTATTTGCTAACATTTAGAAGAAACAGCCAAAAAGCACCCATTCTGACTTGCCCTGATGAAGGCCTTAATGGCTGAAACACGTAGGCGTGTTCTTTAACTGTAACTGACTGAATAACCATGAGATATTAAAGGTTTTTAGATTTATTACTCACCTGAATGCTTCAGATTTCTTCAACAATATCTTTTAGAATCATGCCCAAAAAGTTCTACCTTGGTCTTATCAGACCATAACACATTTTGCCACACAGTTTGGGGTAATTGGGGTAAGGCTTGGATGTTTTTTTTTTTTTGGTGAGAAAGGGCTTCCGTCTAAGGGGCTCCGTTGCTTGCTATATCACATTAAAGCTGGAAAAAGATCTGACATGATTTATCTTGGTTTCATTTTTTTTACATTACAAAAACCTGCTATTTTTATATCTCTGTATAGCTCTGAACTCCTAGTTAGTTAATGTCACAACTGTCTAGTTTTTGTGAATTTCTAATAAAGATTAACAGGCCTTGTTTTTGTCTCAGAATAATTTTACCAAGCATCTGGATATGTGCTGCACCTACTTTATACCGTAATTTACATTTACGTTTCTTCAGTTAGCAGACACTTTCATCCAAAAAGACTTACAATTGAGCTGAAAGGTTGAGGGTTAAAGGCTTTGCTCAAGGGCCCAACAGTGTCAGCTTGGTGGTACTGGGATTCAAACCCACAACCTTATGATCATTAGTCCAGAGCCTTAACCACTTAAAGGGACAGATTCCTTCTTGTCTTATACCCAGCGCATGTGATGCATAGTGCATATGATGACATTTACAGACAGGGACAAGTTAAAGGAAAAAAAAAAAAAACAGCTTCATTGCTCCTTAGCATAGATTCTACAAATCCTTGTCGATGTATTGGGGGATGAACACCTTTCTTCCAACATATATTCCCTCAGTTATTGGTTTGATAGAGCGCTCTGTCTAACACAGCACTCCAAAATCTCCATTAGTTGTTCATATGGTTGAGATCTGGTGACCGTGAAGGCCATCGCATATGATTTACTTTTTTCATCCTCATCAAACCATTCGGTGAGCCCTTGTGCTAAAGGCAAGCAATCAGAACAAGGCTGTATTGATTTGCAGTGACTGTTCCCTTTTCAAAAAAAAAAAGGTTGATGATGGAAAAACCAGGACTTACTTCACAAGTTGTGTTGGCAGCTACAGACTGCTGTGGTTAGGATCACTGATAGTTTTCTAGGGTGTAGCTTTGTTTCCGAGTTTCTTTGAAATCCAAAAACAAACACTCGCTTGTTCTTTAGAATTATGTATCAGAGTTGGGTTACAACAGTCAAACCACAGCTAGACCAATCTACTTCCAAACATTCCTTAGATAAGAAATCGTGGTTAGCGTTAATTGTTTAGAAATTAGCATTTTCATTTTTTTCCCCTTTTTATCTACAGTCTAAACAAATTGACTAACCTAAGCAGCAAACTCCTATAGGGTGCGAGCAACATAGAACAAATCAGGCAACTTCATAAACAGGACTGCTTTCAGCATGCAAGTTTACCCTGGAGGATTTTTATCTTTGTGTTAGATTAGCCGAGACACACAGCGAGTTAGAGAAAGTGCTGAATGCTAAAATCTTCTCTTTACAATTCGCTACGAGTTTCCTCGCACTAAATAATTTAATACTTCGGCTGCAATGTTACTTCATCTAAAAAAAAAACAAACAAAAAAAAAACGTGAAATAGATACTGCTGGTGTGAGTCAATAGAGAAGTGTGTTGGGGAAATTCCTATTACATTTAGCATGTCGTCAGAAAACAGTGCAAAAACGCGGTGTGTTTATTTCCAGTAAGAAGTCTATTAGTCACTGTGGTGTGATCTTGGATTTTAGGGTTGAGATGCAGTGTTTATGTGGTGTAGATCTAGAAAATGACACGAATAGTTTTGCTTTCCGCTTCCATGTAGAAAAGGCACCGCTGTGTAATTTCAGACGCAAAATGGTCTCTAAGGTTAATAATAATAATAAAATAAACATATAATTAAGTGTATGGTCCATGTATAATAATAATAATAATAATAATAATAATAGTAATTGTTGATATGGTGACTTTTTTTTTTAAAAACATTTTTGGAAAGTGTCTCCAGTGCCTTTTGTTAGTGTTTGCAAAATGCTCTGCTTCACAAAAGACCATCCTGACCTTCAATAACACCATCCAGCCACTGATTATTGTTCTATAAAAACTGCATGCTTATAGAAAACATCATTTATTCCTAGATGACTTGTAAAGATAATTTATTCCTAGATGACTTGTAAACATGTCTGAACATGAGCGGCATTTATGAGAAGCGACTGAATAACTTGTTTTTTTTTCAGTAGTTGTGTATGGTGAGAAACATTCGGGTGGGGCTGTATCCTTTTTTTTAAAAAAAATATTTAAAATATTTTTAATGTAATGTTTTTTGGACAATCCTTATAGAATAGTTCTTTACTGAATAAAATCAACAATATGTATGTATTAACACTAGATGGTCAAACACACAGCCATGGTAGACTCTGGTGCCTTTAGTTTGTGACAATTTTGTTCTGTTACTCAGTGTAAATAAATAGCTTAATCACGTTTTTGCGAAATAAGGATGCATTTTTGCAGTTAACAACAGTAGCAGATTTCTTACAAGTACCAGTATAACTTTGTTTTCAAGTTCCCTTGTAGCTACTGAGTACTTATTGTTTCATCAGAAGCATCTTCTTCTTAGTTCAAAGCCTTATGCGGTGAAATATGTATATTTTGATACAGATTTAATTCTGGAATCTGTCTTGAAGTTGGTCACACAAGCCTGAAGGAGGCTACAAGTTTGCTTAAACAGCTTGAGTAGTCTGGTCTGTCTCACATTTCCAGTCCCTTCACACTGACCACACCGGAACAGTGTCTATAGTAAAGTTGTTTTAAAAAAAAATATCTTGCTCCAACCTGTTTATAACTAGATAGACGTCATTACTGGTAATAGTTCAGTTTACGACATGACGTTTTTTTTTGGTCATGTTTGTTAGTCATCAAGAAAGTAATTTGCCTATGTCTGTATGAGGTATTGCAAGGTATTGAAGTTTATAAAAAAAAAAAAACTTGCAAAGCTTAATAACCAAAAACAAAAGAAATAGGTATGAATATTTAATAAAAATTCCTCCAAGAATCAGTTTTTCAATCAGTTTTTATCTATGAATTGTTACTGTATCCACTAGAGGGCAGCAGACAGTCGTACATTTTCTGACACTGGCCATTAAAACTAAAAAATAATTTCTACCAAAGATATGAGCACAGATCTTGAACTACATAAGGCAACTCTAGACATTACATGTGGTAAGTGTTGAATGTTCTGGGTTGTCCATTAACGTTAAGGATTATTTAATAAACAAATTTCTCACGAAGGAGCAAGTCTCTTCAAGCAACTGGTTCAAGAGAAGTCATGTACATGTTGCCAAGCAAATGAAAACATAGTCACCTGAAAAGGCTGCTTCAGATCCTTCTTGTCATTTGCCTTGCAGGACCGCTGTGCTGCTGCCCTGGCACGAGTGGAGCGCACTGATTTCCTGCACCCCATGTTCATTGGCGAGGTGGCCCATGTGAGCGCGGAGATCACCTACACCTCCAAACACTCCGTGGAGGTGCAGGTCAACGTGGTGTCTGAAAACATACTGACAGGTTAGTGGACATTCAGCATGATCATAAACGTGCAGTGGTTCTAGAAAACCTGTCAGAGGTCACTGTGGCGGAAATAAAGTGTTTCTGCATACATTTTGAGACTATTACGTCAAACATGCACAGTTTAAGGAGCCAGTTTAACAAAAAGCTGTAAAAAATAAATTAGTGAATAGAAGTTCCTGAAGACACTCAGTGTGTTGGCGTCTTTCAGTGGAATTGTATTGGAACCTTTAAATGCAAGTTTCTCCCTTTTCACTTTTACGTGTAACTAATTTAAAATGCTAGAACTCAATTTGTGGTTGAGATACACTATATTGCCAAAGGTTTGTGGACCCCTGACCACTCAAATGTCATTCTTCCCCAAACTGTTGCCACAAAGTTTGAAGCACACAATTGTATAGAATATTTTTATATGCTGTAGCATTACAATTTCCCTTCACTAGAGCTAAGAGGCCCAAACCTGTTCCTGCATGCCAATGCCCCTGTGCACAAAGTGAGCTCCATGAAGACATGGTTTGCCAAGGTTAAAGTGGGAGAACTCGAGCGCTCTGCACAGAACCCTGACCTCAACCCCACTGAACACCTTTGGGATGAACTGGAACACCGACTGCACGCTGGACTTGCACACCTCACTAATGCTCTTGTGGCTGAACAGATATAAATCCCCACAGCGACGCTTCAAAATCTAGTGGAAAGCCTTCGCAGAGAAGTGGAGGTTGTTATAACAGCAAATGGGGACTAAATTTGGAATGGGATGTTCAGCAAGCACATGTGGGTCCACAAACTTTTGGCCGTACAGGGTTTATGCAAAAGTGAAACATATTTGAGTCTAGGGAAACCTGTACTCAAATATGCGTCTGTATTTATAGTAGAAAATGTAAATATTTCACCATGTGGAGGGTTTTCCAGAGGGAAACAGACAAGTCTTTTTTTTTTTTTTTTTTTGATTGATTGATTGATTGATTGATTGATTGATTGATTTATTTATTTATTTATTTATTTATTTATTTATTACATACAATGGGGTTCAGAAGTCTAAGCCTCCCTTGAACATATGGGCGTTTTTTCCCCATTTTAAACTGGAAACAAAGAGGAAGTTTTAGAATTTTGAAAATGTTTAAACAAAGAAGGGAAATAGTCAATATTCAAGATTCGGCACTATTTCTTGGCCACCATTTAAACATAATCATGTTAATATGTAATATGTTCAGGTGACACTTTGATGAATTTGACATCTAACATGAATCATCAGGTTTTATACACACCTGTGGCGTGCACGCTGTCATTAAAGCACACCAGGGAAACACCAAATACTAAGAGATCCTGAAATTCATGAAAACATTTCTAAGATTCTACATTGCGCTCAAGTTAATATGTTGTGAAATGAAAGTCTTATGTAATGAAAATGAAATTCTAATGTAATTCTTATTTTGAAATGATCTTCTTAATGAAAAATTATAATAAATAAGAAAGGCATGCAAAATCATGCATCTTCACTTGTGCTGTCAGACGTTTGGACTCCGCTGTATGTTGCACTGTATATTATGTGTATTGGACTTGGAAATTGGAAAATTTCACATTGTGCCTCTCACAACACTGGAAGTGTAACATGTTTCCCAAGGTTGAGAATGCTTACCTCCAATTTTTTACTTTGGCACACTTGTCAAAATGGATCATCTCAGAGTCTAAAAATGGATCTGTTTGATTTACAAAAAAAAAGTGAACGTGTTATCAAGCATAGAAAGTATGCAGTTTCATATGCCATATTAGTGACAGGATGTTTGCTTTGTTGTACCTCAGTATGCATATGTTTTTAAAGGTGACACGGTTTGAGACTTATTTGCATAAATTTCTGAATCTGCACCACACTCACCAGATTGCAAATATCAGGGTTAAGCCAATCACTCATTGTTTGAATTTGACAGTGATGTGCGTGTAGTAGACAATACAGTGTTGTGGCTTGCTTTAGAGATAAGCATGGCTGGAGGCAGCCGCATGTCTAAACACACTTCTCAGTTTTTCAGGGCTTACAGACATCTTTGTGAAGTTTTCCTGCCATGAGGATTTTTCCTTTTCATAAAATACAGTCAAGTCTGATCTGATTGAGGGTTGTAGAGTATTTCATAATCTTTTGTGAGATGGATGAATCATAGTTTTTGAGAAAATTCCCCCCGAATCATGTGGACCATCCTGTATCTTAGACAGAATGTGACATGGAAGTCTAATGGCACCACAAAAAGTATCCAGGTTTGATGCATTCCTTGAAAAATGATCGAAGACTTGCATTTTTAAAGGAGCAACATTTAAAGCCATCATCTTAAGCCTGACTACTGTATGATTTTCAGGCCTATTTTACTGTTGCAGACATCATAAAAGAAGGCTAAACCTAAACAAAGCATGATAACGGACAGAAAATAATATCCTTATTACCTCAGGCTCGCTTGAGTAGGAAGCTCACTTGAGTATTACCTCGTTCTCACAAGAATGTATCTGTTTATGTGACCCTGTTTTCTGCGTGAGGTCGGATCACACTGATTGATAATTAGGGGTTTAATGACGCATCGTGACATGATGCATCGCGATGCAAAACTTTAACAATGTGCATCATGGAAATGTGCGATTCATACCGTGGACATCAGCATTGCATCAAATGCAGTTACACTGTTTGAACACCACAGGTTCCAATCTGCGCAACCCATAAACTTAAAATACATAGAGAGCACGCTGGTCACATGATCACATTCTTTCGTGGAAAGCCCGCGCCATTGTGAAGTGACTGATAGCTCAGGATCACAGCGAGTGACACGCATTTTATAGGTTATATAGTTTACGTATATTCCATATGTTATATGTTATAATCGTTAAAAAGAGCTCTTCAGTAGCTTTCAAACCACACCAGCTCCGCTGCACTGCAGTCTACAGTGACTGATATAGAGGCTGCGGAAGTCGGGCACTTTAGCTGGTTTCCAGTTAAAATGACACCTCAGATGCTGCTATGGACCTCATTACGTTTCAATCGATCATTTTTCCCCAGGTCAGAGACTTTGTTTATTCAATCAAATTTTTGGGAGAATTTATAAATGTATTTATTCATTTTCAACATATGGTGAACCTGTAGTACATTTTGTTCACAATATTAAACCTCCGTTCATGGTCTTTTTTGATTTATTCAGTTTTATACACACAAAAAGACTTGTTTTGCATTGTTTATGATTCAGAAATAAAAAAGGAGTCTTTTCAGTCATCGTTTTTCTTGATTAAAATTTAGTTTGAAATATTCTGAGAATCAAATCGAATTGAATCGTAAAGCCAGTATCGCGAATCAAGTGGAATCGAATCGTGACCTGAGTGTATCGTTACACCCCTGTTAACTAAAATGTAAATGTGAAGTAAAATGTAGTAATTTTCTTTAATCACAGTTTTAATGTTAGAAGATCTTCATTGTATAATCTGACAGTCGGTTATAACATTTGACCAATATTTTATTGTGATCTCATACAGTGTGACAGTAAAGACAGCTGAAATCACACAGCGTAAGGCCAGCTTTAACTAGTCCATCTTGTAATATAAAAATATATTCTGCAGCTCTAATAAGTGTACTGAGATATTGAGCTGTACAGTGAATTCTTCATACCATTTTGTCTCACATTCTTCTGGTTAATCTTTTGTAAGAATTCAGCCTCTTGAGCAGAATAAAGCAGAATGAGAAGTGCATTTGACCAAACATCTGCTTAGCTGAGTACAAGAGGAACTATAAATAACTGATAAAACAATGTGGACTGAAACATGATTGACACAAAGCCCAACCAGTCCTCATGTAGGCCCTAGCTCAGGATGGTGCTAAAGCATTATAAATTTAGATTTCTCTTCAAAGCCTGATCACACATCTTTTTCCTCTCTCTTCTCTCCATCCTGAATCTGTTATTGTCCTAAACATAGCCCTATTCAAAGCCACAAACAGGGCAAGCTGTCCCAGAAATTACAAATTCTTACCTGGAAAGATACTTCTTTGAGCGAGATAATGAATCAGTGATAAATGGCAGGAAAGAAAAAAGGAAGGCAGAAAACACATCAGGACAAAACAAAAGAGGTATCCCCAAGGTGCATGGTGTTACCACAGCAACCGAGTTGTCAAGGAAGCAGGGACGAGCTAGGGAGAGGTGAGATGCCGAGTCGATGGAAGGATCCGCAGAGGCAGACAGAGACAAGCATGCGCCTCTGAGGATACTTTCTGGTGAGGAAGTGACAGGAACAAGAGACAACCACAGTGACATAAAAAATAATAATTGGGGACAGTTTGTGTGACTTAAGGCATATAATGCCAAGAGACTCCTTCTAGCTTTTGTTTATTATAAGCAGGTGCTATGCATTCCTATAAGGAAAACAGCACTGACATTTTCATACCAAAATAATTCCATCCATCCATCTTCTGTACCGCTTATCCTACACCGGGTTGCAGGGAGCCTGGAGCCTATCCCAGGGGACTCGGGGCACAAGGCAGGGGACACCCTGGATGTGGTGCCAACCCATAGCAGGGCACAATTGCACACACTACGGACAATTTAGGGATGCCAAACAGCCTACAATGCATGTCTTTGGACTGGGGGAGGAAACTGGAGTACTCGGAGGAAACCCCTGAAGCACAGCAAACTCCACACGCTCAGGGCAGAGGCGGGAACTGAACCCCCAACCCTGGAAGTGTGAGGCAAATGTGCTAACCACTAAAATAAATTCGTTTTATATAATGAACATAGTAAGATGCTGGCATGCTAGCTGATTGAGTCATATGCTAACACAAGATAACAGAAATGACAGAAAGCTAACTTGAGTACCTGCATAATGTTAGAAGTGCTAATATTTTGGGATTACAATTTGCATAGATAAAAGAGACTGCTTATATTTAAGCTGTAGGATAATGCTGGCATTGTAGTTAATGTAGCCATATACAATGGTATTTTGTACACATTTTTTAGTGTTACAACCTGGAGCACAAATGGACTTAAGTGGGATTATATATCATGGATAATATCCCAGACAAATCCTAAACTTTGAACATCCTTCAGAGCACCATTAAATCCATAAAAAAATGGAATTAATAGGACATAACCGCAATTCATTCAGAGAAGCAGCCAAGAGATCAAGGATAATGCTCTATGATGCTCCCACCACCATGCTTCACTGTGGGTATGGTTTTCTCAAGGTAAAGGGCAGTATTGGATTTTCTCCAAATGTAACACTTTGTGCCAAGGCCAAAACATTCAATTTTGGTCTTATCAGAGAACATTTTTCTGCATATTTGTGTCAAAAAAGAGGCCTTTTTTTTCTTGAACTCCAAATGGGATTTCATATGGCTTATCACGCTTCCATAAAGCCCTGCCTTGTAGAGTGTCCAGGCTATGGTTACAGCTTCCCCCTTCTGAGTTATGGATCTCCCCAGCTCCTTCAGAGTAAACCCCGTCCTCATGGTTGCTTCCATATTTACCTGGTTTTTAATAATGGAATTAATGGTACATTGGAGGATGTTCAAACTTTGCTATTTGTTTTTCTAACCAAACCTTGATTGTTACTTGTCCTGGACATGTTTTGATAGCACATTGGTCTTCATGATACTGTTTGTTTACGTATGTTCCCTAGCAAACAGGTTACACCAGAACTGGTTTCACATCAACAGGGTTGAACAGGTTACACAGTCACAACTTTTGTGATTTTATTAATGATTTTGCAAACTTCAGATACTATGGGTTATTTGTATACACAACAAAATATGGAATAGTTTGGGGGGAATGCTCATGCAAGGCACTGCATTGCCAGAATATTACCACAATGACAGAAAACTATAATCACTTAGCATCACTTTAGCTGTATAATGCTAGTGAGCTTAGACTGACAAATGTTTATGCTATTGTATTCTTTTACAAACCGCATTTTGACCCTGTTGATAGGATACACACCACACAGACAATACAAGTCTTGATTTTACATATGGACCATAAAAAAGGTATTGGCTGATGGAGCTGTATTTTGACATCATTTGACAGGCATTTAGCAACACTGGAATAAATCTCCTATGAAAAGGGCTTTCCATCAGGCCTGCCAGACAGTGATTAATAGTTTTTCCACTACTTAAACTACCTTAAGTCCAAAGTTTAGACCAGGATTGAGAAACACTATTTTGGCAATTGGGGGGCCAAGTCTACCTTACATCATTTGGTTGTGCATGTAGTTCAAAAACTATATCAAATAGACGGATGTTGCTTGCCACTCCCACATGCCTTTAATCAAAACTGTAGATTCACACTTGAACAATCGGTTTGAGTCTAATGAGCCAAAGCATATCAGTGATCATTCTCTAATTTGATAGTTTTGTACATACTGATTCGCCAACTTGCACTGTTGTGTATGTTTCTGCTTGAGAGGTGTAGGTCATTAGATTTTTAAACCACACTAACACAGTCCTCTAACTGACTTGATCAACGGATGCTTAGTATAACACCCGTTTGCAACATATTTACCATTATCCACTACTTTTCTGGGCCATAATGGACAACAGGTGGTTATAAATAAGTTTGTTTGGCAATTTCATTTTCATTCATCCCCTCCCTATTAGAATTTATAGAACAGAATTGCATGCACAGATTAACAATAACTATAATAAAGATTTCTAACAAAAATATGATTATATTGAATGCTATAACTCAATGGCAGGGCAAGTACTAATATTAGTGCTTTACTCGTTCATGCCTCTGAGTTTCCCGTGGTCTGACTAGCACGTAACTAGAGGTGGGTGATATGACAAAAATATCATATCAGGATTCTTGAAGACATTTCTACATGATATGTATCACGATATAGGTTAACAAACTACCAGCAACAGTATGCATGATAGCAACGATATCATGATATGCACGATATCTCAGAAAAGTGTATTTTGACATAATTTACCACGATATTGACATTATATCATCATATTGCCCAGCCCTATGGGTAAATCCATAATTATGTCTGGTATTAAATCTCCATTGAGTCACGCATGTAACTTAACTGTGTATACAGCCCAAAGATAGGAAAACTACTAGTTAAGAACAATTACCTGCTTTTGGCCTTCAAGTAAATGAAACATGTAGAAATATAGTTTTCTATTCTATTTCTATTTAGCACATTTTAACTGACAAAATTCATAAAGTAATAATATTGCCATAATTTCAGATTTCCTAATCTGAAATAACATCATATTCCTATACTGTCACTATACTGTTTCTAGTGTGTTACTGGGTGGTCATGGCTCATGTCGGCGTTGCCCCTTTAATTTGCTTGCTGCGCCAGAGGGCGAGCGTGAGGAAAGGGAGCAGACATTATGTGCCTCTGTCATGTCAGCTTAGTGTCACGCTTCGCCCGCATACACAGGCCACAGCTACACAGGCCACAGCACCTGCATATGCCGAGGCCTGTGCTCTCTCAGGATAAAATGAATTATCTCTCAGGATATGTGTTTGAATGTGATGTCCAAAGCTTGAGCATAGATACAGAGATTAGATATGCCATACCGATCTTGTACAAGCAGTAAGAGCTTTTTGGTACTAATTCTTGAGAGGAAGACCAGTCTGTAAGTAAAGCAGCCATGATTGTTGGAAAAAACAAAACAAAACAACAACTTTCAGTTCCTACAGGGTTGTGTGTGTGTGTGCGTGTGTGTGTGTGTGTTTGTGTCTGTTTGTGTTTGCGTGAGAGAGAGAGTGGGAGAGTGAGTGAGAGAGAGCTGAGTTGGGTTTAGGGCCATCACATGGTTTCTTACCCAGTTATGGACACGGACGCACATGCACGCACACACATACACACACACACACACACACACAGTCAGAGCCAATCTAGTCAGTCTCATCTCACTCACACTCCTCAGGGGTCTCCTGCTTCTGAACGCAGGGGCCGTGATGATTGGGGCCTCAGGCTAGCCTTCATCCCACCCTTACTTAAACACACATGTTTATTGCTATGCCTACACCTAACCCTAACCTTAAAGTCAGTTTTTTTGTTGTTTTGTTTTTTTTTATTAAGAAAAGCTGCAGGTTTTGTTAAAAAAAATTTTCTTTGGGAGCAGCAAAATGTCCTCAGAAGGTCAAAACTGTCAGATATTCCTATCCTTGTGGTGACATTTGGAAAATATAAAGATCTAAAACATGCTCACACATACCACACATGATGCATGAATAATAGTTGTAAAATATATATACAAATCTGAGTAAACGCTCTTCTTCTTTCTCTTTCTTATATAAGTGCAAACAAAACTATGAAAATAGACATAATAGATTTTTGCAAAACAATACACAAATTTGCATTTAACATTTAATTGAATAATAATATTAATAATAATACAGTCCAGTGAATCAACATATTTCATCTATTGCGAAAAAACTTTGATTGAGAGATTTAGAACTACAGTATAAATGATAAATATATGGTTAATGGTATACAATATGATATAGTACAATATACCGTAATAGCACAATATACTGCTATAGTACAATATTCCATTATAGTACAATATACTGTTATTTTAAAATATACCATTATAGCACAATATACTGTTAGAGTTCAATATACTGCTATGGTACAATATACTGCTGTAGTAGAATATACTATTATAGTAAAATATAATGCTATAGTACAATATACTGTTAGTTCATTAGTGCTATAGTTCAATATACTGCTAGATCAGTGAAAGGGAGTTACTGTTAACACCAGTTGATTAGTTGGAACCGATGTGTCCTCCGTCCTGAAGATTCTCCCGTGGTGGAAGACCTACTGACCATTATAGAGTGCTGATACTGGAGACTCCTTCAATAAATGTAAATGTATTGAATAAACATCTCATTACAAAAAGCTTCAGATTTTCTGTTCACCATATAAATCTTTATTCTCACATACCATATAATTATGAAAGACAGAAATATAGATAGCGTTACTTTTTAAAATGGCTTACGTTTAACTTTGTGGTTTACCTTTAACATATTATGACGTATTCATTTTATGACTTTGAGATCTGCCTGAAATGAAAAGTGCAGAATAAATAAAATGTATTATTATTATTGTTGTTGTTATTATTATTATAGAAATCGACATGTGGATAATTTAAAAAAAGATATGGGTGAATATTCCAGTAACAGATGTGCACTTGAGGAGCTCACAGCATCTGGACAGAGCTTAAAATACGAATTAATTACGCCTTTTCAGAGGACATTTGCAAACTCTCAGACACTGTCACACAAACCACCACAAGTCAGCTGTTCTAATTGCATTTTACACACACACACACACACACACACACACACACACATAGATACATACACACACACTTCCCTAATGACTAAAGGAAGATATTCAGGTTCAGCAGAGCTTGTGCTAATTACTACTGTACTAAAGCTCCACCAGTTAACTAGACAGTGACACTGATTTTAGCCTTTGCCGTGTGTGCGTGTGTGTGTGTGTGTGTGTGTGTGTGTGTGTGTGTGTGTGTGTGTGTGTGTGTGTTCAAAGATGTGTGCAACTTCAAACCTTAAAAAGCCAGACAATCTGTAAACAAACTGCACCCCCGCTACACCATCTGAAAACATTCTAGTTGCAGAGACCCGCAGCACTGTGTTGCAAAATTGAAAGCAGTGCACAAATAGCTGGCAAGCTTAATGGAAACTTTGAGTTGGTTATCCAATGTCCTAACATATTAAACAAGCCAACCATTGTCTCAGTCTACTGGCAACGAATGCTTCCTGTGGGGTCACTGCTATTCAGTGTCCAAAGACATCTTAGGCTTTTTATCTCCAAGATGTCGTTCAAATGGACTGATTTAAGCAGGAGTATGATAGGCAACTATAGACTACACACAAAATGTTACACCTGTTCTGTGTCCAAAATCATCCATCATCCAAGAAAGGAATCTAAAGTATACAATATGCTTCAATCTACATGCACGACACTTGACACTTATGTTTAATACAAGGCACAGATTCAGTGCTAGCACAGAATGGTTTAGATGGTTGTATAATAAATGCAGTCATCCATCATGGAAAAAAACGCAATATGTGTGCTATGTCTGAAACAAAATGCATGATTAGTTGCTAGGGAAATAGATATACCTGCCTAACATTAAAGAATTCGACACCTACACAGATCCAGCACTAGCTTGGGTTTCATGCCCCCGCCATACTGCAAGAAGCTCTCGCTCTCCCAATTCTTTAATTTCACTAAGGTCCCACCAGGAGGGAAAATAATCACTTGCTTTAATATTTGAGAGCAACAAGCGAAAGGAGGTAATGATGTTGTGGAGGCAGCCAACGAGAACGGCACATCCTCTCCAGTGGGTCTTCATCTCATCTAATTACGCTCTTAGTCACAGCTGCAGTGCCAGATTAATCTTTTTTTTTCTTTTTCTTTTTTTTTTTTTTTTACTCCCACCCTCCCCACAAGCTTCTTGAGATTCAGCGAGCCATCGCAAGAAGTTCCCAGTTTTTTCCAAACTTCCCCTACTCGATTGTCAATGGGAAGAAGTCTGCGGCGTTCTTCTTCTTCTTCTTCTTCTTCTTCTTCTTCTCGAGCTCATCGGAGTTAAGCAGAAACAGAAAGCACCGAACAATATCGAACCTCCATCTGTCCGGCACGCATGCTATTTTTAGCAAGTCAATCTCTTGCTAGCTGACGCCATGTAAATACGCCTCATATGTGGAAGCCGAAGACAAGCTGCCACAGGAACCAATTAGACAAGCCGCTCTCTCACCATGGCAGCAGCAGAGTCTCGGCGCAGTTGTCAAGGCAACCGGCCTGTCTGTATGCCCCGAACGGAGTGTAAAATGCAAATGCTATTCCCAAACGTGGTCTGTCAGGACTCATCGCTCACTTTCAGATGATTCCGCACAGTCGGAGTTAGTTAAGGCGCCGATCATTTGTGCTTAGCGTTTGCTTTGAGTGACAGTGAGGTAATGAAGCACTGCTTAATGGTGTTACCGCCTCTTGGAATACTGTTGTCAGTTGTTGCCCTGGCCTTGCAACAAGTGACAAAGTTTTCATGAAACGTTACATTTTGCAAACGTAATGCAAAGGTAAGCAGGGGGTTTATAAAAGTTAGTTTCCATCAGGGAATGGAAACGGCCTTTATGTTCAGGAGCATATGATATGAATATGAAATCTTTACCGAAAAAAATTACAAATATTTTGCTTACATTAAAGGCATTTTGCTTATATGATTTGTATTAAACATGTTTTTACCACAGCGCTCTTGAATTCTTGATTCTGACAGGTGAGAAGAAGGCGTTGATTCATTTTCTATAACAGCAGCTCTGACAAAAGTGCTGGCTGTAATTCAGGTCACAATTTAATTTTAATGCGCTTGTTCTAATGTTTTAACATTATTTGGCGGATGTTCCACATAATCCAAATCTAATAATAAACATATTTTAAAAACAAAGAAAAACATGATTGTTGTTATGATTGTTGTTGTGCTTTGCAATAGTCAGTAAGTTTTGCACCACGGGAAAGGACAGAGGACATTGTGCTTTCCAGTTTCTCAGAAACATGACAAGGTTTCTTAACTTCAAAAGAGGACAAATGTGAGGCTGTACAGGAGATTAATAACTGCTGTAATGAAAGTGATAACATACGCTAACTTGTTTTGTGAAAGTTCCACACCATCAAGTCTAGCTATAAACGGATAAAAAGTATGACAGGCTGTTCATTAATAAACAAAAAAATGTTAACCTTACACATTGTTGTGTATAAGAGGAAGAAAAGGCTTCAGGATGTGCTGTGTCATTGATTCTTTTCCTATAACAGAATGCCCCCTAAGTATTTTATAAGTATTTTAAGTATTAAATACAGTACATACTTGCCATTTTAGGTCTCCTTTGGGTTGAGTTGAACTATCTGCCCTCACATTCACACTACTATCATTGCTGCAGCTTGCGTTTATATATAAGTATATGTATATTTATCCACAAAGCCATCATTGTAGGGATTGAATGTCATAGTACAGGCTTGCTTGAGCGATAGCGTAATAAAGGTTTCGAGATGAGCAAAGCGTAGGATCATTGTGTTCTGTTATTGCAGGTTTTTACAAAAAAGTAGACACTAAGGAGCGGTTACTGAGTACGAGCTTGGTAACTGGCTAAATAGGAATATGAGTTGATTTTGAATGTGGTAAGAAGTTATTTGTACATTATTTATTTATTTATTTTTTAATATATTATACTGTATGTAATAGTTCACGTATATACAGCAGCCGGTAATTGAGGTGATTCCTCAACCATTGTAAGGGCAAGGGTTCCACTTTAGTCATTCTAAGCAAACGGTTTATAACAGTGCCTCACCCCTTCACACGGCTTTTTTTTTTTTTTTTCTCCCTCCCTGAAACCACTCCACTGCCTCATAAATGCACCCGACCCAAAATAGCCTCACTTGCACTTTGGAGAGAGAGCAAAAGAGGTTCGGTGGGAGATGCTGAAGTCGCCATGACAACAAAAGTAACACTAAGCAACTAGCAACCCACTTTGCTGAAAATGTATTAGAAAATGGGCTTGTTGGAGAGAGGCTTAGGACAACTTTCAGCAAAATAGAAATTATTATGATTATTAAGTGACAGCTATTCATTGCGAAATCATTTTGAAAGCCTTTTTTGGAAGTTAGTGATGCTGGCTGAAATAGGAGATACTGTGGAGGAATTTGGAAAGAATATTTAAGATATTATACTATGTTGGCTTGAGACCCTAGCTTGGAAACTTTTTTTTTTTCAAGCCACATATCAGACTGCAGTTGCCTTTCCTTTCCTTCCCCAAAAGATGCATTTTGTAAACTGTGCATTTCTTTCTCAGGTGCCAAGAAACTGACCAACAAGGCAACACTGTGGTATGTCCCCTTATCACTTCAAAATGTGGACAAAATTATTGAAGTCCCCCCCATTGAGGTAAGCCTCTATATTGTCCCTATAAAACATACAGTAACTTACAGTAATTTATATTGATCACATTCATTAAAAAAAAAAAAAACTCATCGGAACCTAAACTTGCAGTCAGTGGACTGTTACTTGTTGAATCCAGACTTAGTGAATAAGTGTAAATAAAAAAAAAGTAATGATTTATATCTGTGTAAGGGATAAAACACAATGGGATGTGCTGTTATAGGAAAATAATCAACAATCACTCCACCCTGACATTGATTATTTTCCAATAACACCATATTCCGAAGGGTTTTGTTGCTCTTGTACCACAGCCATTTGCCAACAATTACAATTTTGAATATATTTTAATTTGATCAATTTATAGTTTCATTTAATGTTGTGGAACATCTGAGCGAAAAGATATCACTTACCTTATAGCAGATATAAACAGTTGTTTTCCTACCAGCCTCTCTTTTTTAATAAGACAAAAAAAGCTTGTCTTTGGAACAAAGTCAGTAAGATATTATTTTACTTAGTTTGAGTAGTCAGAATTACATAATTACAGTGCTTTAAATACATTGTGCCATGCGCTGGTGTTTGTTTTAGTTTCTTTGGTTCAAGTTCTGCCTCCAGCCCTGTCCTGTCATTGGTTTGTTGCCTGATTGTGTTCACCTGTTCTGTGTTGGACTGCTTAATCACTGCTGTGTCTATGTATCATCACAAAGTCTTACTGGGCAGTTAGTTACTTTAAGTCTGTGTCTTGTTCCCCAAATTTGTGTTTTATATGTCCTGGTTTTGACCCTAGTTCCAGTTCCTTGGTTGTGTTTCATGGATTACCCTTGTTTAACTTCTATGCTTGTTTGACACTATATGGATTTTATTATGATTTAAGATAAAGCACATACCAGGCACTTGTATCCTGTCTCTCACTGCACGTTACACATTCATTCATCTTCATTAAGTGCTTTATCCTGGTCAGGGTCGCTGTGGATCTGGAGCCTATCCCGGGAACACTGGGCGGGAATGCAGCCATCTTTAATATTAAGAGCATCTGGTAGGCGTTTTTGTTTTTGAGCTGTCAGCATTGCTCACAGTCTGACTGAAGCATGAGTACAAGGTCATCTGAATCTCCAGGACACTTGCACTCAGCTTCTTAGTGACTGTTGGAGTGTATGATGGGGGTTATGATGTGGTGAAGGCATTATGTAATGTGTTGTGAATAATGTGCAGGGCCTTCTTCAAAGAAATTTTAGCTTCTCTTAATTGTCTTATGTTACTAGTATGTTTAATATAAGACCTATATTATACCGAGGCTGGACAGTTGAAGATTGGAAAAATTGTCTTGTGTTTTTCCAATCTCTAACTGTCCGGTTTCAGTGAGGCTGTACCCACTGTAGCCTCAAATTCCTGTTCTTGCCTGACAGGATTGAAACATGATGTGGTCTTCTGCTGTTGTATCCCATCTGCCTTAATGTTCAACATATTGTGAGTTTTGAGATGCTTTTCTGCACACCACGGTTGTAAAGGTGGTTATTTGAGTTACCATGCACTTCCTGTCATCTCAAACCAGTCTGGCCACTCTCCTCTGACCTCTCACATCGACAAGGTTTTTCTGTCCAGAGAACCTCTGCTCACAGGATGTTTTTGTTTTTCCACACCACTCTGTGTAAACTCTATAGACTACTGTGTGTGAAAATCCCAGGAGATCAGCTGTTTCTGGAATACTCAAACCAGCCCTTCTAACACCAGCTCTTGACTTGTACACTATATTACCAAAAGTATTCGGTCACCCATCCAAATGATCAGAATCAGGTGTCCTAATCACTTGGCCTGGCCACAGGTGTATAAAATCAAGCACTTAGGCATGCAGACTGTTTTTACAAACATTTGTGAAAGAATGGGCCGCTCTCAGGAGCTCAGTGAATTCCAGCGTGGAACTGTCATAGGATGCCACCT
>CM040982.1:21546455-21574913 GCA_022985145.1 Pangasius djambal
TTAGACCGGAGACTGAGAGCCAGGCCTTCTCGACCAACATCAGTGTGTGACCTCACCAATGCGCTTTTGGAAGAATGGTCAAAAATTCCTATAAACACACTCCTCAACCTTGTGGACAGCCTTCCCAGAAGAGTTGAAGCTGTAATAGCTGCAAAAGGTGGACCGACATCATATTGAACCCTATGGGTTAGGAATGGGAATGGTTAGGAAGTTCATATGTGAGTCAAGGCAGGTGACCGAATACTTTTGGTAATATAGTGTATCTGCTTGATTTTATGCATGGTGCTGCTGCCACACAATTGGCTGATTGGATAATTGCACAAATGTATAGATGTTTCTAATAAATTGGCTGGTCAGTGTATATAGTTGTGTTGAAGTTATATGATTCCACAGTACCATTTAGCTTATACGTAATGTGTTGTGGTCTAATCAAATGACCCAAGTCTTCTTGTTTGTACTATATATTTTTCAGTACTCCAGTCCTGACCAGGAAGAACTGGGTAAGAAGAGGTATGAAGCTCAGAAGTTTGAACGAATTGAAACAAAAGAAAGGAATGGCAAGGCCATTACACCAGTTTTTCTTCCTGGTAAAACTTCTCTCTTACTGACACATGTATACATGTACATCATATCTTACAAATGAACTGTATCACTCATGGTTATAAGTGTTAGTAATGCTATAACGTAGATAATAGCTAAGCCCACTGACCTTGTCATTGAATTATATAGTCTAAACTTGTGACAGATGCCAAAATAAACAATGTAAAATGATTTAGGGCAATTTCAATACCACATATGTCGACTCTTCTAATAAATGAAGAATGTACTATGATGTACTACATACTGTATGTATTATGTCTTATTAGGCATTATAATTTTTTTTAACGTAATGTGTGATGTGATCAACCCATGTCCTTGTAATGTAATGTACTTGTTACACTTGTGACACAGCTTGTTAGTAGTTTCATTTCCCAAAAAAGGAGCCTAATAACAGTTTCCTCTCTTCTATGTCTTTTTCCGGACACATGTAGAAAGACAGACAAAAGGTATGCATCCATTTTGAATGTATCTATGTATCCCCCAAAATTAAAATGACAAACCTAATTTTAGTCAAGGCTCTAGTTCCCCATCCTTTCTTTATTATTACTGCAAAGAGTTTTTAACGAGTTTTCAGCAGTGAACAGATTAGTTAATTTACTCTGGAACAGAGTATTCTATTTAGAGTAGTCTATTTATCTGCTGAATAGTTTAACAGCATATCTGGTGTTTCTGAAGATAAAATGGAATGATTCAGTGAGAAAAATACAGGTTTAAGCTGTTTATTGAAAAAAAAAAAAAAGTTTTGGTGGGCTATTCAGCAATAAAGTTGTGTGTTTTGCAGAGCCATATACTGTTGGATTCAGCCAGTCGAGCCTCATCCACCTGATTGGTCCTTCAGATTGCACTCTGCATGGATTTGTACATGGCGGTAAGTAACCCTACAGCTCAGACTACACAACATTTACTGGATGTTCTTTGAACACTAGTTGAATGTTTTAAGAAATCAAAAGGACCAAGTCTCATCTGGTTCTTGTTGAGAGAAAAGTAGCTTGTTTACTGGAATAGGGAGGAAGAAACAGGGCACAACAGTGTAATGCTGTGTGTGTAGAGAAGGAGAAAGTATTGGAATGGGACCATCATGTCATGGTCTGTAACTTCCTCCACAACACGTACACGCACGGAGCGAGAAATCAAAATCGCTGACCTGAACAAGTTACATAAACGCGGCAACATCCACAGCGGCTCAGCCGTGCACACACAGCAACCTTAATGAGAGAGAGAGAGAGGGAGAGAGAGAGAGCGAGAGAGCGAGAGAGAGAGAGAGGGAGAGAGAGAGAGCGAGAGAGCGAGAGAGAGAGAGAGGGAGAGAGAGACGCTAAACTGAATCTAACATTTCGTATTTGTCTCCTAATTGGACATATTTGCTTCTTAGTCATAGAAGACCTGAGAACTGTGCAGTTCTTTTTTGGACATATCTTCACTGTAGATTACTGAGCTGGATCAAGAGCTAGACATTTCACTAATCTAATTAGCAGGACCTTAGTAGGATAGGAGAACAAACACAGACACACACACACACACACACACACACTTTCTCTCTCTCTCTCTCTCTGTCTCTCTCTCTCTTTTCTGTGTATTTAAACAGAACAGTAAAGAATAATGGAGAGATGAGCAGTGGGAATGTATGCCAAGACAGATGAATGGTGGTTGGATGGGAAATGTGTGCATGATAAATAAAGGTGTCATGACTCAATCAGAACAAAATCTGTTGCAGGAATAACAGCTGAGGTGCTAGCTCGAACAGCACCGTGTAATTCTGTTCAGATGTGTATAAACGGGTCATATTTTAGTGCCATATGGTCAGTTTAAAAAATTGGCTAGATGATACACAAGTAGTGGATCTGCATTTTAATCCTATAATAATTGTAATTACTTTCAGGCTGTGCAAAATCAGTTTAATAGCCATTATTGTAAAACACTTGTTGAACTCTTCATTCTGATTGGTCAGCTGATGGTTGATTAATTTTCTATAACAGCAGCTCTTAGTAGTTGGAACTGTAAAGTTCATATTAATGCAGTTGTTCTAATATGTTATCATTTCTATAGTTAAGTTACACATAAACACATAAACATGTTAAAAACCATGTGTAATCATTCACATAATGAGGCTTCTTTATGAGGAGGATTTCTGAGACTGAGTCTCCACTGTCAGTGGTTTGCGACGGTCAGAGGAAAGCTCTAACTTTAGGTTTTCCACCACGGAGGAACTGGTGCTTTGTGGTTTCATGGTAACATAAGAAGCTGTATGTTTTGTCTTATTAATTTTAAGAGAGAGATGGAGAAAGCAAGTCTGGTGATAGAATGACTGTTTATAGCTGTTATAAGGTAAGTAATAATAGGAACTAACATTAAATGTTATATACTATAAACAGATAAAAAATTATGTGTTGTTTTTTAATAAAAATAAAAAAAATTGTTAGCATTGGCAAATTGCTGTAGACATACTGTTATTGGAAAATAATCAACTTCACTGTGTGTCAATCACACCACCCTATCGATTATTTTCCTGACCTGCTGATAGCCAAAACGGCAAAGATGAGGAACAGCTTCAAAGCAGCCTGTATTTCCTCTTTTGTGTCCTGTGGGAACAAGAGCAAATCGTTGCCACTGTCCTTCTATGCTATTCCTTTCACCGAGAAAGCATTTGTGAGGAAAAACAGCTTTTCTAAAGGTTATACAACTATTACACATTAAAGCAAACTACATTACAGCCTAGCAACAACAGAAAAACCATTATATGTGTCAGTTATTTGGATTTCCATCCCCTCTGAATAACAATGAGAGAAGAAAGAGGGAACAAATTACTTAGGTATTAACAATTCCAGCTTTTTATTATTCACGCAGTCTTTTGTAGTCAGCATCGGCCATCTTCTTTCATATTCTTTTGTGCAAAGTTTGGGTTTTCATTGCATATTCAGTCAGAGCTGGATGGAGTCAGATAGAGCTGTGTGTGATTAGGGAACAAATAAAGTTTGCATAATTTGTTGTTGTTCTTTCAGCTGGATGCACAGGTCTTACGCAACCCTCCCTGTATATCCGGGCTTGGGACCAGTGCTGAGAGTGTACTAGCTTGGGGCTGGCACCCAGCTTGGGGCTCAAACCCATGATCCTGAGATCAAGAGTCTCATGCTCTACCAGCTGAGCTAGCCAGGTGCCGAAAGTGTGCATAAGTGTGCATAAGTGTTACAACTTACCAGTTATGGAATGCTGGAATGCTGTGGGTTTTAATCCCTGATATATAGATGCCTATCTATAAGAAAGTGGTGGTTAAGGGCCTTGTTCAAGGGTCAATATCTGTTCTCTAGCAGTCCTAGGATTTGAGCAAGCAACAATCACATACACATAACCGTTGTTCAGGAATGAGCTTTGGCTTCAGCGGTCCTTAAGAGGTTATATTGTCAGTTTTTTTCTATGAGAAGTGCATTTCTCAAGGGCAGAGCTTTTTAGAATCAAATGACTCTTGCAGATTAGGTCGACAATATTTTACAAGCTATATCTGTGGAGCTTCACGTGTTCTGCCTTTGTCTGTGTGGGTTTTCTCTGGGTTGTCTGGTTTTCTCCCACCTCTCCAAACATGCCAGTGTGCTTACCCACTGTGTCAGAGTGAAATTGATACTATTTGCTATTCGGTTTGGTTTAGTTTCACACTCTACATAAATAAACGCAAGACATCATTGGCTGAGGGGTGTGTAGGGATGAAAATGTACCATTCAGAAATACAATGACGGAAAAAAGTGAACTAACGTTTACCAAGTGTGTGTAGAAATCACTAAAATCACCAGAGTGCAAAGAATACTAAATGACTGATTAGATAATTATACAAATAACTAGCTTAAAACATTTTATGTATCACATCCAGCATTCATTTTCTCTTCATGTTCCTTGGGACAAATATCCAGAACGCATGGCATATCGGCATCCCTAAAGCTTCTTTGTTTGGGTCACTTCTTGGAGTCGAGTTGATTCAGGAGCAAATAGCTTGCTAACTCCATTCAAACCGATTGGAGCTGGACTGAGACCACCTTACTCAGGCGTTTTCAGACCGGCTGTTTTGGTCTGTACCCGAGTGCGATTGCTGTGTTCTCACCTGCCTAAAGAACCGCACCGAGGGGGAAAACACACCAGGGTTCCATTGAAACAGCCTAAACAACGCGCGTGTGAAATTGCCTGTAAGTCTAAATGTGTGTGCATAGCACCCAGTGATGGACTGGCATCCCGTCCACAGTGTATTCCTGCCTCGCTCCGAGCGTCCCCAAGATGGACTCCGGCTCCACTGCCACCCTGACCAGGATAATGAATGAATGAATGTTTTCACCATATATTATGTTTAAATGGAAATTACATCCACCATATACGAGAGCTCCCCAATCCTTTATCTTTATATACCTTCTGTAAGTTGTATTTTAAATATTTACACCTTAAATTGTATATTTAGATGCTGCACGCAAAGCATTAGCCAAAAACCCTAGTTAGACAGAGTCATACTCTGGGGAAAAAAAAAATGCTAACAGAGCGTTTAGTCTCCAGAAGTGCAAATTATATCAGTTAAGCTTAGACATGAACTACAGAATTCTCGGGGGAAAATTCAAATGGAAAGAACATTAAAATACTTCACGCACATTCGCTAATGCTGCAGTTTCTTTTTCTGTGCGTTAACACTAATGCAGCCATGCTAACTAGTGCTAACTAGCATTCTTTTAAGCATTTTTGAGTCATGTGTTTCTGAGTTTGTTTCGGGAACACGCTCAGTCTCTTCATTTTGGGCCATTGTGGTGAGTGTGAAGTCTTGCTACTGTGAGTCTTGCATATGCTCTGACAAATGTGTGGCATTTCTGTTACAGTTTGTGCCACACGTTCTCACCTTCATGTGGAGAATCTCTCTGTTGTATTTTGAGCATAGCCTTGTTAACATCCTGTGTAAGCTCACGAAACAATTGTGCCTGCTGTAGGACAGTGATAGTGGCTCGGGTGAGGCTCAGCATCAGTGTGTTTGGATCCAAGTTAAAACAGATACTAAACTGGGGGTTTTAATGTACATATGTTGTACCTTTAGTTATAGAAATGCAGTTATTGAAGAACATCATTAAGGTACAAATTTGGATCCTCGGAACCACTGCTGTATTTTTGATGTGACGTTTACATTCAAGGGTGGACAAATTATACATTAATTAGCTTTCTCCAGTGGGCAATTGGAAGGTCCCATGTACTGCCTGGTCCCATGATTTGGTTGCCCGGAAATCTGCATGACTCAGCTAAAAAAGTGGTAGCTAATGTAATCTAAAAATGTATGGTGAGCTAGTTAGCTAGTTAAGTGCATTAAAACAGGCTAAGGGAAACAAATGAATACATGAATTCTCACAGAAGAGACAACTCTATGTAGCTATAGTCCTTTACATTACAACATTAGAAGGCTGGCCAGCTTCTTTATTATTTCTTCTTATGTTTAATCGGTTATTTTGCTTGGTTTCTTCAGTGTTTTTACATGCCTCTGTGTTCCTGATTCTGAAAAGATCTATCATCCATCTAAACTAATTAATCCACCTAGTAAAAGCTGTTCTGCCATCGACCGGGTCATGCGTCAGCTGATGTGTGTAGTGCAGCAGGTGGTGGGATTTGAAAGCTTGCACTATATTTACAGCGTCAACATGACAAGGGAGCAAAATTGGCCATGCTCTCTGGTTGAGAAGGATGGCATACGCTCTCCCCTGTCAATCACTATGACACTAGCCAGTCACGGGCTTCTGTGAGCTCTTGTATGTAGAAGAGGGCAGATAGCACTTTAAGTTTGTTGCACTGCCCTTGGCTTCATGTGTCTTGGAGGAAGCGTGTGTTAGCTTTCACCCTCCCAGGTTCAAATTCAAATTCAAATTTTATTTGTCACATTACGACGTGCAGTGAAATGCTTTTTACAACTGTCCCAAAATAGAAAAGAAAATATAGAAAAATATTAAATATAGAGAAAAATATATGCAGTTGACAGCTGTTGTATGATAGGTGAGAGCTGGCTGGTGGGTGGGAATTGGCAGGTGACCAATTTGTAGAGAAAATGGGAAGAAAAGTGTTATTTTCTTTAAATACATGAAAACTTTTTTTTTTTTTGCAAAAGAGTAAGTTTTGTTTCTTTTTCTGGTTGTTGAACCTAGTTTATTCACTATGACTAAAACAAAAAAATCTGCTTGTCCTGGTCGCCCAGGATACTGATTTGCTCACCTCCTGACGCTGTTTGAACATTTATAAACAGATCTTAACACAGCCAGAGAGCTCTTGCCCTTCAGCTGCTCAGCTGTACACTTAAATTGAATTCTGACCCTATTTTTAAGTTGCTCTGTCAAATAGCTAAATGCAAAATGTTGACCTTATGAGCTGTGCGGAGAAAACAGTAAACCTATTTTTAAATGTTAGACTATTCACAATGTACTACAGCTTACATGAATTCGACAAAGTAACACTGGATAATGCAAAATAAATGTATTTATATTTATCATATTTATTTATCTGAGCATTACACTCTAATTCTACACCATTATCGCATTCCTGTATATTATGTGTGTGTGTGTGTATGTGTGTGTGTGTGTGTGTGTGTGTTTCTCCCATTCTCTGTAAAAGCACTGGAGGAAATGAATGGCTCAATTACACCGTCATATTAGCGCTGTCAGAAAAGGGAAGCATCCTGGGGAGAAGACGTCGTGGGATAGATCCGTCATTTTCAACCACTTCTTCTTATCATCGTTCCCATTTGCTTCTCGTCTGAATGTGTTTGGCTAAAGAAGCCTTAACAATGTCAGTGCAAATCAATTACGCTAATCCATTTGACCTTGCTGAAGACAGGGCAGAGACAAATTGAGCTGTTTTGAGGTAATTTAATTAATGGCTGGATGGAGGGCAGAAGTATAATTGGATTTTAAAGTAGAGATGAAGTGAGGATTGAAATAGAATTGTCGAAAAAGTTAATATTGTGTATATAGTCATTATTAGTTTTTAGTAATGTACAGGATTCAGGCAGGAGTAATCTATCCTGGAGTAGAGTTTATCGCCTGGTCAAACTAACGTAACTGTGAAAAAAGACTGATTTTTAGATATAATAGTAGTGCTTGATTCGTTAATATGGCTATGAAGGGCTAGAGTTGTTGTTTTGTTTTTTTTTTGGTTGGTTGGTTGATTTTTATGTAAGGAGTAAAACACAATGGGGTGTGCTCTTACAGGAAAATAATCAACAACCGGGTGGTTTGATGCTTCTCCCAAAGTGTTTTAATCCCCTTGTACCACAGCAGTTTTCAATTGCTAGCAATTTTTCTTTCTTAGCATAACTACTTTTAATATTACTTTTATACTTTTAATCCATTTATAGTTATGTTTGATGTTGTGGAACATCCATACATCAATAAGTCCCTGTTACCACTTATGTTAAACAACTATAAACATGTTTGTTTGTTTATTTTTTCTTGAAGTTAACAAGACAAAAAAGTAGCTTGTTATGCTACCGAGAAGCTGCAAAGACTTTCCCATGTTGGAAAACTTCAGTTCTGATTGTTACAAAGCACTACAACAATGGATTTAGCATTACAACAATGCTAAATGGATTTAGCATTACAACAATGCTAAATCCAAAAATGTATCTCATTACAGAAAACATCACCGTTCCGTATTACACTTTTTAATCCGTCTACGTGGGGCATCCACTGTAAAGGCACTATGAATGAGCTGTTACTATAGAAACGGTAATGCAGTAGAACGAGCGCGTTAAGATTAAGAGCCGTGATTTGAGTTACAGCCGGCACTACTGTCAGAGCTGCTGTTATAGAAAATTAAACAGCACTGTCGTAAAATGTCTTTTACAGCCTTCAAACCAGTTGCCTTCTATAAAACCAATTGCAATAAAAGGCAAAAAAGCTGCAGGTTCATGAGAATCTTCCCCAGATCTGTTATAAACTAACACAACCGCCACTTTTAGATGAATAACAGCTTTCCCGTGTGATGTGACAGTGATGAACTGTGTGGCCCTCAGATCTGAAAAACAAATTTCTCCTGGAATATTCCTAAAGCCTTGACATTTAAACACAAAGAGAAGACGTTTTGGCCTAGACGCATGCAATTTAGTGTTCAGAAGAAAGTGACATTGCTCAGTTTGATGGAATTTTGGTTTGGGTTTGGTGTTATGGATTGAAGGGCAGCTCATTACAGGCTGTGGTCAGACCAGAGCAGAAAAAAATAACACATTTGCTCCTCTAAGCCTCTTGACCACAGCTGAGTCTATAAGCAAGGACATCTGGCGCACATGTAGACACACAAACACACAGTCTATTTACTTGTTGTTGTTGTTTTTGTTTTTTTTGTTCCGTTCCTCACACTGTTTCTTTCCCTCTCGCACTGTAAAAGATGAAGTGGGAGGCAGCTGAATGCTTTTCTAAAGGATCAGAGAGAAGGACAGGTCTTTAGGTTTGTGTGTGGCTCTTGGCGCCCTGTTACTGGATACAAAACAAACGCGGCCACAGCAGTGGTTTCACACCTTTCTAGAAAGGAATGATCCTGTCACCTTGGATCTCTCCAAATCATCTCTCCAGTTCTTTTTCACTCCCATTTTCCCCCCTTCATCTTGCTACCACTATCACCCTCTTTCTTGTTTGTACTATTATATCTCTCTCTCTTCATCCCCGTTCTCTTTCAGTGTAGCGGGGTTAGAGTGGGGGGTTGTTTCTGTGGAAACTGAGGCTGATTGCCAGGGAGGAAAGCAGCATGCGAGTGGAATTAAAGCGAACAGCAAAGCGAAAATCTGTTGCCTTGCAAATGTATAGAGGTGTAGGTTAAGACAATGTTTAAAAAAATAAGACCTGTGGAAGTGATACGCTGCTATAAAGTTTCCTTATTTATTAGGCATGATATGTAGCATCAGGTTTCCATGTCATTATAAGTCAGCGGTGTAACCAGGAATTAATGTCAGGGTGGGGCGGATAAGGAAATATGCTAAGTAATAGCGTATTTACTGCATGATCTGCACAATTAAATCGAGAAGTGCGACATGCTCATGCATTTTGGGTGGATGCCAGACAGTAGAAGTAGAACTATGTACCACCAACCGACTTTACCATATTAATAATGTTAATAGGTGCAGGAAATAAAATACCTTTAAAACAGTCCCATTAAAATTAAAATAACATGCTGGTAATAGGAGGAAAATGAAATCTTACCTTCTAAAATCAGATCTATGCTCCGTTTTCTCCTCCTCCAGTAGACCTTTAGTACTTCACTGGCTGTCACCTTAATATCCCTGAGCTCAGGGAGAATTATAACATTTTTCCCAATTATAAAAGTTTGTGCAACCAGGTTATTGTAAGTTCTTTCTTTTTTTTTTTTTTTTCCCCCTAAAAGTTGAGCAAAAGTTTGTATCAGACAATCATGTGGCAGCTTGATTGCTGCCACATGATTGGCTGATACAATCATTTTTCTCACAGAATGGTGAGAAAATAAAAAAAACAAAAAAACATCAGTTCTGCCTGTCAAAAATGAATTGATGAAAAAGATGAGAGGAGAATGGCCAGGCTGGTTTAAGCTGACCGAAAGGCTATGGTAATTTGTATAATCACTCTGTACAACTGCGGTAAGCAGAAAAGCATCTCAGAATGTACAGTATGTTTTGACACACTGAAACTGGGTGGTTGAAGATTGGAAAAAGACCAGGTGTGTGTGTGTGTGTGTGTGTGTGTGTGTGTGTGTGTGTGTGGACAGAGAGAATGTCATTAAGCCTTAAACAGCTGCATAAATGCTTCAGGATTTTAGGGATTTCAAGGGATATTGTTTTTTGGCTAGGCTCCTCTAGAAATAATTATAGGGCACAGGCAAGTTGCATCCATCATTATTACAGATTTTGTGTGTGTGTCTGTGTCTGTGTCTCTGTGTGTATGTGTGTATGCGACACTGACTTGGAATCTGTTTGCAAATATGGCACTGCTTCTGTCATCTGAAAATAGATGCAAAGAAATCACTGCCAAAACAACACACTGAAGTATTTTAAGACTTAACACTACTTTTTGTCCTCTCACAGTAATTGAGTTGTCGTTTATGTGGAATTTCAGAAACTCAATCTCAGCAACAACAACAACAAAACAAGTCGTTTCATGTGGCCTCATGTGCATCGTTCTTTTTATTTTATTTATTTATTTATTTTTATATTTTTTATGAGCATCTGGAACCATGAAGACAATATGCAAATATACATAAAGTATGTGACTCCAGGGGCCTTTTGTGACAATCTTCCAGCACCTGTTGCCATGGTAACACTTCATTATGAAGCAGCTTGGTTCGAGCCTTTTGATTATACCGCTATGATTAAAACACTGGGGGAGAGACAGAAGGAGGGAGGGAGGAGGGAGGTGTGCTCTTTTCAAGAGCGGAAGTAGATTTTATTTTCAAACCATAAGTACTCACTCTTTGGTCTGCGCTCTGCATTAACGCAGCCTGAAGTGGCGCGGGGAATTAAACGAAATAGACCAAGAATGAGATATACCGCTGAATAATGACACAGTTGAGAGGAAGACTCTTTTGTTAACTTAAACGGCCACTCTCGGCTTAGTGCATTGTGGGTTGAAATTTGCGACTCGTCGTAATCAAGAATACGAATGCTGCCAGTGAACTGGACTGCTCTGGACCTGGTGTTCTAATTGGACATTGTGTGTGCAGTTCTTCCTTTCAGTCCATTGCATCACTTTTTTTATTTATTTATTTTTTTAACTGCACAGCCAAAGCCCCCTTAAGCTACTGTGGCCTTACCCGGCCTCAGCGTGGTCCCTATTTTTGTCCAAAAATACTGACCTTTGTTAACTCATGCAGCAATGATGAATAAAATTAAGGGGTTAGCTGTGTAGCATGGCAGTCAATATCCAGGCAGCTTGTAGTTGTAGTTTAATGCCATGTGCATTAGAGTGTTTAAGGTTGTCTGTTAGAATGAAAAAAATGGTTACGCTTCAGTAACCAGACATTGAAGACTTGTAGCCTATTTCTTTTCCATTTCCAGGCAACTGATTTCTTGTTTGTCTAGAGGTGAGGTAGTTGAACTTGTCTTGGTGCTCAGTTACAAAGTAACAAAGTACAAAGTACAAAGTAAGCAGCCATGCCACAGTCAAAATCACTGAGATCCCATTGTGAAGTTTGACGTGAACAATAACTGACGCTTTGAGCTGTATTTCCGTGATGTTATACATTGTGCTGCTGCCACATGATTGGCTGACTAGATAATTGCATGAACGAGAAGGAATACATATGCTCCTTTTAAAGTGGCCAGTGAGTGTAGATACTATAACATATTAGAACGAGCGCATTAATATTAACTTGTGATTTTGAATTACACCACTACTGTCTGAGCTGCTGTTAGAAATTAATCAACACCACACGACCAATCAGAATCGCGAATTCAACAGTGGACTGATTTTAGAAGAAAAAAAACGAAAACATAACTTTACAATTAAAGAGCGATGACTTCAGCCTTGAATAGCAGTCAGTGTGCGATGAAATGATGAAGATGAAATGATAAGAAACAATGACAAAAATACCCTGTAACTATCATCAGAGTGAGTCACCGAGAGACTTTTATTTCACTTTACCTTAGGCAGGCGGAAGAAGATTGAAGGAGCTTTTAGAAAATTTAATAACAATGTTCAACATCTGACCATGTCATCTCTCCTGGAAATGTGCTATCTTTATGAAATGGCAAATGTGAGTGTTTGGTTGGTTCTTTCTTTAGTTTGGGAGAGAACATTTCAGACAATAAAAGGATGAGCAGGAGCATAATTTCTTCAAAATGCAATGCTCGATGGAGCAAATCACCTTAAAAAGAATTTGACCATACCAGTAAACTAATTACAGGTCATTTCCACTTTACTTTACTACATTATAGGAATCCGTAAAGGATGAGTTTGGAGCAGTTAGTGTTGTGTGCCTGCTAAATAGTGCTTGCAAGCGTTCATTAATGTTAAGCAACTTAGCATTTTTGAATGCTTAATGAGCAAGCGAAGCAGTAACGCTAGAGAGAGTGTGAAAACATTTAAATTACTTCAGTTCCTGCTAAATACTGTTTACAGAAAAGGTTCATAATTACAGAAATGTAGTATGGGAGTCTGATCGAGATAACTAAAATAACTATAACAAATGTACAATTCTAAATGCCCCCCTATACAACACGATGGTATTTATTCAGCAATATATACAGTTAACACTGGTCTAACATTGTCCAATACGAATATACAAAAAGTTGTTTTTAGGGTTTAACCTAAACCTTGTTTAATATGTTAATATGGATAGTAGGGAACAAGTGTATTTGGGTTTGTTTTCAAACTCTGCCCCATGCTTATTTTATAGCAAATAATCCAAAAAGTGTTCAACAACGTGCGATATGATGTACAGAGCCACATGTACTGTAAGATATATGTTTTGGCAAAGATAGGTAGAGTAAAAGGGGGATTATGGAGTGGATAATGTCTGTACATCATAAATGCGTGTGCACCATGGTGACCTTGCTTCCCATACAAAGGCTGCAGCACAGTTTGGTTGATTTTTGGGAAGTAGTTGGGTTGGAAATTTTGCTGAAACCTAGCAAACACACCTGATGTATTGGACAGAGTTGTACAAAGAAAAATCCCTCAAAATGCGCTGCTAGACTGTATACTGGATAACTGCATGTTCTTGGCTCTCTGCCTATTTTCAGGACTCCTCAAAAATTTCACTAGATGCACTGTATGGCCAAAAGTTTGTGGACACCTGACCATAACACCAATATGTGCTTTTTGGACATCCCATTCCAGATTTATTCTCCCTTTGCTGTTATAATAGCCTCCTCTCCCCTAGACAGGCATTCCTCTCGATTTTGGACCGTGGCTGTGGGGATTTTCTTATTCAGCCATAAGAACATTAGTGAGGGCAGGCACTGATGTCCGGCGAGGAGGCCTGGCGTCTGGGGCATTCCATTTCATCCCAAAGATATTCAGTGGGGTTGAGGTCAGGGCTCTGTGCAGGACACTCAAGTTCTTTCACTCCAAATTTGGCAAACCATGTCTTCATGGAACTCGCTTTGTGCACAGGGGCATTTTCATGCTGGAACATGTTTAGGCCTCTTAGTTCCAGTGAAGGGAAACTGTAATGCTACAACATACAAAGACATCTTATACAGTTGTGTGCTTCCAACTTTGTGGCAGCAGTTCGAGGAAGAGCCACATTTGGGTGGGCAGGGGTCCACAAACCTTTGGCCATATAGTGTTGTATAAGTCAAGTGTTCTAGCCTCTGGACTTAAATTTGTTTAAGGCTATGTCGTTATTAATGTTGTCTTGCCCCACCAAAATCTACGGTCATGAGCCGCTCTTGTGCAAGAGACTACCATCCATTTAGTGTAAGCCACATTAACACAGTAGTGAGTGAGTCAGTCAATCGATCAGTGAGTGTAGTAAATAACTGTGACTAGTTTTACAATTTACTTGTTGCATATCTACCCACTGTTAAACTGCAAGAATAAGCTGCAAGGACTGCAAGTATAAATATCATAAATAATAAACTTTAATCAACTGTACAATTCAAATGTGACACTTTCAGACATTACGAAATGAGAAACTGAAAGGGAGTATTTGCTTAAAACTCTATCACAGCTTTTAAAAACAATCCATGGATTACATTTACACTTATGTTTTGAGTAATAACTCTAAGTCACAGCAGAGACAAAAACCTGCAAATCTACTCATTTTATTCACCACTTTAGACACCTCTCTGAACTGAAAAAGTCTAATCCATATTGATTTTAGGCCTAGAAATTATTAGTTAGCCTGTAGTGGTGGTATGAGGCAACTGCTAGACACAGACCTTGCATGAGTTCCCACAGAATTTTGGCTGTGTGTGAATGTAAAAAATGTAATCAACATTTCACTAGTCCATGGCACGTGCTTGGTATTTCTGTAGTATGCTTGTCACTAAGGTACTAAATCTCCTCAAGCTGCTTTTCAGAAAGGACTCTTTGGTGAATCAGGTGAGTGCAAACATGACAGATGAGTTCTAAAAGAACGCAGGTGGAAACTTCGCAGTCTCTCTGTTTCAATTTCAAAGTGTCCTCATCCTTCTTTTTACAAGGCCTTCTCTCCTTTCATTTGCTCGTTCCCATTTTTCACACAACAGCATTTTGCCAGCGCACTGCCTGTGAGTCGCAGGGAAATGTTTGCCAGAAATTGCCAAGAGACACTTTGGGAGGTGGCGTTTGGGATTTTTTTGGGTGGCACATCTAAATTGAAGGGATCTCACTTCGAGATGAGACTCCTTAGGTACAGCTCACACTCACACTAGAGTGCCAGCATGTCTATGCTTGTAGAGTATTGGGAGCTTTACAAAACGAGCAGTCACGAATCTGCAAAATGAAGGGCATCTGTGTATGAAAACACTCTGGCTGTAGTGAAATTATGGCGCATGAGCGTAATTGGCTTGCACAAAAAGTAAATGTATAATCTAGTTTCTTCCTATTCCTGCACTTCAACCCAATTTTTTATTCCCTCTTTGGCATTTAAAACATAAGCTCTGTGCTCTTCACAGTTTTAAGAAGTCAGAAGCGAAGGATTGGGTTTTAATCTTTACCTGTGTATGTTCAGAAAGGTATTTTTGAAACAGTATCCCACAAATGTTTAGGGGAATTAAAAATCAGAATATTTATGCAATATCTCACGAGCGAGAGTGCAGTTACACTGAATATCAGCACGGCTCGATTCAGCCACAGGTAATATTCGGTATAATCACGACTGCAAGTTGGAGATTGCTTTTATACAACAGTTCTATAAACAAGAGATTAATATTGAGTAAATGACATTTCGAACACAATATGTTCTGTTAGTGGTAATAGCTCCCGAAGAATCCGCAATCACTTTATAGCACGTCGGCTATCTGGCTATCTAGCTATCGTTGATTTGTACATTCGAATGCTGCTCAGCCAATCAAATTAGTGGACCAGAATTGACTGTTGTATAAATGAACTCAAAGACCTCTCAAGTCTTAATGGATATTATAGCCATGTGGAGCACATCAGTCGAATGCTGACGATAGAGAGAGTAAAAGTTCCATAAATCCAAACAAGCTGAGACTCTACAGGAATCTCAAGTTGAGTTCCTGACTTCTTGCAGAGGTTTGGCTCAGATGGCTGTGTCAAGCCCGCCAGCTGATTTCAGCACAGAATCTGATGAGCTCCCTGGGCCGTCCTCTGTCTGTAATGAGAACACTGCTGTGTCTGATATTCTCAAGTCTCTGGCAGAACAGTTACTGCTGTTCCTAAGTCTACTGGAGGGACTTTTTTTTTCAGCTGAGCTAAATCTGGGGAAATGTGGACCTGCAAGGTCCAATTTGTATTCTGGGAACCAGGGAGATTTTATTTCTTTTATAAAAAAAAAACTTTCAAAATTAAGTTCTGGAGTTGCTGTATAGGGCTGCTGCTGTGGAAATGTACACTGTGTAGGCACATAATGTATTAATTTTTAAACTGTTTAATAAGAGTCTGATTACTGTCTGGGACCAATTAAATGGAGATTATAATTTATATGAGGAGACATATAAATAGAACGAATGTCTAAGGGTTAAGCTGGCATAGTTCCCATGAAAAAGGAACAGTGAAGATCATTCTCTATCATCTATCGTCTCATGTCTATAGGACATTACTTTGATTGTAATGTCAAAAAAAGTTCAAATTTAGGATTCAGAATATGCATTATGCTTTTAGAATAATATATTCCATAACATATAGTATAACCATAACTGCTACTGCTACTTGTGGAAGAATATTTGGGTACTGGGTACTGTTGCGCTCTTCTTGCAAAACACTGACTGTCACAGTTGCTGGTAAAAGAGTTAAAAGAGCAAAACTGTGATCTCTCTGCTGTGTAGGCTTTACTCATCTCTGAGACCACTGGATGTCAAGTAGCCAAGTAAGTGGCTAGCTGGTGAAAATACAGCCTAGAGAACAAAACTATCATTGCGAGTTGCTTCCAATGTGTGTACTTCTATAAAATGTATTAGCATGCTAACCAAAACACAGAGCAAGCAGGGCAAGCAGGCACCCCAGATGACTCACTCTTGATATAACCAAGTTTGAAATACAAAAATGCAGAGAAACACACAAACACCTTCTATTTGTCACTAGCTGGTTATCATGAGTTGTCTAGCTAAACAACCACACAACTGGGTGAGCTCACAAATTCCATAACCACGATAAATCAGCTGACTATAATTCACTGACTTCTAGCCAAATTAGAGAACAAAGAAATGTGTTACCTGTTCAGCAAGAAAAAGCTAAAAAAAAATATTCTGAATCCTGTGTTTCCTCTATTGGTTCCTAGTAGCTACTAGAAATAGATTTAAAATTCTGACGCTAGCTTACAAAGCCAAAAATGAACCAGCTTTGCACTGTAACTCAAGCCATTCGAGCCACAAGAATGGCTCAGCTTGACCCACCACTATCATAAGACACAGAAGACAACCAGCAATCAATAAGGAAATCCCTTATTGTTTTCTAGCATAGACAGGATATTTTATTAAAAAAAAGGTAAAAGTTACAAAAAAAATAAATCAGGTTCTAAATAGAAGTGCTTCCAGGCAAATTGCACCAGGTGTCAATATAAAAGACTTTGTAATTGGTTGGGAAGATTTCATGCTTCACGTTAGTCAGGTTCTCATTATTAAACAATACTAGCAAAGGCCATAAACACCCCTTTCAGGACAATTGGTTCAATAATATGCAAGTGGAAATTTCATGGAATCTTCCCCAGACAAGTGCATCAAACAAGATTTCACAACACCCTCTCTAGTGATAAGGAAGGTAAGAGGTCAGCCAGCAGTCACTCGAAAAGAGTTGCAGGATGACCTGAAAGCAGCAGGAACAACAGTTAGACAGAGAACAATAAGCAAGGACCTGCACCGCAGTCATCTCCATTCCTACATGCAAAACTCCTCTGCTTAAAACAAAAAGCACAGAAGAAAAAAAAGTCATTGGCAATAATTCAGCTTTTTGGAGAAAGAAGGCTTATGTATGTGATCCCAAGAACACCATATCCACAGTGAGGTACGGAGATGAGAACTTCATGATAATGGGGCTGCTTCTCTGCAAACGGGGCATTACACATCATGAAAGGGAACTTGGATGGAGCAATGTAGGGTGACATATCAGAGGAAAATTTGATCTTATTGGCCAAGAAACTCAACTCCGAGACTGCTTTCCAAAAAAACTAATTAAAAGTGCTTACATGGCCTAGCCAATCTCCTGCTTTTATTTATGGAGGATTTGAAGTGGATACATACACAGGAAGTACATTAAATATCAATTTCGTCAATTAAACCAAAAGCAAAGTGCTCAATTACTTATGTCCTCTCACAGTGTTTACTTATGCATCAGCACTGACTCCTGCTCCTGGATATATGTTTTCCAAGTAGACAAGCAAGCATTCGTGTAAGTCACTCTAGATAGTATGATAGTCTGCCAAATGTTGTACTTGCAAATGTGGATGTAATGTCTAGAGCAGATGAGCATCCACTTGATAACTATTTACATAAGACATACCGTCTTACATATGTAATTCACAGGAGGAGTGACCTTTGGCACTCCAGCACATTTCAACAGTGTGCGTATTGATTTGTGTAAGCCTAATGTATGCAGTGGTCTAAATGTGCAAGGCGTGCGCAAACGGACACCCTTTGTAATCTGTATTCATTAGAGAAGACCATAGCAGAGCAGATGGTGAGGTTGTTGTAGTCCTACTGTGCTGGTCCACTTTGTGTGACAAACAAAACATGGGGAGACTTGAAACATCTGCCACTGTCTCGTCACAGTTCAGAAAAGGACCCCAGTTTTCCGCTTGGCCCCGTGGGTGAGGGTTCACAGGTTTGTTGGCTTTGCAGATCTTGTTATGCAAAAGCCATAATTTAGCATCTAATTCCTAATTTTAAAGCCATTTGAAGGAATTTGGCCAACATTACATGAGTATTCAGAGCTGGAGACTTCAAAAGTTTTTTTTTTCCGATGCTTCCAGTTTTTTCTTGTGTAGAGCTCCCGGGACAGGAGTTTGTTTCAGTGCTGTCTACACCAAGGCCTGGAAAACAGATAGGATGGAAAGTACAGAATAACAAAGTAGATTGCCTTAAAGAAGGCAATACAGTTTGGAATGATATGGTACTATACCTGCAGATTGGTCTTTGTTTTTCATGTCCAGGACTTTTTTTTTGGGCATTTGGCCCTCATTTAGAGAACCACTGTCAGGAATTCCCCTCTCAGTGGGCTTCCTGGGTCGATGAACGCTGCTCGTTTGTTTAGTTTTTTATGGCCTTTGATTTAGCTTCTGCCCTGTCTTTTCATTGGTCTTTTCCCCTAATCAAGTCAAGTCAAGTGAAGTCAAGTGGAGTTTATTGTCTTTCAACCATATAGAGCCAGTTAGAACATAGTGAAACGAAACAACGTTTCTCCAGGACCAAGGTGCTACATAAGACAAACATAGAACAACACAGAACTACATACATTTGCATAAGTGCACAAGTGCAAACATGAGCAGACAGCACAAGACAGCACAATGACTACCGGGACAGACAATGCACACAGTACGTCCCAGTGCAGCACCGACCAGTACACAGTTCTGTTTAAAAGTGAATCCAGTGACAATAGTGCAAAGAGTACAATATAAGTTGCTGAAATAGTGTAAACATAAGAAGTCGCAGCCTATGTACAGTATAATAAATATTGTAGCAGCATAATGTAATGTGCAAAACTTGCAAAAGAAAATTGCAAAGAGGATGGAGGATGCACAGTGGTGTGTATATATGTATGTGTGTGTGTTCTTGCAGTCCTAATTTGTACACCTGTCATGAGTTCTGTCCTTGATTAGTGTGTTTAATTATACCCTGTTGTTTTGCTCCCTCCTCACAAAATCTTGTTGAGTGTATTTGTGCATTACTGAGCCTTATTTTCTATTCCTGTCTATTTCAGTTTTCTGACTCTTGCCTGTTTTTGTTCTTAATTATGGATTTCCCTCGTTTGATGTAGTCTTCCTGTTTTTCGACCTACTCTCTGGACACTGATAATGATTTTCAGATTGCCCATAATAAATACCATGCTGAGTTTACACACTTGGATCCGGCCTTCAGGAATCGCATGTTACAGCCACGTTTTCCTGGAAAAGATATTTAACTAAGAAGTCTCATTCCATGGCTACTGCATTAGTCATTATTCAGTGGTTTATCCGACTAGCTCAGGATAATTAGTATGTAAAAAATATCTCATTTTCCTTTGGCAAAATTTTTCTTCTTCTTCTTTTTTTTTTTTTAACCTCAAAACACCCTCACTCAGCAGGTATTCTACCCTCATTTACTATCTGACTGACCTGCTGCTACTGGACATGCGACTCTTTGTCTTATTGTGCCACTAAGACATTCAAACAAAACAGTAATTACTGAGTAATTGCAGTAGTCCAGTGTAGATAGCCTGTAATTCTTGTTGTCTTAAGATTTAACAGCAGTACCAGTCTTATTGTGAAGAGGTTTCCCTCCCTTGAAAGATCCTATAAGGTGGATAAATACTGAAGCTAGTGCTAAGTGTAGCCATAAAATATACACTTACTTCTTTTTTCCTCTTAAAGCACCTGGAGACCTATATTTCACAGATATACCAATGCCACAAGTCAGGTAACTCATTCGGAATGCAATATAAAGGCGTAATGCACCATATGAGGTGTAGCATTGTCGTACTTTTCCTTTTTTTTTTTGCCACCGGTTGTTTTGTTCTGCAAGGTCATTACTTCTATGTTGGGAATACAGATTCATTCATCTTGCCTAAATCCTGCGGTGGGTTCCTGTCACAGCTGTTTTCACTATTAGAGTGTAAATTAGTGCATTCGTGCCACATATTTGGGTGCAGTAATCTAATGCACTCCTATTAACCAGGATAATGTGCTTGAGATGATACCTGCAATTTAGAAAACACACACTGCGCTCAGATACAGGCTTTTTCTTTTGAAAAGAGGTTTCGTCTCGTGGACAAACATTTGGGAGACTGTAAAGCCTGCCGTATATTGAAAAAAAAAAAGACGTGTAGGTGCAAAAAAAAAACACTCATCTCAAAGCTAATTTGAGGACACGCAATAAACAAGTATTAGTGTACATACTAGGGGTGTAATGGAATACATTATTAATGTGTTCTAAACAATTGCAAATACAGATACGAATTGGAGGCGCGCTATTAAATTTGGTTTTTCTAGAAAGCTTGCCGAAAAGGTATGCAGATCATCTGGTTGAGACAGGCGTTCATCAAGGACAGAGGTCTTGGTGAACGCAACAAAAAATGTGGGAGCTTTTTAGTTTCATGTGGGTACAAGTAAGCCATCACATTTGAAGCTTGTGGGACCAACAAAGACCATGTTCATTAACATGAATGTGCAGCACTGAGTGATGAATTCATGAAAATATCATGAATGGGAAAAACAGACCTGTGCACATCTTTAGTCAAAACCAGTTATGGACTCGTGTGATGTAGCTGAGGTTGAGGAACTTTTGGAGCCAGAATTCACATGCAGATACCCCCTCCATTTCTAGCTCTGGGTTTTTTCCAGTGTTTTCGGGGACATAGTAGTAGGGTTCATATTTAATTTAAAAAAAAAAAAAAAAACACCCCAAAAAACTTCAGGTATAGGCCACACCCACTTCATGTTTTAATCTGAATACCAATACAGATATAGATATTTGGAGTACTAAACAGATACAGATAGTGCCATTGTGTTACATCCATAGAACATACAGTACATATCAGTTACAGTTAATAATTGTAATACAGTGCGATTTTTTCACACAATTATGCAAACGCCGGTCTAGTGAGTATGTGCAGACTGTCTCTGGACACACTGAACTGCAGGGATAATGTGTTCCTCTAAGTCTGGAGAATTCCTTTTCTCCTTGTTGATATACTCATGAAAATGCATCTACTTATCTACGGATCTACACTCGAATGGCTCCGAAGATTGATATGTGAAATTATTGGGCAAGTCGAGTCCCTTTTTTTTTTTTTTTTTTTTTTTTTTTTTTTTTTTTTTTTTTTTTTTTTTTTTTTTTTTTTTTTAGATGGCTCTATTAATTCATGTCTCACTTCATCTAAGCTCTGCCATGATGGAGCATTCCCTGTGGGTTCGCAAATCCCCATGTCAACTTGTGCACCATGGTGCATTTATGCGATACATGAGTGAGGGTAAAATAGCCTTGCACTGCAGAATCTCAGAAAAGTGGGAATAAGGGCAAGTGCAGTCAATGATTTGATTTTGGTGAAGTGATTTATTCGACAAATTGAGCTAACATTTTGAGCATTGTCTTATCGGCCTCATTAGCCACCAAGAGTGTGATGCTGAGAAACCATGTGATGACATTTGCAGTTCAGCTAAGATTGTTTTTGTGCTAAGGAAAATAGCCAAACAAGTACAATGCATGTATAAAATTATTTTTTCTGGATAAAGGGCAAATTAGGTGTCATTAGAAATGTTCCTAGTAATGACAAAGTAATAGTTAATGTTAATAATTAATGTCAAGAATTTTCTCAGTAGACTTTTACTGTAACCGCAGTGGCATTTGAAATGTATCTTTTTTGCAGTATTATCCTACCAGCACTTCTATGTGTTTGGGCCTTTATGTAATGCTGTAAAGACTTGAACTCGGTGGGAGAGAAAAGGCAGACTAATGAATTGTTTTTGCTGTCAACTGCAGTATGCTGTACCATAAAGCAAGGAACAATTAAGTGATTTAACACTGATTTAACAGTATGGTTCCGGCAGCATCTAAAATACACTATATGGCCAAAAGTTTGTGGACACCTACCCATATATGTTTGTTGAACATCCCATTCCAAGGATGGTCCCCCTTTTGCTGCTATAGCAGCCTCTACTCTCCTTGGAAGGTTTTCCACTAGATTTTGGAGCGTGGCTGTGGGGATTTATGTCCATTCAGCTACAAGAGCATTAGTGAGGTCAGGTACTGATGTCAGGTGAGGAGGCCTGGTGTGCAGTCGGCATTCCAGTTCATTGCAAAGGTGTTCACTGGGGTTGTCTTCATGGAGCCTGCGTTGTGCACAGAGGCATTGTCATGCTGGAACTGGTTTGAGCCCCTTAGTTCAAGTGAAGGGAAATCTTAAAGCCACAACATACATAGACATCCTGTACAATTGGTGCTTCCAACTTTGTGGAACCACATATGAGTATGATGGTCAGGGGTCCACATACATTTGGCCATGTAGTGTAGCATTTGATCTAGAAATAAATAACTAGAAGTGCAACAGCAGGATGTGTGAACCTTTAACATATGTGGAAAAACATCTACTACTGCGGAGTGTTGCAGCAAGTGACTGGAATTGAATCAAGTCAGACGAAAGACAGATCCAGCATGAAACACACGGTGGTCAACATGATGTTGTGCAAAGAGTAACAGTAAAAGACAACATGAATGAAGGACCAATGAAGGCCATAGCTGCCCTGTTCTGCTTCATGATATCATTTCATGGAGCAGCTGTGGTCTAAGTCATTCAAAGGAGTTCTGTCATTTTGTGCTGTGCTTCTTTTTGTGCCAGTTTTTAAATCGTAAAAGAACATCCAAGTCCTCTGTAATCTTTGCAGTGGGAGGAAAAAGGGCCAGTGGGCTGAAGGATCTACTGGCCCATTTCTCTTATCACGGTCGTCATATGGGTCCATCAAAGCGATGCTACTTTGATTCAAGAAACAAAGAAGCAGGTTGGATCAAGTGAGCCTTGAACAGATTACTCCTCCACATTCTGGAACATGGCTCTATACTGAAGGATAGTATCGACAGCCGTTTACTTGTTGCTTTAACACCATCATTAGACAGTAGAGCCTACAGGCAGGAGATCAACTCCATAAATCAAGCACTGAGCTGTGAAATTGATAACATTAGCCCTGTGTTTAAAAATAAATACACTGGCATACAAAGCGAAGTTCTGGCTTTTGGAAATTGAAATCCCATCATAGTGCAGTGGTAGAACAATTTCTGGGTTTGCATTGATGTCATGGCTTTCATAAGAGGAAGTAATCATAAAGACACTGATGGTTTGCGTCAATGTTTAGTATAGTTGAAACGTTTTCACTCACCACTCCATCACCTAACAGCTGTCCTAATTCCTTAATAAGGTTTAAAGGTGTTGCATCTATGAAACAGCTTTAAGGCTGTCTAAAGAAGCATTACATTTATACATGGTGTTTTCTGTTAATTATTCTATTCCATGTCATTCCAAGAGTCCTACCACTACATGTGTAACCTAATCCACTTATGAAAAAACAACCTTAGTACCAAATTTTAAATAATTTTACAATGGGAAATGAGTTGTCACTTTGATTATCAGCATCATCCATCATCAGTTTCTTGTCACATCACCTGAGGTAAAAGTCACTTGCAGCATTCAAACACGAGCCTCATAGTTGTCTCTTCACTTTACTGATCTCCGTTCATGCTAACATCGGTGAGGAAATAATCGCTTATTTCATTTAATGTATTCTGTTCTGTGGACTAAATTTCTTGTCCTAAACATTTTAAAACGTTGTGTGCTGTCTTCTGTACCGAGTGTGTAAAAGTTCTTCTCTGTTTTGATGATGATGTGACGGTGCAGGCGCATCACAGACACATTGACAGACGATATCTGATTGCAGACTGAATCGATTAAGCTTATGTCCATTTCGCGTTGCTGTGTAACTACGTGAAAATTTGATCTAATCAAGTGGAAATTGTGCTTAGCTAGCAAGGTTTTAGTTTGTTTTCTGGAATTCGCCTACAGCAACATCTGGCGCGGTTTCGCAGACCACCACACAATTGTTCATCAGTTCAGTCTCAGTTTGGCCACTGTGGCTAGTCCTCATGGAATTAATGGTACATTACTTCTGTACCAAATTCATGCATCAGCCTGATGTTTTGTGAAGGCACATGCATGAAATGAGTACTCCGAATGAAGTCCAGTCTCTGTACAGGATGTAAACCGTGAAGTAATTAGCGTAGTGGAATTATTGAAGGCAAATGCATTTGCCGGTTTATGCAGATCACTGGTAAGCTATTTAAACAGCTGTCTTTTATGGTGGCCCATAAGTGCAAAACATATTAACAAACCAAAAGCGCAACAACAGAACCAAAAACACAACAGCAAAGCCAAAAACACAACACATTCCAAAACACATCATCGTCTGCTCACAACGGAAAGGTTAGGTTCTTACTGATCGCATGCTTGTTATTTTTCAGTCTGCTAGCTAGGTAGCCTAACCAAAATTATTTAATGTGAAGTAACTTGTTATTATCGTGAGGAGTAATTCGTTCTCCTTTTAGGTTTTCAGGGTTCACACACTCGTATCAGTGCCGTAGTAATAATACGAGTGTGTATATCAGTATATCTAAAATAACATCATATGAATGCCCTTGATAAAATAAAAACAAATAAAAGCATCAGTCGATTCATCTCGGCTTATATTTCCTCTTCCTCTAAACATCCTCCAGCTCTCCATTTTCCTCCATCTCAGACTGACACATGCTACAGCCAATCAGCAGCGAGCATGTGATGTTCAATAAGGACCACCCCATGTGTTGTGAGCTTTGTTGTCGTATATCCAATTTTGTCGTTATGTTAATGTTTTAAAGTAAATTCTTTTCATTTGTTTTGCATTTACCACCGTAGGCCTTTAATTTTAGACAAATAAAAAAAAAAAAGACAAAAAAGGCTGATTATTGCAAATATAATAACTCATAAATTTGAATTAAGATCCATTCTCCTCTGTTTCTTTAGTCCCTTTATTTAGTTACACTCACAATCATGACTATTTATCTGCAGGTGTGACCATGAAGCTGATGGACGAGGTGGCAGGAATCGTGGCTGCTCGTCACTGCAAGACCAACATTGTGACTGCGTCTGTGGATGCCATCAACTTTCACCGCAAGATCAAGAAAGGTAAACAGGAAGGGAGATATGAACGATTTAATAGACCCAACAAAAAGGGGTTGATTTGTAATTCTGCGATTAGCTCTTTTGGACACCCACATATGCTCACACACAATACAAACAAGTGCCATTACAGGTCTCACACATGTCATCTTTTACACAGAAACCCTATTTTTGGATCCAAATTACCTCTAGGCAGCAAAGTTCTCGTACCTAGATGCCAGCTTTGATAAAAAGTTCTTCCTGTGCTTTTGTTGCCGCACGACAGCAGCCGCTGAAATAAGCAGCTCGACTAACATGGAATAGACACTGGTTATTTTTATATTTCAGACACCCAAACAGTATCATCCTTTACAATTGCCAAATTACAGTATCACGTCTCTTGAAACAATATCTATCATGCTTCCAGGGCTGTTTTGATGGGTAACAGTACACACAAAGCACACTTCTAGCAGAGCCTCTGAATATATTAGGTAAGCAAAGCAGATGAGGTAGTGGAAAATTAAATAGATATAAATTACTCCACACACTGCAGTGAGCTGCCGCTGCTGTTTTGTGCCACCTGTTTCACAACGAGATTGTTATCTGATCGCTCGCTGCACAGGCAGAACACAGAAAAAAAAGATTTTATTTATTTATTTATGTATTTTACTCTTTGGTGGTAGTAGTTTTTGTAATATTCAGTATAAGCCAAGGGCACATATCAATATTCCCAGAACAGATATAATTTCTCTTCCGTTATCTTTTAAAGACTATCTATACCATCCTAGAAAATACTATTACTTAGGTACTAATGTGTGTAAAAATGTGTTAGGTAATAGTGCATACAATGCTGAAGATCAGGAAAAATGCTTGAGGTGGTGGCAAAGAGCACCACAACACAAAGGAGATGTTTTTTCCTCATAAACACTACAGTATTCTAAAACATATATACTTTGATTCCGCACAACTGATATGATCTGAAAATAAACTGATTGTTGATTGAATTAGCTGATTTTCTAGTTCCCTATGCCTACAGGTTACCATTATTATGATTGTTGCTATGGTTACATATCAAAGGGCTTTATCTTGCTCTGTTGTTAGCCTGTTTAATTAAAACACATCCATGCATTATAGTCTATGTAGTAAATCTTCTTTTCTTTGCAATTAAAATCCTTGTCTATAACAGAAAATACAGTAACTGATGAACTGAGGAAAATCAACAATAAAATGATTATAAGTATTATACAATTAAATAGAAATGTTCACACTGACCTCTGAATGGGAAGTCCAAGGCAGAAATTTGGGAGCTTTCTGACAGCCTTGATTTTCCGACCCCGATTTACAGTCCTAATTTTGACTGAATCTACATTATAAGTGTCCCGATACAAGAAAATAATGTGCAGCCAATCTGCCACCCAATCACAAACGATTATTTTCCATTATCATGATATAACGATATAATAAACATACTTTTGTCATCAACAGTGCAATAACTAAAGCAATATTACACCTGCAGTTGACAGATTGTATGAATTATCCTTTAAGAATCACACTCTGTCATCTTTAAGACAGAGATTCCCAAACTAGGGGTCAGTCCACCACATCTCCAAATTGGGCTGCGAGAGAAGCTCACAAGCTCCTCTTTTGGTCCACTCAGTGGAACAGAAGTCAAGAAAAAAAACACAATATGCCAAAATTATGTACGGTTTTAAAAGCATGATGCTTAATAACTAGGAGAAACCAAAATGCCAACACTTGTTGGTTGTTTGCCCAAAAAGTTTGGGAATCCATGCTCTAAGATGTCCTCCATCTCCCAAGACTCTCAAAGCCTTTTTTCTCTGAAGCCAGGTCCACTTTCATACAGAGCAAGTGAGTGAAGATGAATAATTGATCTTATTAATAATTGAGTCTCACTTTGTCTAATATTCCATTGCTCTATGTCTAAAGTTGTTCATTTGTTCACGATTAATATACCGATTGTTTTGTATACGCCAAAAACACTGATATTAATTTTATTGAACATAAAAAGAAGCAGGTGAGGATTTTTACATTTTGAATTACCAATCTAAAAAAATGGCCCACGTAATGATAGTATGGACATGAAATGAACAAGAAATATAGATGCTCCTCAGAAATCGTCGCTCTGTGTTAAAGTACAGCATTGCCAAAAAAGTCTTGGCATCCATTATTGTCAGACACACACACACACACAGTACAGCACAGATGTCATATTGTTTATGTTCTGTTAAACATGTTGGCAGAAATAGGCATTTATCTTGAACTTTGCTTGGAAGGGGAGATCGTTGTATACATTAGTTTGAGAAGTGTTTCTAGAGAGCGGGAAAGACTGACTGGGTGACAGTGCTGTTTAATTTGCGTCTCTCGCAAGCTTCGTTGAAGCATAGGGTGCATTATTTCAAGCTAAATGTGTGTTATGGCACTCTGTTTGCCATCATCCAACAACGATGCAGTAGTAAGAGCGCATGCAGTGTATAAGCCACTGCCGAAAAACTCAAACGTAGTTTAGTTTCATATGTGTTAAGTTTAAATAAGGAATAAAACACAGCAGGGGAAAACAATTCACAATGGGGTGGTGTGTTATGGGAAAACAATTCACAGTGGGGTGGTGTGATACGGTCTGATGTGAAGCGGAGATTCTGTTACCATACTGAAGTTTACAGATTATTTTCCTGTAACAAGTTTTATTCCTTTTATACCTCAGCAGTTTTTTAATTTATCCATGAACTTACACTGCCCTCCAAAAGTTTGGAAACGCCTGAACAAAATAGGGTTTTTGGGCAATATCAGCATAAATCCTCTTTAGTTAGTGACCATTTTGCATTGATAATAAGGGACAACACAAACTATGAAAACATATTTTATTAAATAAAAAGTTTATGAACATAAACATGAACATAACATAGAAAAA
>CM040982.1:21575013-21592258 GCA_022985145.1 Pangasius djambal
AATCATCTTTGGGCAATCCTCCAGGAGGCTTGGAGTAATATATCAAGTCAATGTTTGAATAAACTGACTGCTCGGATGCCTAGTGTTGTCCCTTATTATCAATGCAAAATGGTCACTAACTAAAGAGGATTTATGCTGATATTGCCCAAAAACCCTATTTTGTTCAGGCGTTTCCAAACTTTTGGAGGGCAGTGTAGTCGTTTTTAAAGGTTTATAAAAGTTTTTTTTTTTTTTTTTAGCTATAAACTGTCATTCTCTCACTAGCCTGTCATTTATCCTCTCTCATGACGAAACACAGCCTACTCCATCCCGAAGAGCTTCTGTGGCAGAAAACCTACTGACTGTTACAAAACTCTGACACCGAAGACTCTTTCCAAAAAGTTTAAATAGAGAGCTCCTTACAGTAAACTTCACCATGTCAGTGATTATATATGTTTCTATGTCATTATTAAACATGTTTTCTTAGTCTTTTTTTTTTTATTTTTATAATCGACATTATGTAGATTATTCACCATGCAAGTCCCTGTGAATTAGCCGTTACTGTTGAAACGATAACGTATCGGAATGAGCGCTTTAATATAACCGTAACATAAACGTTTGAAATACAGCTGTAATTCTGCACTGTCCGAGTTGCTGTTATAGTAAATTAATCAATACCTTCAGACTGGAGAATTCGACTGCGCTGTGGTCTAAATGGCTTTAAGCCACAACTGTAAAATGCTGAGTGCAGTGGCCTATGATGAATGGAAAGTACTATTTTTTTTTTTTTTGACAGTAATGATCTGTACTACTGTATTTGCCTATGAAAATGTTTAAAAAATTATGTGTGTTTTAAAAATGTTATACCACAAAGCAAAAATATAAAATATTCCCGTAGTTAAAAGATGAATATCAAGATCAGTTATTAAACTCAAAGACCTACTGCAGTACAAACTAAGAGAGACGCTTGATGTTGATCTTGTTCTATATAAGAGTTGCTCTTTATTTAAGCAAACTGACACAACATAACTAAATTAGTATGAAACCTGCAGGTTCCCTGGTGAGTCCAATTCATTATATGATCTCACCTAATAAGCGGCTCGCTCACACTGCAGATGTGCTCTCCAGACCTGTATTTTCTTAATTGGTGAAACATGAGGTAGTAGTTATGAAAGCAAAACTAGGAGACGAGGTAGAGAAAGAGCAGTGTATTGTAACTTTAGTAATTTAAGAAGTTAGTTTGGGAACATATGCATGACACCTGGAGAGAGCTGGAACGGCGTACGGCAGCGGTTCTCAAGGTGAGGTTTTTAAAATACAGTTACAGTGGTGGAAATCACAATTCACCATTATTATTACTTATTACATTTCTTATTGAATTCTTAATAATAATTATATGTTAATAGTTATTAACATGTTTGACTGATCACTTGACTTGTCGGTGGAAAGTTTATGGACACCTGTGTGGCTCCAATAAATAGCCAAAGTATTATTATTCAGGTTAGAATAATGAGCTAAATATTTGAATGATTTTAAAAGTCTGTGCTGAAGGGGACCATGGAATTTATTTTACGGAACCCCACATCTACATTTTTCTTAGTAGAGACAGAATTAATTCATCCATGTGTTGGTATTTGTATTTATAGGCCACATGATATGTAGGCTATAGATATAAAACATCTCCCTTCTGTCCCAGTTTCCATGGAAATAAATATTGAGACATACATCATAATCTAATATTCTTTATATCAAAGATGACAGTATTAGCTGTCTGTGCTTTACTCTCCTAAATGACAGGTTGTCACTACTCAAATTCTTTGAAATAGCCACTTTTAGGCACTATAACTAGCAATTCTGAGTCTTAGGCTATAATTTGGTTATTGCACTGCTCTATACAGCGCTCCAGTAAATGAGTATATTTATATTTATCTTTATGTGAGTCAGCATCCATTATAAGTGCAGTACAGTAATGAAGTGCCTTCACAGATTCAGAGATGTGTTTCACAGAGCAGGTACTGACGCAGGGCAGTCAATGCCGGGGCCTGTGTAATGGAAAAATAAAAGAGCCAAAGTGATGCTTTGGGAAAAAGGAGGGGGGAAAAAAAAAAACCCTTGGATGATAAGATCAAAGTGGGCAGCCGTGAAGCTACAAGCAGTAATTGGGCGTTTTGGAAGGGGCTGCTTTTTCCTGGTAGCGAACACAATGTTGTCAGGATACACATGCGCGCTCCCACACATGCTCTCTCCTTTGAGAGTGCATACATGACGTCGCAGTCCAGCTGCACAAAATCACTGGTTCTCCATGCTGAAGGCTATAACATTTTATCAGTAAGACCATGTGTTTATGTTTGAAGCTAGTCTGCAGCTTTACAAAGGCTTTCCAGGTTGCACATGTTGGCATGAAATGTCTGTGTTCAGCTGTAGTCCTCACCATATAGTATGTTATCAGTTATTACACCACAGACCTGTTGAATTCACGAATCTGATTGGTCAGAAAGTGTTGATCAATTTTCTGTAACAGCAGCACATCACAAGTTTATATTAATGCGTTCGTTCTAATACATCATTGTTTCTATAGTAACAACTTGTACTGGGACTTGGGCAATTGTGGATATGGTGACGTTTTCTGTGAAGAGACGCCTGTATAGCATTTTTGCAAGGAGTCTCTAATGTCAGCGCTTCATAATAATCGAACTGTAAGCTTTTTGGCACATGAAAGTCTTCAAGATGGAGGTGGCTTCTTGGAAACATGGCAAGGTGCATTTCATTACCATCAAGAGTAAAAAAAGAGGAGGTGCTCAGGGAACGACTGTTTATAGCTGCTATAACGCAAGTTATAACACGAACTAGCTTGTTTTGTGGATGTCCCACAACATTAAATGTAACTATGAAAGGATTAAAAAGTATGACATGTCATTCTTTAATAAATAAAAAAAAAAATAATGTTAGCATTGGCAAATTGCTGTGGTATAAGAGGAAGAAAACACTTTGAGACATGCAGTTATTGGAAAATAATCAAATTCAGAATGGTTAACCGCTTTGCATCGGGATGCAACGCACCACCCTGTCGTTGATTTATTTCCTAAAACAGCATGCCCCATCATGTTTTATTCCTTACATAACAGATTTCAGGAAACAGACACTGCCATCCAACAAACATACACATTTCAGTCTCAATAAACAATGGCTATGAAGATAAATTGGCCTAATGCTTGACTCTGTGGCACCCCTGCAGGTTGTGTGATCACAGTATCCGGGAGAATGACTTTTACTAGTAACAAGTCAATGGAGATCGAGGTGTTTGTGGATGCCGATCAGTTGGTGGACACAGAGGAGGGGAAATATCGGGCCGTCACTGCCTTCTTCACCTACATTTCCCTGGACAAGCAAAACAAGCCGTTGCCTGTGCCTGCCCTGAAGGTAGGATACAGTATGAGAATTCTTTATTACACACTGGGAAGTAGTATGCTGCATCACAGACTTCTTATTTGAGTCACTTAATCAAGCGTTTGGTGTGACACACTGATGAGAAATAGTGACTCGAACCTGGCTTATTAAACTCTTTGACCCTTTTGGCTTTAGTGCTGTGTTCCTATGAGGATTAAAGCACACTGGCCTATTAATTTCTTTCAAAGCTCCATTAATAACAATTTCCTTTGGCTCTATTAATCCATTAATGGCTTGCTAGTAATGATTTGCTGGTTCTCAACGGACACAGAAAGGAATGCCAGGATATGTTTGGCCACTTAATCAACTTCCTCTTTGGGAAGATACTGCAAATTTTTCAAGGCCATTTTCTAGCCTTTAAATGTAGACACATCTGTACTTGTGCCTTTGGCTATTTTCGACCAAATTTAGCTTTCTGTTCTGATTAATGCATTGTTACTCCTCGGAAGAACTTTAATTATTACCTTATTAACTTGGCAGACAGTATTCCTGCAGACAAGGTTAACTCGGAGACTAGGAGAAAGCATAGCTCACCTGATGAGCATGTTAACTTTCAGAGTGAGATTTTGTTGGATTTCATAGGAACCTATCACTCATTTTAAACTTACCCACTGTTATGTTTTCAGAGGTGCAGACTGACATTATAGCTCACTGTGCCATCAAAAAACTAATGAAAATCAAAATTAAACTTAATCAGAGACCTAATCGAGTTCTGCCCGATTCTGCCTGGTAATTACAACTACATGCTTGTGTATATGAAGGTTTTCTCGTATGTCTTCAAGAAGAAATTTATCCTTAAGTGTACCTTCCAGGAAATTAGATTAGATTAGATTAGATTCAACTTTATTGTCATTGTTCAAAGTACATGTACTAAGCCAATGAAATGCAGTTAGCATCTAACCAGAAGTACATAAGTGGCATATTTACAATAAATTACAAATAAGGATATACAGCTATGAGGGTGATATGTACAAGGAAATGGATGACTTATGTACAGAAGGTGCAGTGGGTATTATAAATAAGGATTGAGCTCCTCTGTAGCTCAGCTTTTGTGAGTTTCTTTTCACTAGCACATATTCAGTACAGCTGCAGTTCCTGAACTCTGAATATTTCAGAGGCTTGGCAGTCTCCTGCAGACTTTAATTTTCCACCTTATGTATCGCTTAGATAACATGCGATACATGTCTTCCCATTTGGCAAACAACCCTTGTTATTTATTCATCTCCCAAAACGCATAAAGTTGTTCATAACAGTTTAGTGTGGCTTACCTGCATAGGCGATTTTACACTTTGCAAACAGGGGCTACAAGAGGCAGAGCAAGAGAGAGATGGTGTAGCCAAGGCTACGTATAACTTTATGATGCCTCATATTTACTGTGTAGCTATAAAGATATCTACGGCACCAACAGCATCATCAAGATATCATTCAGGCAGCTGTAATAAAAATACCTAATATTTTAAGAAATGAAGAAATGAAGCGAGAATAGTCCAGTCAGGAATTGTTTTCCGCAATTTGTTGTAACACATTTTCTAACAACCTGCATATCTGTGTGAATCGGGGTAGGGCTGGATTAGGACACTCAGTAAACCCAACCCCCCCAAACAAGCTACCACATGCAACAAATGTTACAGCATATTTGATAACCTGAATAACTAATAGTATGTGTGTGTATATTGTGAAATTTTGTCTATATGAAACTTTCTGATGATAGCCTACACATGTTTAGACAGTAAATGTTCACTGTTACTTTATTTTTGGTAAGAAATATTTGCATACTATTAAGGCATAATTATATATATATAATTTTGGCCAATAACAAATTTTTATCATATTTTCTTAGAAAATGTGAATAGCAACCTCTTACACTTTCGCCCAGACTGTTACAGATATATTTTAGCATTAGGCCAGCTAACCGTAACCCTGTGTCTGTTTAAAGGCCAATATTATTGCGACATAAGTCTATTTCATCATCAGACTACTGGTAAAAACTCTTGGTTTCAAGAGCTAGTGCAAGTTGGTTTTCCATCACGCACCTCTCATAAAGATTTGAAGACACTTTAATGTTACAGGTAACCCAAGTTTTGATCTTATTCATACCAAGCCTACCAAGTCAGTAGGCTCTGTAGTTGCATGCATCATTTCTGACCTGATCCATATCAAGAGTGACCACAGTGTGCACTGTTAAAACAGCACATTAAACATTGCTCTGCGATGCATGTGCCGATTGAGTTCTAAACACACAATTGGTATGAAAATAGATGCAACACTGCATCTAAAAGCGTATTCCCTAGAGGCCTCTGTATTTCGGAAACCGGCTGAGCACCCTTCCTTTAATTGAGCTTGTCATATCGTGGCCACTGGTAAGTGTGCTCCAGATTATAAATAGCATATCGACAGGGCTGCAGCAGCTATTTTTTGACTTCAGGTGTTTTTTCTACCCTCCCAAGTGAAAGATACAGGGCTATTTTTAGCCTTTCCCGTTTTAGTGCTTCACCGAGGCAGACTGTGGGATGAGTGGAAGGGGGGGGGATGGGTACGAGGATGGATAGCAGTGAAGCCCTCAGGGGAGAAGAGGATAGAGTGATAGAGGGAGGTCTCGGCATCCCAGCTAACCTCAAATGCCACATGCACACAATGGTTAGAGCACAGAAACACAGTATGGGTTCACTCAAAAGGGCTGCGCTTGTGCCTTTTTACAGCCAGCATTATAATCGAGCTCTCCTCGGGGCAGCATTTTAACAACAAGGCAAGATGGAGAAATGAGAGTGAGGAAGAGAAAGCTGAAACTTAAGGCTTCTTCTTCTTCTTCCTTTTAGTCACCATCTTTTCAGGACCCATTACCAATTGGTGTATCTGGTCCCTTGCGCATGGAACAAGTTGCGTTACCGTAGCAACCTCAGGGCCGCGATGTGAAATTCACGTTTATTTTTAGGCACAGCTCATGTGGTGTGTATGCACTATGAGGTTAAAGTGTGCGCTGATTCCCTACTTTATGTATCGCGCTGCTGCTATGGTATTCTATAATCAGCGAGGCAAATTCAGTTCTTTGTGTGCAATATAAAGCTATATCGTAGTATATTTGATAAATAATTTTCATATCTTTATTCATCTAAGAACAAGTCTGGCACCATCACCTGAAAAAATGCTTTAGAATAATGTAAAATTGCCAATTTCCTTCAAAAACACTTTTGATTTTGCTTATGTTTCAACAACAGAAGATGCACGGGCATAACTTAGTCCTGCTTTTATATGACCATCTTGAAACCGACCGTGATGAAAAGAAATGCTTCCAGAATCATTTTAAACCACTGCGACACCTGCAGAAAATATTTTCCTTTAAATTTATGTCCAGGTACTTATTTTTATTCTACCCTGCCTTTCATTATTTAGTGCTACTGTGGCAGTATTGATATTTGGCAGGCGAGCAAGGCTTCAGCAGTGAGAATGCTAAGACAGTCCAGAGCGTTTGGCATTTCTCCATCACTGTGCAAGCTATCACTGTACTGTAAGCAGATCATCATTACATGAAACTACTATACTCCCATAAAGGGACACAGACACGTGTAAGAATGCCTTTATAATGTGACCGAGGCAGCTGCGTGTGAGAATACCTTTATAGAATAAACCAGCCAAGTCTCAAAGTCTGTTATATATATATATAAATAATTAAAATCGATGTGGAATTCCTGTTAGTTGCAGTTTAGATATTAAAAATCATCCACAAGAGCCTGAACATTTTGGGCCATATGTGATTTAAGTCCAAAAGTCAGTATTTACATAGGGAAAGTTACTTGTGTTCAGAGTTGGGTTATGCAAACGCTTAAGTCACTTTTCTGGCCGCCCCATTCAGATTATGCAAATCGCCTGTGTGTAGTTTACACCACCAAACTTGCCAGATTTTTCTTAAGTAGAATTGTCCAAAACAGGGTTTTTCAATAGCATCAAGACCACTACCTTTAAACACAAGCACTTGCCTTTAAACTCAAACGCAATTGGGGTAGAAAATGCAGACTAAAGAAGCCTATCTAGGTTTTTTCCTGTAATGTCAAATGTAATATAATGTAATATAATAATGAGTGTACTGTCATTATTTTGCTGCACGAATAGTCCTAATTGTAATTATCACATTAATCAGTGCAACTTTGGTTTAACAATATGGCTTTTACCATAATTATTCAGCAGATGATAAAATAGCACTTGATCCAGCACACATATTATTTAGCATTTTTTAAATATTGTGCGCCTACAGTTAATTGCACATGAGATACTGAATTGAGGTCGTGAAATCATAACGTGTGCGTGGACATAGGATATGTATGGGACACTGTTCTCTATTTTGAGTTGTCTTTTTGTTGATGTTTTTGTTCATATGGCCCTATTAGCATGCAACTCATCTCTGAATACAGTCCCTAATTTGGATTTCTTGTGCTTAATGGTGGAAAATAAAATAATTTTTATGACATTTACAAATGTCAGGACAGGCTGGAAAGACCAGCAGGAGAGAAAATTGAAGATGTTCAGCACCAGTGGATCTGCTGTCTACAAAAATCACCAGATAACAAGTTCATGACCCTGTGCAGCAAGATGTGTTTTAATTTGTATGACGCTTTCCGTAGCGCTAACAAAAAGAGTGCATAGCACTGAAAATGTTACTTATTATCTGGTTGCAGTCGCAGATGGGGAGACTTTTAATGAATCGTATATACATGCAGCATTTTTCTCGTATAGATTATAGCAGATGTGCTGGATTTGAAAGCCCTGCACATGTTCTCGTGGGATTCTGGTTTCCGACAACACTGATCGCTGAATATGATATTCATAAGAACATAGTAGACAGTGCATTGATTTCAGATACAACAGCACTTGTGGTTCTTTTTTTGACTATTCGTTAAATGTGATTAAAAAATGTCTTTCTTATTTTAATTAGGCTAATTAGTCACCCTTGGCATAGAAGTCTTTTTCGGCAAGAGCTGATCCAGAAATTCCTATGAGGGTTTTAATGGATTAGTTAGACTGCTTTCGCTGTGTGACTGTGTATGTGACTAGATAATATTCCTTTTTTCAGGCATTCAGAATTGTGATGCACGTGAACTTGTATTCAGAACATAATATATCCTACGAGGGTGAAACACACAGGCTGTAACACACGGAAGCCAGAAGCAGTAGGGTATAAACATGGCATATTTTATTCAGGAATTATAGTCAAGTAGCATGGGTTAGATGACATAGCAATCAATGCTTGAAGTATAGGAACTAAAAAAAAAAAAAAAAAACAGAGATGGATAACAAATTCAATTAAAGTTTGGTGCGTTTCCATCAGGTGCAAAACCTAGAACTCAGAATGAACAAGGACACACGGAGCACAATTGGTGCCATAGCTTAGAAGAGTAGGATGACATGTTTGAAGAGGCACATTGCAAAAAATAATCATAATATACCAAAGTATATATGCACAAGATAAGGAGATAAATATGGGACTAATTATGAGAAACAGGATCAAGTATAGTGATCAAGGGGCATAGACAAAGTGTAGACAAATCTGAAGAAAGCCAGGGAAGATTCGGTGACAGTACGGTTCCATGCTAAAGGTACAGTTTAAAAAAAAAAAAAAAAAAAGAGGAAAAACCTGAGTAAATATTCTGAATCCTGGGTCAATCATCAGGAAACCTAAACCCATGGTTCTCAAAATGGGTTCCGGAGTACCCCATGGGTGAGTGAATCAGAGGATCTGTGACTTTTTTATTATTATTCTTATTCTTATTATTATTATTATTATTATTATTATTATGTTACAATGATGTTGTAAAGCCCACCCACTAGGGAAGGCTTCTAGAGGCTGGTTGCTGAGATGTTCATCAGTCAACGATTTCCCGAACACCTTGCAAAGCTTGAACACTTAAGGGTTGTTTGTTGTCCTTCTGGGGAAATCCTTTTTTTGTGGTTTAAAGGTTTTTAAATGTGGTCAATTACAGATGATTGGCTTGGTCTGATTGATGGCTTGGTCACCTTTTTCCCCTACATTTGATGTGTGTACTTAATATATGTGCTGACTTAACCCTCAATATATGTGCTCACTAGAGCCCACACCTTGCTGTCCAGAAAACTCTGCAAATCAGTGTTGGATTAAATGCCTCTTTGACTGCATAAAGCTGCCACTTTGGGGCTTTTGGTTCATTTGAAGCGGCTTCCTGCGTTAATTTGTGTAATTAAGGAGCCAACAGGCTCAGGGGCTTTGCGGCAAGAGATGATTATGTCCTCCACAGGACCCCTCCCAGAACCACATCCATTTCCCTAATTAATAGTCAGGACTACTCTGCGTCAGTTCTCTCTGGCGTGAATTTGTGTGTGGCGCCGGGGCAGGTGACACTCGCTGATTCCAAACCTGTTCCGCGCAACAGAAAACAAGGCGTCCAACTGTGAGGCCACACGGCAACTAACTGAGCTTCGGAAGCGCTTCGGCTGCTGAAAAAGCTCTGTGAATTGGTATGCTTCTCAACCACACCATTAGTCTTCGCACTGCTCACCAAAAATATTTTACGCCACAAAGCAAGAGCAAGTAGAGAAATCAATAAAGGAAATAACAGCGCATCTGAAGCCGCGGCCACGGTTACTCTTTATGTTCAATCACCGGAATGAAACAGCGTTGTGGCATCTCCTGACACCGAGCACCAAAATCTGATTAAGAGTACGATTGGATAATATGGGCTTGCTTGCTTGAAGCTTGTGGGTTATTATAAATCAGTTTTTTTCAGCTGATGTGTAAAAGCTTGGAAGTTTCTCAGAGCAGATCAGATCAGATCAGATCATATCAGTGATATACAGAATATAAACTTTATTAGGAACACCTGTATCCCTGCTCATTCATGCAGTTATCCAATCAGAAAGTGTTAATTGCTCCAGTTTAAGAAGAATTTAATTTTAATTTGATTTAATCAAATTTTAACGGTTGATATTTTCCCTCCTCTATCAACTGTCATAAGTGATAGTGTCACACACATACACACACTCATAGCCTCTGAAGAATGCCAGACATTTTCCCCTCTCTAAGGTACACTGTGCTCCAACTTAATTCAATTTGTTCAAGACAAGCCTGGCTGACCGGCCTTTCCAGCAGCAGGGCAGCCAGTGACCCCAGAAGGAGTTCCTTCAAGGTCAGATGATGCTGTTTACAAGGAGAGCAGGCGCATGGGATAAAGAGGAGACTTTCTCTTTTACGCATGACTGTCACACATATGCAGCTTGACTCTAAAGATGAGACGATACGTATTGTTTCACAGAAGCTGTGTTCTTTATTCATCCTGATCACTAAATGGTCTAAGTGACTATTAAAGAATGTAGCTGTACTTATAACCTTAAAGACATTTCACCACCTTCACTACTGTCTTCAGTATTTTCTTTGCTGACATTATGGATTAATTAGCTTGTACTTGTAAACATTTCAACTCCTTGATGTTAAGCTTTGGGAATGAGTATGAAATTAAAAACCCTGTTTCTAATGGTACAGCTGGTACTACCGTCAGAGCTTCTCTTATAGAAAATTAATCAACATCAGGTTACAAGTAACAAACCACAACCTGCCAAGCCTGTGTGTGAAATGTGCATCAGTAGCTTATGTGTGTATCTTATTAAGATAAAATAAAGCCAATGATTTGTAGTATAGTCCAGTTTTTACAATCTTCAGCTGTCCAATTTTGGTGAGTCTGTACCCACTGTAGCGTCAGATTCCTGTTCCTGGCTGACAGGATTAAAACCAGATGTGGTCTTACACTGTTGTAGCCCATCTGCCTTGAGATTTGGTGTATTGTGTGTTCTGAGATGCTCTTCCGCTCACCATGGTTGAAAAGAGTGGTTATTTGAGTTACTGTAGCCATCCTGTCAGCTCAGACCAGTCTGGCCATTCTCCCCTGACCGTTTTTTTTCCCCCCCATTTTTTTTTTCTTTTTTTGCACCATTCTTTGTAAACTCTAAAGACTGTTATGCATGACAATCCCAGGAGATCAGCCCTTTCTGTAATACTCAAACAAGCCTGTCTGGCAGCATCAACCATGCCACAGTCAAAGCCATTGAGCTCACATTTTTTTTCTCCATTCTGTTGTATGTCTCATTCAGGGTTTTTTTTGTTGTTGTTTACTGCTGCAGTAGAGTGGGAAAGAGAGTATTTTTCCAGTGAGCTTTGACATTAAAGGGTAGTTCACCTTTCTTCTGCTCCAGGCAACCAGCTTGGCAACAGCTAATCTCCTTTTGTTTAAAGTAGAAGCGCTTCTAGCAGTAATGCCCATGTTGACTCACATTTGGCTGTACAGAACAGGGTTTTGCTGTTAATTTGTTCTATTTTTGTGACAACATTAACATGCAATAATAGAATTGGCCAAAGATGTCAATCTTTTAACTTGTGCATTTAAGGCTTCCGAGTTGCCATATACTGCTCATCACACAAAGTAGGTGTTTGCTCTGTATATATTTAATAACTTATGCACTTATGCGTTGAAAGTAGAGATTCGTTCATCAAGAGATTCATCTTGGCCAATGTCCTCATGCAGAAGGTTGTTTGATTTGTCATTGCACAGATCTTTCCTGGAGGTTTCCTGCCATCTGCCACTGCTGCGCATGACTGCCTGGTGACCTATAGCCAATGATGAGAATATCCATGCTTCAGAGGGCATCTATGGAAAAACAACTGTCTAGAATTAAGCAGCATTATTTCATCTTTTAGCTTGTGGAATTTCACATTCCCTTGAGTGAAGGTGATTACAAGTGGCACTCAAGACTCGTTTTGTATTTCAGTTAAGTTGCTGATGTTATACACCATAAAAATGTCCATGGAGGAAACTATTTAGAAGGGTGCGAAGGGACATGGTATGATTTCTCACTGAAGTCCAGATTAGGGATTATGTTATAGGACAGGAAATTCATAGTGCATGACATACAGTGTTTTGTCACTCTGGGTCTTGATTTAAAAATAAAATCATGTAAAATGCTTTGAAAATTCAGAAAACTCATCTAACTATCTCATTGTGATTTGTACATCGAGTACACAAATAATACAATAATACAAAGAAAAATAATATAACATGGTCCCGTTCCTCCATTAAATTCAGTGTTAGTATATACACTCACTGACTACTATACTACTATATTATATACTACTATACTTACTATACAGAAAACCTGTATACCTGTGCATTCATGCAATGATCTAATCATCCAATCATGAGGGAGCAGCATCATGCATAAAATCATACAGATACAGATCAAGAGCTTCAGTGAGCTTGACTGTGGCATGGTTGTTGGTGCCAGATGGTCTTGTTTGAGTATTTCAGAAACTGTTGATCCTGGAATTTTCAAACACAACAGTCTCTAGAGGTTACACCGAATGGTGTGAAGAAAAATAAAATCCGGTCAGCATCAGTTCTGCAGATGAAAATGCCTTGTTGAAGAAAGAGGTCAGGGGAGAATGGCCAGACTGGTTTGAGCTGAAAGGAAGGCTACGGTAACTCAAATAACCACTCTTTGCTACCATGGTGAGCAGAAAAGAATCTCTGAAGGCAGATTGAGATGAGCTACAAAAGCAGAAGACCGAAAATGTTTTTCCAGTCTTCAACTGACATGTAGATTCCTCCTGAGTTGATTTCTTGTTTCAGCATAAAATATGCTCAGTTGCAGAGCTCCAGATGGGTAATTCACAGTCTAGCGGAACAACAGGAAAAGCCTCGCTGTGCGTAATGTACTATAGTGTGGATGTTGCCGTGATCATTCCTATGTGGTGGGAATGATCGTGGCTGTGCATGAAACATCCATGCTGGCTTTGTTTTTCAGATTAAGATGCAAACCACTATCCAAAACACTACATATTCTTGTTATGGATTAGTGGTATATTGATATACTGGCATGTCAGTTTGTCATTATGAGGAAATTTGAAATATTTATACCATTAACAATACACCAGAATAGTATGCATTGATTTATATTAGTTCTAGTATATTATTGTCTCTGTACTAACAACTATAGAAAGAGAGGCTGGTGAGAGAACGACTGCTTATAGCAGCTATAACATAAGTGATAACAGGAACTAACTTGCCTCGCTGACATATGCAGCATATGATTATATATATTATAGATAGATAGATAGATAGATAGATAAATACAAATATATTATATATATAATTATATAAAAAATATACTTTATATATATAAAAATATAAAGTAGAAACCTGTGTGTGTGTGTGTGTGTGTGTATATATATATATATATATATATATATATATATATATATATATATATATATATAGAGAGAGAGAGAGAGAGTTATAGTGTTATCAGGGGTTATCATCTTTATTTTGGCATGTATTGGCATGCAGCAATGCTGTTTTATTTTGGGCTCCAATATTTCCTTAGTGCCTCTGGGCTTTCCCTGTCTGAGTCCTAGAAAAGTGGCAAACTTCACCTGCACCACCATAAAGGTGACATTTTTTGACTGGTTTCTTTCAATTTCTTGCAGTTTTCATAGTACAGTTTTGACTACACATTCTCATACATTCACACACACACACACACACAAAATGTAATGACACACACTTTATGCTTCTCTGAGGTTTGGTATGATTTTGTGCAGCTTTTTCATGAATATGATTTAGTATTGTGATTTAGAATTAGTATTTGATGGAGATTTGCTTGTGTGTGACTTAGTTTGTTGAAGTTTTAATTTGAGGTTGCTTTAAGGACACGGGATTTGGAAGTCTGAATTTGTGTGTCAACCCTTACACGTGTAAAGCATAATCATACATTACATGCAGGTTTTAAAGCTTCATCCTGATTATAACTGCAGCCAAGCACATCATCCATCAGCTTGATTTAGAAATATGTCATAAGCTGACCTTCGAATGATGTGTTACCGGAAACCTCACTGTCTCACATCCGTGTGAATATACTAAAAGTAGTCATTTTTCTTTCTCTCCTTCTCTACCCTCTCTCTCTCTCTCTCTCTCTCTCTCTCTCTCTCTCTGTCTGTCTGTCTGCAGCTGGAAGGTGAAGAGGAGCAGAAGCGTTTTGAAGAAGGAAAACTGCGGTACCTTCAAAACAAGGCAAAGAGAGTGGCGGACAAGGAGCAGAAACAATGATGCCCCTTAGTACACCAGCATAATATAGTAGTGTAGCGGGATATTTTAATGTCTCAGTAAAAAAACCTCTCTTATCCTTATTGTAGCTGAGTGGATGAAAAGGGAAAAACTATTTTACGTGAATCATACTTTCCATGTTTATTGTTTCACTGCTGCATACCAAAGCAACTTGTGTATGTAGATATTCGTTGGAACAGAGTATTATATTATGTAAGTCTTATTTATGTCTGAAGAGCTCTATTTATGAAATGCTTTGACCATTCTGTGCGATAATAAATATGATGCGCTAATAAAACTTGTGCGTGTCTGTCTGTAATTCAATTTGTAGTGAGGGTAATAACCATCAGACAGTTTATACAGCTCTGATAAATATGGAATAAAACATAACAGGGTGTGCTGTTATAGGAAAATAATCAACAACAGGGTGGTGTGATGTGGTCCCCAGTGTTTTATTCTTCTTATACAACAGCAGTTTGCCAACGAGTCCATTTTTTATTTATGAAGGTAACTATTTCACGGGTTAATGTTGTGCTATGTCAGCGAGGCAAGTTAGTTCCTGTTATCACTTATGTTATAGCTGCTATAAGCAGTTGTTCTCTCACCAGCCTCTCTTTCTATAGTTGTTAGTATAGAGACAATAATATACTAGAACTAATATAAACCTGTGGCAGCCAGCATTAGTGTCCTACGTGCTGTTATGCTAGCATTTCGTGTAATGTCACACTGTAAAATAGCTTCCATCTTGAAGACAGAATAAGGGACTGACTGCACTAAAGATGTTTAATTTGCTAATTTGAAAGTGTTTAATTTGCTGTGCATATTGGTTGCAATGACTGTAAAAGGAAGCAAGGGATTAACATTTTATTTTAATAAGTGGATCATCACCATAAAGAGGGACCACAGCTCCCAACTATGTAACGAGCGCTTTATTTCGGCTTTTTTCATGATGCTAGCTAGTTAACGCTATCCTGCGTATATGTTGTGATCCAAAACGATTTCTGAATCATGTGACATTTTGTCTTACCTGTAAGACAGTAAGCGAAGGCAGAAATTCAGTACTAAATATGGCAATCGCAACAAAATAATCACCTGACTAAACCACTAGGATAAAAAAAAATTAACCAACACCTTCTGACCAAGATATTATTGAGAAATTATTAGAGTTGAGAAAACAATGCCTATAATGCATTGTTACCAAACTACAATGAATTAGAAGTACAGTGCTGAAACATTGTCAAAACAAGTTTAAAAATAGCAAATAGTTCTCACACTCTTATTGGGAGATGGCGAGTTTGAATCCCGAAGACGCCACAGCTATCCGTGTTCCAGCCAGCAGGTGGGAATTGGCGAGTGACTAAATTGGGAGAAAATGGGAGTACAAATCCCCACGGAAAAGTTTAAAACTAAATATTGACAAGTTCTCGACTAATTTGAGGTACATCACAGACATCTTCACTTTGTTTCACATTCTACTGACACACAGCATTTTCCAGAGACGTGAAGCTCATGTGAGTTCGTGTTGAAATCTTTTAAATCTCACTGAAAGGTTCTGAAACCCAGGTAGCACCACCCACTCTACACCAGAAGAACACAATCCATAATCAGTAATGAGTAAGAAGACAAGGAGCTCTATGACAAATGTAATAACGTAGTTAAATCCCTGCTGGTCAAAAAGTGTAATCACTGGAGACGTTCATGTCCTTGCCCTACACCTCTCTTGATGGAAAAATAATAACACACAGCACCACAGACTCATCCTTCAACCTCAGCCGATGATTGATGAATTCCACGTTCTTAAATTAGATCTAAAGCACGTGGAGGTTAGAAATATAAAAGAGATTTATTTTGTAGTCATTATTCCTTTTTCATCATTGTATAAGCTGTTGAAATAAATTCTGTAAAAACAAAATGGCTGAAAGACTTGGCAGCAGGAGTTAAATTACAGTAATTACCCTAATTGACCTTCTGGGGAAAAAAACAGAAATTACTATTATTTTACAGTAATATACCAGGTGGAAAATGGACATAGATAAACCATGAAATATTATAAAACAGTCAATTATGTTTAGTTCACAGTAATTAGCATTTTTAATAGCTATTCATTTTCATCTGATGGATTCTTATTGTAATATAACAACAAAAATGCAATATTACAGTAATTAAACCTTCAGAAAATGTTTGTTATTTTACAGTATTTTATAAAGGTCTTAACTGTCAATTTATCAATATTATTTTGTCATTTTACAATGGAAATAAAAAAAAGTAAGACTTAAGGGGGGAAAAACATTTTATTTGGATTTACTACGTAATCAGTAAAAAGCCATTTTGCTTGCATTAAAATAAATTCATTTGGAATCATTTACATTTGTTTTTTTTTTAGGCAATATATATAGATATTGCATGAAGTACATGGACCCCTACAACAACAACAACAACAAAAACAAGTGTTCCAGTATTATATGCTTGGACTTCTTATAATGCATGGTAAATCATGCCTTTGAAAATAATATACACTGCCCTCCAAAAGTTTGGAAACGCCTGAACAAAATAGGGTTTTTGGGCAATATCAGCATAAATCCTCTTTAGTTAGTGACCATTTTGCATTGATAATAAGGGACAACACAAACTATGAAAACATATTTTATTAAATAAAAAGTTTATGAACATGAACATAACATAGAAAAATACTCAAATTTTGGATT
>CM040982.1:21593627-21598627 GCA_022985145.1 Pangasius djambal
TAACTTTAAAAAAAAAAAAAAAAAAAAAAAAAAAAAAGTAATATTAGAGAGAAACACCAACCATGTTTCATGAAAGCATCCAAAGGTTATCCTCACCTAGCATTTTTTTTTCCTGTTTAGGTCATGTACATCATATTACTGTAAGATTCTTACAAATAGTTTCTTAAAAGCCTGCCGACATCATTTAAACAAATTTAAATAAGTCAGGTTTGTTAAATGCTGTAAATCTTATACATATGTGCAAATTTGTAAATAATAATTATTATTAATTATGACAGTTATTGATAAGTTATTTTCATTTAAAGGCTAGCTTTTTATTGAATTATTTGCAGTGTATTTATACTACCTTAAAACCGATTCTTTGAAAAACAATTAAATTATGAAAAACTGTAACTTCTTTTTTTTCTGCTTTTCTCTTTTTGTAACTCAAAAATACTCATCTACTCCTTAGCCTATTTTGCACACAGATGACAGCAATTACATATAATAATGTAATTATAGTATTTTCGGTGATAGTGAAACCCATGGTCTGAACCATTTGTGTCACTGCTGATAGGCATGTATTTTTCCATGTCTTTAAATAGAGCATGTCCAAAGGGAAGGAAAAAAAGACTATTCTATCCTGGAGTGAACTTTATAATACTGTCACAAGATTGGATAAGAGGGATGAAAATAAATATTTGAGACCCACTGGGTCGACAAGGTTAATATAAAAGGCAGCATTGTGCTTCTAGTGAAATAAAGCAGGCTGCAATAATCTTCATTATATAGCAGCACTTTTGAATTTGAGTTCAAAATCTGAAAGTGCTTTAAATAGAAAAGATTAGAGGCCCAAAACAGGGTGTTCATAATAAAGCATGTTAGAGAACCAGTGTAAATCACAAGCGAATTAACTATGGATCTATGAGAATTACTACAAATCATGAAGTATGCATTTAGCAAAATAAGTCAAAGGCTAAGACTAGGCCAGTGTAAACAAGTATGTTTTTAAAAGTTATATCATGAGCGTTTCAAGTGTTAGGAGTGATGTAAGTAAACATCTTCCTCTGACTGAGCTGTGACTGAACCTTGAGACTGACACTAGGCCTAAAAAATTGTGAGCAACGTGCTCGTCATGGGCTATACTGCTTCAAGAGATCAGCAAAATATGTTAGACCAAAGTGAACCATTCAGAGCTTGAAATATCATAAGCAGGACTTTGTAGTCAATGCAGAACTTAATAGGCAGCCAGTGTAGCCAGTGATGTTTCCATTTCATGTCGGTAATAAGCGTAAAAATAAACAGTTGTATAAAGTACACTTACATGCTCACTTGGTTGCTTATAAATCCAAACATTTCTGCAGACTGCAGCTAAATATCAATTTATCCAACGAATGTTTAAATCATTTATGCCCTTAGCATCGAGCCTCCATCCAACAACATATGCTGGGGTTTTTAATAGTAAAATTCTTGTTTTCTGCTCTACCTGCTTTTCATACTAGCAATGTTGGCAACTCTGCATTATGGATTGCTGCTGAATTTTTAGCCCTTATGCTCTCAATTTTCTTATTGAACAAAGTTAAAAAAAAAAAAAAAAAAAAAGACTCAGAAATCATTGGTGTGAAGGTCTGGAGGAATTTGAGAATATCTACAAAAATAGCCATTTGTATGAAATCTATAGCTCTGTAAAGTTAGAAACGTCCCCTAGAAATCAATCTTCAACCTTATATTCTAGTAGTCATGCTGGCCAGGTCTTCAGTAACCTAAAGCCCTAAACCTCATTGATGTGTACTGGTATGTAGTATACAACAATAATGTGGACTGGCTGAGGATTATTGAGGACTGACTTTATAGCTCCACATGAGATTAATTGGAGAGTCCTTAGACATCATAATTGCTGTTCCTTCCAAAGCACCCAATTCATCAATGTTAATGGCGCAAATGCCAAAAATGACAGTTTGCGGAATAAAACCTCTATTACAAACATAGATATTTTATTATTGCATGTTCTTTGCTGTTTTTTTTTTTTAACACTTTCCTTGAACCCTAAATACTAACCATGCTTACAAATAATAAAATGGAAGATAATGGAGATCGGTTAACATGGTCTAATTTGCATAAAGCTCATATGAATATTAGCTTTTTGGTTAAGATATACCTTTCTCATATAATTATGTAAACCATGAAACATCCCATCCTAAAGACACACATACACACACACACATTTGCCTTATTATCCTTGTGAATGACCTTCCACTGACATAAATCTAACCCCAACCTTAACCTCAGTAAAAGGCAACTTCCTGGGGACCAGCCAACTGAGGACCAGGTAAATGTCTCCTCAAGGCCAAAACTGTCATATACTCGTATCTTTGTGAAAACATTTGGTTCCCACCAAGATATACAAACACGCCTACACACACACACACACACACACACACACACACACCATGCTGAGCTATTCCTTCTGTGTCAGTTTTTTTTTAGCTTTGAGGCAAAATGATGGGAAAGTCATGGCTCCAAGCAGAAAATGTCAACGTGAAATCAAATCTAGGTGAGAGGACATCCTCGGGTTCTTTGCAGGGTGGGTAGGAGCTCTCTCTCTCTCTCTCTCTCTCTCTCTCTCTCTCTCTGTTTGTGTGTGTGTGTTTGCACGTACGCTGTTCCACCGCTAAGCTTCCGGAAAGTTCCCAAGAGCACCAGACTTGGATATGGAGGCGACTGTCTTTTTTCAAATTTCATTTCCAGGTCACCTGGCTTTGCACAAGATTGGAGCAATTCATAATTTTCACACATTTTCTGTGATATATATCAGAGCTCTTTGTCTATGTGGTAGTCAATGCAATATCAGTGTCATCTCCAGCATGTTCTATATTTAATGAGAAGCAATTTCTCACTTGTATGTAGGAACAATCACAAGTCTTTTAGTGATAGAATTCCAGCCAGAGTGCTCATGTAGTAAAAAATATGATAATGTGTTTAAATGCACAGTGCACTACCTAATGACACGCCCACAGTTTAGTAGATGAGATGAACTGAAACACTAAGGTCACCTTTAATGCTTTACACGGTGATACTGCCGGATGTAAATGTCCTTCATTACCGCCTCTCAGTGACAGTGATAGCCCTGAAATTATGCGTAAGCTGCCATAAGCTAAAGATTTAGCCGTAATACCATCCAGCCAAATCATTACTGCACTAATGGCTTCTCGTTTTTCCTCTGCTATGTCGTCAGCTGTTCTGAAACTGCACTGTTAGCATTTTCCCCTCATGCACAAACATTATTTTCTAGAGACAATACTCAGTTCTGCATTCAGTATTTTACCAGTTAACATTGCTAATGATTTACTTTAACTGGAAAGTTATTTGATTTTCTTGTAGGCTCTGGGGTTTATGTAGGAATTCATTCATTCTTGATTCTGATTGGTCAGAAGGTTGATTCATTTTCTATAACAGCAGCTTGGACAGTAGTTCCTACTACAAGGCGAATCACAAGTTTATATTAATGCACTCATTTTAATAGGCGATCAGTTCTAAAATAACAACTTATACTGTAGACTTAAATGGCGGATGCTCCACATAAACAGATTAAAAACACATTCAGTTCTGGCTGCTGTAACTTCAGAAATGGGGGCCTTGTGGTTTCTTGGTATCATGACAAGCTGCATAACTTCAAGAAAGAGATAACTGGAACTAATTTGTTCACTGGATATTCCACAACATTAAATATCCAGTAACTATGAATGGATAAAAAGTATGATGTTTTGTTGGTTAATAAATTTTTTTTAACATCGGCAAGAGGAATAAAACACTTTGGCGATCCAATATGGTCAGTAATATCAATGGGCAGTAATATCAACGGTCAGTGTTCCCAAACACTATATTTACAGTCTATACTATTTATATAAACACTTTATTTTACTCCAAACTCAACCATAATTACCTGGGAAAGGGTTCTCCCAAGGCCAGGCTCTGGCATTGTAAAATCATGACAACTATTGCTAAAGTGTTCACGTCAGAGTTGAGTATTATAACATTTACAAAATTATCATTCAATACAACTTTTCATTAAAACTATTAAAACCTTGCATTTTTCCTAAACAGGCATTTAATCAAGGTCCTAAAAGGCCACGCATTATTATATAAAGTGTTATAAATGAAGAATAGTTATGAAAATGGGTATACATTCACTGATGCACAACAAGCACATTTGTACAGTAAAAGATGTATGCAGATTTTATTTCTTCTGTATTTACTTTACATATATAGATATCTCATTTCTGCTGATAGATTATTTTATCCTGTGAGTTCATTTAAATTATAACCACATCCCACATACACACACTATTCAATAGCCTATCCATTTACTGTATGCATTAAAAACATTCCAGCCACCTATTCATCCAACAACACATAAATATTATGTATGTAAAATGTCCAACTCCCAAACAAAACAAAAAAGCCAAAAAAGTAGATTGTTTCTATTCTGTAGCCTCAGATTCCTGTTCCTGGCTGGCAGGAATGGAACCAGCTTTGGTCTTCTGCTATAATAGCCCATCTGCCTCATGACTTAGCATTCTGAGATGCTTTTCTGCTCACCATGGTTGTAAAGAGTGGTGATTTGAGTTCTGCCACAGCTTTGGCTTATTGGAGAATTGCATGAATGAGCAACGTTCTTTATATGAATGATGTAGAACCCATTAATACAAGTGGTACATATCTGTGTGAATCACGGTGGACTGGCTGCTCTTACGTAACAGCCTCCTTGTGCAAGCACACTTCAGGAGCTCTTGCCTTCACCAGTCCTGGCTTTCATTCTTACTTTCATTTCATTTGAACTAAGGAATTTAAGTAAGGAACAAAACCTGATGGTTTTATTGAAAATAATCAACGATGAGTTGGTGAGATGAAGCATGATGCAAAGCAGAGTTACTGTTATCAGCTCAAGTGTTGTATTAATCTGACACCACAGCAATTTGCAAATGATTTTTTTTTTAAATGTAATAATAAAAGACACTTCA
>CM040982.1:21603627-21642035 GCA_022985145.1 Pangasius djambal
TTAAATTAGATGTTAAAGTAGATGCTAGTTTACTAATAGTAGTAAAATGCTTGCTCATGCAGGTACAGGTCAAGAGCTTCAGTTAATGTTCACATCAGACGTCAGAATGAAGAAAAAATGTGATGTCTGTGACTTTAACCGTGGCACAGTTGGTTGCTGGTGCCAGATGGGCTGGTTTGAGTATTTCAGAAACTGCTGATCTCCTGGGAATTTCACACACAACAGTCCCTAGAGTTTACTGAGAATGGTGCAGAAAACAAAAACATCCTGTGAGCAGAGGGTCTGCAGACTGAAACACCTTGTTGATGAGAGAGATCAGAGGAGACTGACCAGACTGGTCTGAGCTGACAGGAAGTCTATAGTAACCCGAATAAGCACTGTTTACAACCATGGTGAGCAGGAAAATATCTCAGAACACACAAGACGTCAAACCTTGAGGTGGATGGGCTACAGCAGGATCTGAGAATGCTGTTGAATGCAAGAATCTGAGGCTATCATGGGCACAGACTCACTGAAACTGGAAAGACTGGAAAAAGACCAGGTGATTTTTTTTTTTCTAATCTTCAGCTGCAGAGTTTCTGTGAGTCTGTGCCCATGATAGCCTTGGATTCTTGTTCTTGGCTGACAGGAGTGGAACCTAATGTGGTCTTCTGCTGCTGTAGCTCATCCACCTCAAGGTTCGATGTTATGTGCATGCTGAGATGCTTTTCTGCGTACCATGGTTGCATGATTATTTGAGTTACTATATCTTTTCTGGCAGCTCGAACTAATCTGCGCATTTTCCTCTGACTTCTCTTATCAACAAAGCCTTTCCACCCACAGAACTGTCGCTCACTCAGTGTTCTTTGTTTTTCACACCATTCTCAGTAAACTCCAGAGACTGTTGTGTGTGAAAATCCCAGGAGATCAGCAATTTCCGAAATACTCAAACCAGCCCATCTTGTACCAACATCCATGCCACGTTGAAAGTCACAGACATCACACTTTTTCTTCATTCTGTTATTTGATGTGAACATTTCCTGAAGTTTTTGACCTTTATCTGCATGATTTTTTGCATTGTGTTGCTGCCACATGATTGGCTGATTGAATAACTGCATGGTTATACAGGTGTTCCTAATAAAGTGGATGGTGAATGTATTTTTACATTTACATCATGTTCAATATGCAGAAATGGGATCCCTGTAACAAAGCAAATTTTGGTTAAAAAAAACCCCCAAACTCTTATTTCAGTCAAAGTGGCCTTTCTTTGTCCCACAAGCTTCATATCCGCTCCCACCTGAATGAACCCCAAAAACACTCGAACGTGAGAAGAGTTTGTGTCCCACGTCATTCTGCTTATGAATGTTAACTAGATGCCTGTTTGTTTTAAAGTATTTCAAATTCAAATTCAAATTTTATTGGTCAGACACTTAACCATACACATAAACCTTAATTTACTTCTATACAGGTAGGAGAGGAAAAATATAAACATATGATATAAGGGATGCAAAGATCGGTGGCAGAAATAGAAATACTTTGAATAAGGTGCAGATATGTACAGTTGTAACATCCTTTTTATGTTATTTTCATTGTATTATTTCTTCTATTTAATGTATCATTAAATATCCTATTGAGCACTTTTGTTTGGATAGAAAATTATTTGACTTCTGTTCGCTCGATTCCAGTTTAGGTGTGTACATGAGGGTTTTTTTTTTTTTTGCTCTCATTAAAGTATCAGCTGGATCATCAGAGGACTATTAGCCCATGCTTAAATATAACTAATGTGGTTATAGGCTAATGTGGTTATATCTATTAATAGCATGTGCATTATCTAGGCCAGTGTTTCTCAAGTTCGTCGTAGTGTCCGAAACTGTGAATGTGGTTTAGCGTAGGGGTTTAAATTGTAACCTACACAGTATTTCTGAAAGCCACTGAATCAAATGACTCAAGCATTTGATTCACTTGTATATTTGAAAGAATCAAATCGATAAAGTGAACCATTGCCTATCAATGCACAAACGCCTAGTACAGTTTTGAAAAAAGCTTCATTTGCAGCTTTAGCTTATCTGCATATAATCAGCAGACACTGTGCAATAGCCTAATGTTCATCCCAACAAGCTCAAATTTATGTTAATTACAATCAAATCAAAGTCTGAAATCTAACACAAGGCAAGCCTTGCAGCATTTACTGTGAGATTGGGGAGTTTTTAATTACTTTGTGCTGGGAAAATGACCTTGGGATGGTAGATATAATATGGCAGGGTTCAAACCAACATCGAGTTCAGCTGCTCTGTAGTGAATTAGGCAGGTTTTAAACTGTGATTGGGCTTCAAACTGTGCAATCTGGCAGTACTGCTGAAAAAAAAAATACTTGGCTGTTTGTTGCCCTCTCAAACGTACTGTCAGTTTACCCTGTTAAATACTTCAGCTACTTTGTGTCTGTAGAAAATCCAGGCGCTTAGAACAGTTCAAACTCCATCTAAATGTAAATTTAGTGGCAATCAGGGAGGTAAGAATTTATTAAAAGCAGGATAAAGTCATCAATAGGCTTGTATGAGAGGGCCATGAGAAGGTGGGTAGAACCAAGCCAGTATAAAGGTTAAAATGGGTTGTTACTGTCTCAGAGCAAAGAAAACAGCATTACAAAGAGAATCAGTGATGAGTGAAATCACAAGATTTGCAATATTGAGGGTAGCAGTTCAGGTGGTGTGTAATTTCCCAAGGGCTTGAAAGTAGAGTCATTTTGAGAAACAGATGAATCTGAAATTCCTGTTATCGACTCTGCTTTCTGCGAGGTTTTCATGAAATGGAGGATCACTCCGTCTCTGCTCAAGTACATTCAACATAGTTCAGTGAATTTCCTGCTCAGCAGTTCATTACCAGATTTAATAGGTTTTAATAGAGCAGGGTGATCATCAGACTATCAGAAATAGACTCCAGGGTTAAGCACTCTTGAATTAAATGTGTATCGTGGAACACAGGACTTTCCCTGATTTATAGAGTGGCAATATTAGTTTTTCCCAACCAAATGTAACTCTCCGTGGTATAGTCGTGACTGACATATGACAGAAAAAAAAAAAAAAAATCAAATATGAAGAAGGGGTGTACTAACTTTAGCTTTGCTGTGTGTCAGAATTGACACAGTGTCATTCTAGGTTCAAATTGCTATGAAGTTTGTTGTATTCAGAAAACTACCGACTTACTACTTCATAGAAAATCTGCTGTGGAATAAATAAAAAAAAAAGAAGTCAGTAAGTATGCTGTGTGGTCTTCAAGGTCCACTTGACACTGGATACTTCGTTTCCCTCCAGAGCCGGTTGTCTCTAGCAGCTCTCCTGGTGGTTTGTATTACTGCTTATTTGCTCATCTAATTTGCCATTTTACAAGTGAAACATTTGGTTGAATTTAGCAAGTTAAACATTTTGTTGCTGCTCACAGTACTCCCTGCATGCATATTCATTAGACTAATTAGCTCACTCTTGTTCTTGTTGGGGCCAGCTTTTTTTTTTTTTTTTTGGATGCTGGTTTTGTACTGTAAACCTCAACGCAGATCATTACACGTGCTAAAAATAGGTCTCTGATGTAAAGAAATGGCGTAGGTGTTATGGAGCTGTTTAGTGAAACCTAACCCTAATCAGCCTTTTTAGACGATCAGTGCTTTCTGCATTGAAATCTGCAGTGTTTGTATGTTATACACATAAACACTTGATTATGTTTCTGTTTACTGCATGTAGATTGTACGGGTGTATCAATACACAGAATTCAATTTGATACCATACGGTGGTGTCTCACTGTGGTACACGTTCGATACAGCATAGATAAGCATTGCCTGAATAGGTTTACGTTTTCAATTAATTAAAACATTCAAGATTATATAAAAAAAAAAGTACAGTAATTGAAACTTAATAATGACACAGTGTTTTTTGTGTGATCCATTCAGACTCTTAGCAGCGTATAATGAAACAAAGGCTGTGCATTACAACGTAACAGACTGAAAGCTCTCTGGCCAAGCTTTCACGGCTGTGACTCTCAAGGGGCGTGTCTAAAACGTGGGGCTTTTTTATTTCACATTCTGCTGAATCCAGCGTTCTCCTTTAACAAGTCTAATATCTGCAGCTATAAGCTTAAGTCTATACGGTAACATAACCTTCCAGTCACCACTCACTGCTCGTCAGTGTTGCAACTTACAAGGAAACCTTACTGGGAAAGTGCTCCCATAAAACAAGACCTTAAATATTTGGAGGACTTTTCCAGTTCCTACTTACTGCTTAAAATAGCCATTGCTGTTTTCTTGAGCCAATATATGAATGCTACCAGTGTACTCCAGTGTGAGTGTGGGCTTGATGAAGGTTAAATATTTAGTACACCTCACGTAATATAAGTGGTGTTTTATGACAGATAGCCCACTTTATTGCGCAGTCTGTTAAATGTACTGTTCGATACACAGAAGTAATAAGAATTGAGAGCCGATTATCGAACGATACTATATGATAGGCTGCATTGTTACACCCCTAACCGATTTCCTGAATTATGCCGATGTGATTCATGAATTAATCTCGTAAGTGTACAGATATTACAGTATACAGGTGCCATGGCTCAGTGCATCAGCAAATGCATTACATCATCCACCTTTCTGCAACATGGCTCTCAGCTGTCCTCTCTCCCTCCTGCATTCGAAAACACAAGAAGAAACAACTGGAGCGTTGTTTTCCAATATGCTATAATGCAGTATGATCATTCATGTGGTCTGTATTAGACAAAGTAAATGATTTAGAGGTATGTGAAATATTTAGCAAAATAATTACTGGTAAATAAAAAAACAGACTATACAATTGTGTGGCGGTTTGGGAAAACCCATCAGATGTCGCTACAACTGAATTTTGGAAAACAGCAAAAAAAAAAAAAAAAAAAAAACATGCAGAATTGGGTTTTGACAAAAAAATTTTCTGCCAAAAAATACACTCACATACATATATTTTACCAAAATGACATGGAAATGGTTTCTAACCTAGCCTTGGTCATCTTCTTGCAAAGATCATGTTTTTAAACAGCCTGTTTAACAAAACTCTACCTACAGATATTTACACCCTTGCTAGCCAGAATGTCATGATTTGATTAATTACACACTTCATGTAGATAAAAACAGAGTTTTAAAGTGTTTAAATGCCCAAATAAAATGGCACCATTATCATGAAATTTAGCCAACAGATCAGAGGTGAATGAATTATTTTGATGAGCAGTGATCAGTAAGTAAAGAGATGATGAAGAGGCAGCGAGTGGCTTTTACCACAGATGATGAGACAGAGACTGATGATAATGCTGATAATCAAATTAATAACTCATTTCCCACTGTGAATTTATAATTCATTAAAAATTTGGCGGTAAGGCTGTTCTTTCCATAAGTAGATTAGATTATAAATGCAGAGGTAGGCGTGGTGCCTTTCAGTGGAATTGGAATGACATCTGCAAATGCACTTTTCTCCCTGACTTAAAAACGCTGTAACTGCATGTGACTGAGATACATATTTCAGTCAGTATATGTCAGTAGAAAAAGTGCAGCCGTTTAACCCTTAAATATGTGAGCAGGTCCAGTCTTACATTCCTTACTCTAATAGTTAAATGTGTTTCCTTTTAGTTTCGCTGTTGTTACAGAATAATTGATAGTAATTAGGGAATAATGTGCTTTAAGCTCAATAGCAGAATAATACGCCAGGACGTCAAGGGGTTAAAGAGTTGATAAAACATTTAGGCCACTATGCTCATTCTATGCCTTACAAGGAAGGCAGTGGGACCTGAAGTTAATCTCTGACTTCTCTGACATACATTTTTCTCGCTGTGTTATTAGAACGCTCAAGCAACGTGATGAGGATAAAATGCAGACGTGTTTACAGTTTGTTAGTAGATTAGTTTATACAGTGCTTACTACTTATGAATGGCACTTCTCTTATGCTAGGTGTAGAGGTTAAATAGAAGGCTAGACACAGACTAGACAGACTCGGGTATCATCGTGACCAGCCATCGATCATCGGTTTATAGTACACTCAATTTGGTAATCCAGCTGTCTGTAACACATAATAATTTATTATTAAATCAATGAGCTTACTGTTATGATTATAACGGGCACAAATAGCCATTCGCCGCCAGTTATATACATGCAAAGGAGACACATATACAACAACAGACAGTGAATCACAGCACATGAAGGATACTGCCATCTTGACTGAGTGCGAGATTAATTTGCATGAAAATCCCACTAATCTCCGATACACAGCCTGTTTTTTCTCTCCGACTGTCAGGACTGGCACTGCCCCGACCGTGCCTTTCTCAGATGCAAGGTCTGTTTTTTGTCACGGCTCTGCCAGACTCCTCTCCCTTTAATTTTGTTTTGGAAACTCACTTGACACTGCAATTATAAGCAAAGTGTTTCCACTCGGATTGCTGTCCGCGTTGAACGCGTTTCTCCTGGTTCTCAACAAACGCAGGCGGCTGCGTATCAACAGAAGCTCCTGATTTAATGAGCCTATAACAATGATAAAACCACAGTACCTGCTCAGGCTGCCATGCTTTGATCTACTTTTAACTAGGGTGCAAGTCACTCTCTTGCTGTTACTTTCTTGCTTTCACGCGCACACACACACACACATATTGGAGATGATGTTGATTCATCTTGTGAGACAGAGACTCCTTTTCTATTTTATAGCCTTGAAGACCTGTGCTTTCTGGCAACATGTGTTCATCTGGTTAAAAAAGGAGAAGTAGGTCAGCATCACACCTCCGCTGCTCTGCTCTCAAAGCTCAGAGACTGACTAGGCATGATGTGGGGAATCTGTCATGATATATTGCGGTGTCATGTATATCATTTGGCAGGCAAAGGCAATGTTATAATACTCTTGTCTGGTATAGCATCATGAGTATCAAGAGTATCATGATAACATATACTACACACACAGTACTGTGCAAAAGTCTTAGGCACATGCAAAGGAATGCTGTAGAGCAAAGATGCCTTCAAAAATAATGAAATTAAATGTTTCTATGTTCAAAAAAATACTATAAAGAGCAGTAAACAGTAATAAATGAAACAAAGTCAGTATTGGGTGTAACGATTCTTTGCTTTAAAAAAAAAAATAGTAGTCTCAGGTACAATTAGTGCAGTTTTATAAGGAAATGAGCTGTAAGTGTTACTGAGCATCTCGCAGAAGTAGACACGGTTCTTCTGGAGACTCTGACTGTCACATTTGCTTCTTATTTTTGCAGCGAAACCCAGCAGCCTTCATTATGTTTTTTTGTCTGAAAAGTGTCTCTTATGTAACATGCTGCTTTCTTTACTGACATACAAACATTTTTCTGTAACATGTAATTTTGTGCTGGAAAACTAATGTTTGGAAATCTAAACTGTTTTTGTACTGAATCAACAATGTAGAAGTCATAAACTAAAAATCTATAACGAATTTGTACTAAAAAAAAAATAGGGTGCCTAAGACTTTTGCACAGAACTGTATGTGTATTTAATATACTCGTGGTATATAAATATATTATAGCACAGCGCTGTTGAATGCTTGATTCTGATTGGTCAGAAGGTGTTGATTCATTCTCTATAACAACAGCTCTGACAGTAGTTTGCGGCTGCAAAGTTTAAATGTTACACATATAGTGAGGTTTTCTGTGAGGAGACATTTATTTATCATTTTTTTTGGGATGAGTCTCCAGTGTCACTGCTTTGTAACAAACATTCACACTGCTATGAGTTTCTTTTCGATGTACGTGAGCGACGTGGAGCCAGCAGAACGTGACCGAGCAACAAGCAACAATTAAGTTATATTAAGATTTTTTTTTTCAATTCTGTGCAAGTTTAGTATGATGTGTTAAAACGACAACTCCAAACACTTGGCTCGAATGACTCCTCGAACCATTCCTGTGGTGCGAGTTTTCTGACATTCTTTTCTAACATTTTTTTCAGTTCCCCTCAACTTACAACTTTAGTTCCTACGTGCATCTAATCATCGTTAGCTGTGCACGAGAAAAAGACGAAAAACTTTTAACCGTGGTTTCACCTTTAGTTCAGTGTGTATAGTAGGCTGTAGACTATGTATTTTGCCAATGATAGTTTCTTATCAGAACTAAAATGCTGGACTGTGCAGGCCAGTAACTATGCCCTGTCTTCTTTTATTTCTAACTTATCAAATGCCTAAGAATTCCAAGCACACACACACACACACACACACACACAGAGGCAGCGAGTCACATCACAGTTAGATGCTTATTAAAGTAAGCTCTTTAGTACATTCCACACATCAGGCTTCCACATTTTTCAGACACATCTAATATACATAGAAGAACTACACACATGGAGCTTGAAAGCTGACAAAAGTATTTGAATATGAATTTCGGATATTTTAACTATATACACATCACATTAAATAAGTTTTTTTTCTGTGGTAAGTTACATTTTGCAAATAATTTTTTCTTTGCCTTAACTTGCTAGGGTCTTTGTCTTTAAAAACAAAGAACTTAGAAATTACGGATTACGATTTTGAGATTTAAAAAAAAATCAGAACCCTAAAGACAAATTTCAAAAATTCAAATCTCAGAAATCCAGATTTTATTATGTAAATGAGGAAACATCCAGGATTCCCAGGGAAAAGTAGACTCTTTAGCTATTTCTGTAGAAACTGTAGATGTGCTTAGGGTTCATATCTTCCATTTTGATTCCACTATAACTCTACTCCACGCCTCTTCACTTCACTTCATGGTCATGAGCACAAGCATGGCAGACAACTGTGACTGGCTAAATGATGAGTTCAATCACTCTGAAAGTGTCTGCTTTTCCCTGGGAATCCCAGGCACTTCAGCTTTGTCCTAATTTACATAAAATCTGTATTTTTGAGATTTGAATTTTTGAGATTTGTTTTTAGGGTTCTGATTTTGGTTTTTTTTATTTTAATTTTAAAACCATATTTCAATTGATATGTTTTGAAAGGCACGTCTTACTGCAGCCAGGTTCAAAACAAAGGAAAAAAAAGGTACTTTTGTCAGCTTCGGAGCTCCATATATACACAGCGCTATTTCGAGTTCTCGAAAGTGCGTCTGTATGTAGCCCCAGTTCGAACGCCAGTCCTTGCAAATCTGATTTGCAAAACCAAGGCATTACTCAAAGACAGCAAGTGGGAGGGTATCGAATGTAATTCACCTCTCTTACACAACATCAATGCACACTCATTTCAATTCTGCTGTCAGGATTACAGCTAGCGTGTTATCTAACAAGTGCACCTTGTGCGTTGCTTTGTTTGCTTCACACACACTTAAACTGTGGCGAGGCAGATATGGTAGCTGAAGTGTTGTCTTGCTGAAACCTGCCAGTGATTTTGTCGTCCATACATGGCAAGCTATTATTGTTATAAAGAAGGTATGGCACAAAAATATCACCATGTTTCCATAAAATCAGTGTGATTATTCACGTTCACTTTTAAATTAAACTTTTTCCAAACTATCCAATTTCAGTGAGTCTGTGCCCACTGTAGCTTCAAATAAACAGCTAACAGGAGTTCAACCCCATGTGGTCTTCTGCTGTTGTAGCCCATCCTCCTCAAGGTTCGGCATTTTGTGTTATGCATTTTGAGATGCTTTTCTGCTCACCATGGTTGTAAATAGTGGTTGTTTGAGTTACAGTAGCCTTCCTATCCTCTTGAGCCACTCTGCTCATTCTCCTCTGACCTCTCTCGTCAAAAAAGGAGTTTCCGCCTGCAGAACTGCCGCTCGCTGGATGTTTCGTTTTTTTTTTTTTTTCTCCACAAAATCCCATAAGATCAGCGGTTTCTGAAATCCTCAAACCAGCCTGCGTGGCACCAACAACCATGCCACGGTCAAAGTCACTGAGCTCACATTTTTCCCCCATTCTGATGGTTGAAGTGAACATTAACTGATGCTCTTGACCTGATTTTATACCAAAGAAAATACTGAAAATGGCTTAGGAACATCTCTATTCAGCTACGTCATGCTATTTGAATGATGACTTGAATGATTATGAAACTGCAAGGGGCCCCATCTGGGACATTTTCTTCACTGAGGTTTTATATGAGCTTATAAAACCTGGCCTAACTGCTTAAAAGCTACTAATCTATGAAAAACATCCAACTAAAGCATATCACCCCATGCATGTGGTGCATATGAGTGAGAAACTGCGGTATTCTACAGTCATAAAAATGATGATCATCATAATTTTGTATGTGATTGCTGCAATATTTTGAATGAATGCAACGTTTAAAACTGAAGGTGGGCATTAAAATTCTGTAAATACATTACAATCCCCAGGCTGTCAAGCTTCAGTCACGGACCTGGGTCTCTAGATAAGCACATGGATGCAATTCCAAATCTCTGCAACGATTCTCTAGCTTCACAAAGCACTGATGAATACACTGATGGCTGGAAGTGAATGAAGTTTAATGACCCTGAATTCATTTAATGCAGTTCATTTAATTACGGACAAATCATCAGTCCTTAAGCAAATGTACAATGGACCACAAAAACGTAACTATATTCCAATTGTGTTTGCTCGTCAGGCTATATGTTAATACATTTTTAAAACCCAAGAAGGTTTTTCATAATGGGAGAAAAGGTTCTGCTGAACAAAAAAAAAGAGTTGCATTAAATCTTGCATGAATTATGTATTTAATTGTGTCTAAAATGTGATTACCATCATTTATTTTTTGACAACCACATTCTGGGCTTACTTTCATCTCTATTCATTCATACTAAAATGCGGTCCCATGATCAGCAGAGGAAATTAATTTCAGCCTCACAGGCATTCTGTATTCTGTATCATGTATTTTGAACACTACATTTGCCATAACTATTTTGCCAGTTACCATCTCATCTAAGTGTGTATGTACATCCGTGGGCCAGTTTTTGTCCTCTTAGAGAAACATTCTTTTGAACTCTATGACAACAAAGAGCTTTTCAGAGCAGAATATAGGAACTGGATTGAAAGAAAAAAACAAGTTTAAGGTTCAAAATCCTGGTCTCAACCTCAGAGGCTAAGGCTTGTAAAACTAAACCATGCTGTTTCCAGGTGGTTGTGCATGGGTCTGTTTTTGTTGTTGCGCTATTTTTATAATTGCGTACCCTTATAGATAAAATTTTTATTTTTAAAAATTACAAAGAGTCTGTATGCGTTTAGTCATCCGGTAAACGTTCTTTCCCATGTTAAGTTACAAAAACTACCAGACTTTGGCCTGCAAAAAAAAGCCATACAGTACAAAAGATTGGAATGAATTCATGGAATGAATTTCTCTGATTTGGTTTACATCACAAGAAGTAGACATGTTTTATAATTTCTGTGCTAAGTATCTATCCTGTTTGAGCTTTTTTTTTAAAGCATGAATTGGCCTATTGTATGGGATTTTGGATTTTGGAAAGCAGCCACGCCATCTGAACTTACATTATATTACAAAAGAGTAGCTCTTGGAAAAAGCTGTGAAAATGATCAGGCTCAATCCAGTAGGTGTTCATCCTAGTGTAACTCCATTATGCAGCCATCTTGTCAGCAGGACAGAATCCACAACGGTTTTTAAGCATAGCTACTTCTCAGTTCATTGATTGAGAGAGATGGTGTTTATTTCCAGTGGAACCAGAGATATTGGGGTAACTACCGAGCCCTAGATTGATAACTTTATCATAAAGAACAATTTATCATAAAATGCAATTGCTCAATTTTATCTTATCCGTTAGGTGAAGACAGATCAATTGGCCTTGATCTATTTTTCTAATAATTTCATTAGCTGCAATATCTTGAGTTAACTCCTCAGAACACTGTATGTTAGTTGGCTTGGCTAAATTTCACTTTCAGTATCTATGTTGTTAAACCATAGCGTGTTTATTTATTTATTTATTTTTAATAGCTAGTCAACTTGTTCAGTGTATCTCAGCCCCAAATTTTTCCTTCAGAGTTTACCTTGGAAAAACAACATTGATCATTTATTTCTAGCCATTTTCTAGCTATAAACATATGTTTTATAGCTAGCTAGTGGACGTACCTTTAAAAAGCAGCAAATCTTTACTTCCAGAATTGGCCTGGGTGAACCCCAGCTAACTTGTTTTTTTTTTTTTTTTAAGAAATTTTCATAGCAAACACATGTTTTGAGCACAACAAAAGTTTATATTTACAGCATAAAAATAAAACTGATCAGATCTCACACATATCATGATTAAAATTTTCTAAGACAACAAAAATAACAAAGACCATCATTAGAAAAGTTGATCTTGAGCAGTACAGTGTCTTTCTTCTATGTAGCAAATCCTCTGTATCTATGTAGCATCCTTGTTGGACCGATTTGTTCAAGGACTAAACAGGAAACTTTATGAACATTTCCAGAAAAAAAAAAGATGTCAGTCATTTAGGTATTGTGTATTAAATTTACCAGCTTGGCCTTATTTTCTAATTTAAGGAAATCAGCTAGAATACTTCACTGTCTACAACTCGGAGGAATTTCTCAACCTTACCAGCTGAGGTAAATAATTTTCAACCTAAGAAAAGCCAATGCGATGCAAAAAAGATTTCACACAAAATTCAAGAATGAACGAGAGAGATTCAGTTGGATTCCGTAAGTATTTATTTATGTGAAAGGTTAGGAAAGTTAACCCTGTGCCTTAACCTAACCTCCTATAGAGACTTGTTTTGCTTCAGAAAATCATTAGACATCTGATATTTTCCTGGATTGCTCAGAATTACTATTATGAATCTCTTTTGTTAAAGTCAAGTTTAGAAGTTTCTCAGAAAGTCCCAGAGCTCCTTGCCTAATCAATAGATTATATAAACTGAAATATGCTACGTGGAAAATTTAGAACCTATTTGCAATTGAAATATTTTTTGTTCCAGCAGATTACTTAATCTGTGCGAGAGATGAGTCAGAGAACATTTTTAGTCATACTAGTGTAATGCCAGTATATCACATATGCCTGCATGTCATTACCGCTATGACAAAGTGTCTGTGTAAACATAGTATTTTGCCTTTATTCGTGTATTTTACCCTCTCAAATGTAGTGACATTGATTTGTAAGTAATAAATAATCTGTGAGGTTGACCATAGCAGCTATTAAACATTTATAAATACTGTTCAGGATGTCCGTTTGGTTCCAAATTTTAGAGCCCAGTTTTCTTTCATCATCATGCTATTTATATGTAATGCATTTAATACTTCCATCCATTTTGCGTACCGCTTATCCTATCCCAGGGAACTCTGGGAACAAGGCGGGGGACGCCCTGGATGGGGTGCCAACCCATTGCAGGCCAGAAACGCACACACAGTGGTAATGATACCCATTCACACACACTATTTGGAAATGCCAGTCAGCCTACAGCACATGTGTTTGGACTGGGGGAGGAAACTGGAGTACCTGGAGGAAACCACCAAAGCCCTGGGAGAGCATGCAAGCTCTGCGCGCACAGGGCAGAGGCAGGAATTGAACCCCAACCCTGGAGGTGCGAGGCAAACGTGCTAACCTTTAGCCTGACCCACTCAGGGGCTTATTTCGGGTTGTCTGTCTGTCCGTCTGAGATTCTCATTAGCACGATATCTCAAGAACGATTTATATGGAGTTATCATTGTAACCAGCAGATGAACTGAGAAGATTTTGGAATTCATCCAAACAGGGTCAAGGTCACAGCAAGGTCAAATGTCTGAAATAGTTATTCTTGTAGCTTCCTTCCTGTTTGAAGTATATTTTATGGGTTATGTTTCTGGCAGTTAGTACAAATTAGTAACAAGAAGGACTAGACTCGTGGGTGGGAGAGGCATCCCCGACTTGTTGGAAATGGTAATCACACCGACACACAGCCCTTAGACAGCTACATAATCGCTATACCCTCCTCTCTTATTGTCCCATGATTATGTTTATAGCTATAATGTCTCTCGTCTTGACATTTTTCGCAATTGTTGGAATTACCTCTTCAATTCTTAAATCTGTTTTGTCAAATCTAATCTTGCCACATTAAATTAGTTAATGATGGTTAATGATGACTCAGCCATTAAGTAGCCAATGCGTTTATTTCACTGCTCTAACATTGCAACTAACTTTTTTTTTTTTTAGCTAATTCAGATGTCTTTATGCAGTAGCCCTATTTCACATTTTCACATGATTAGATTTGTATTAGAATTTGATTGGCAACTTGTTTACTTTGTACTTAAATTAATCCCAACCTATCCCCTGAATATATCTGTATATCACGTTCAAACGACATTTGCTCCATTTAAACAAAATAATTAAAATGGTACCACATGTATGATCCTAACACACACTGTTAAGTAAATAGTACAGAACTGCATGTTTACATGTTAGTGAGTTACATCTGTGAGAATGTGCTCTCTCACCTCCTCATCTGGACACTCAAACTCAAACAGATATGGTTCCAAAACTTCAACCTTAATGCTAGTACTGCCATCAATGCCACAGCTAACTAGCCGAGCCAAGCCTCTGCCATACCTCAGCGCAACCGCATCGTATAGCTGCATTGCATTCTGGAACTTTGAGTGCAGCATTTGCTGTCTCCACTGTTTCTTCTCTGGATGACATCGAACGTCACAAATATTTCAATATAAACACATTTAATATGTTCTCAACCTGACAGTGAAGCAGACCATGTAAGGACGTCATGGTTTTATGAGACAATCCTTTCTCCCCTGGCACAGAGCTACTCCGTATTGAGCCGATTACCATGTTTTATGTAGCGCTGCTTTGTTGGCACATGGAAGCAGAAAGGCTGATGTTTTTCCTCTTGTGTCCTTTTTTTTAACGAGAAAAAGCTGTGGATGACACATGCAGTGTGTTTAACATATTGTTTTATTTAAATGAAGTTTCAAGCAATGAGGCAGCTGATGAGCCAGCTGATGGCCTGAGTGCATGTAATGAGTCACTGAATTTCTGCATTTGCTAATGATTTGTGGTGCGCTGTCTCCAGTAACAGCTCAAATAAGTGCACCACGTTTGAGAATATGTTGCATTCCTACCATGTGCATCAAAGCCCCACAAATAATGAGCATCAGCCTATGAGCAGTTTGTTCTCCTTCGGTCTAAATATGCTTCAGTGAAACCATCAGTCACACTAGTATCATCACAGAAGATACTGCTGGCAGGATTATGTTGACTAGTTTCAGTATATATTCCATGGTTAGATACTTGTCTTCTTGGGGACATTGCTAGCGCAGTTACAGTTTCTATTTTAAGAGGAGGAAAAAAAATTCAACGATCTCAAACATAAGAGATAGATGACAGGTTTCGCTGTTCGCTCCTAAAAAAGAGAGGAAGAGCTTCTTTTCACTCACCATTTTCCAGAGATGTTCAATGTCATATTGATGGAAAACCAGTGTAGAAGTGTTGGAGACAACAAATGCTCAAAAGACTCAAAGGTCCAGAATGCAGTGCAGCACAGCTAGTTAATGATCTAAGAGATGAGGAGCTTAATGGTGTTGTTGATGATATTAGAGTGAAAGTTGAGGCTTTGGAACCTGTTCTGTTTGAGCAGAGATGAGAAGGTGTGAGAGCTGGACAGACTAAAAGACTAAAGTGCTGCTGCATCGCTCTCTTTAGGTAGAGATGAAGCAAAGGCACTGCTATCAGCAGGCAGTCGGACAACATTGCGGGAAACCATAAATCATTAATGAACATGATGACGAAAGAAGTTTCAACTGAAAAAAGTCAACTCAGAATTTCATTACAAAATAAATTCTGGACGCCGGTGAAGATTAATTGCAAGTTATTCAGGGATGACTTTTCCAAGTTCAGGAATGAAGTCCTAAAGACTTGATTCTCTCAAAAATGACTTCTTTACTGATCCTCCCCTTTTGTACAAGAATAAAAAATCTAAATGCAGATCAAATGTACATAATTGATACAAATCACAAGTTCATTTGTTGGTTTAGAATAAAACATTTAAAATTGTTAATGTTGCAACAGTGAAGCTCATTTGTCTTTCATGTTTTTCTTTTTCCCATGTCTCCTTATATCCATCCACCTTCTCTGCTACATCTGTCTCCTCTCATCTCCATTCTTTTGGTACTGTCTTTAACTTTTTTCCAGCGTAGTCATTTTTACTTTCCTCTTCCTGCTTCTTCTCTCTGGCTGGCATTTGACTCCCCTACATCTCCTCCTTTGCCCTTTAGGATTGCCTAGAGCACTGGCTTGGATCAGTTTTCCTGCTTCTGCTGGCCCCCTTGTTGTTCCTCTTCCTCTTCATTTGCTTCCTCTTCCCAACCCCAGAATCCTCCACCAGTCACAATGCCCACCACCTACTCTACCCGACACATGCAAGAGAAGTTCCAGCTTCTCCTGTAGTAATGCCCACTCTGGCCCAGTGCCAGTCTCCACCCGCTGCCCTACCCACTGCTCCTCCTCTTGCCATCCCACCCCTTGCCATTGCCATTGTTGCCATCTGCAGGCTCCTGCACCATGAAGGATGAGGTCATCAGCACCAACGCACTGGCCTGGCTGGTCTGCTCCGGGGTGTCTATCCTGGCCAATGCCTGGGGCATCCTGAGTGTGAGCGCCAAGCAGAAGAAGTGGAAGCCCCTGGAGTTCCTGATCTGCACACTGGCTGGCACGCACATCCTCAACATGGGCATCCCTATCACCATGTACTGCGTCATCCAGCTTCGCCGCCAGCACTCCAATTATGAGTGGAACGAAGGCCTCTGCAAGGTCTTTGTCTCCACCTTCTACACTCTTACTCTGGTCACCTGCTTCTCCGTCACATCGCTTTCCTACCACCGCATGTGGATGGTGCGGTGGCCTGTCAATTACAGGTAGGGCAAAATTTGCTTGGATGAATGTATGTTGCCTTGTGAGATGATTTGTTTTTTTGCAAACACACTTTTCAAATCCATGGTTTTTCTAAGATCAATCATTATATTCTACCTTGAGCCACAGAAGGAAGTATTACAGCTTCTCTGCTACAATATTGAGCATTTAATGTAAATGTGCAATTACTATCTGGTCACTTACTCAACTACGGTCACTTATTCCGTGCTCCTAATTTCGTTGTATACAGAGATATAGATACAGAGATATAGATAGATAGATATACTTTATTGATCCCATGAGGGAAATTCTTGTGTTACAGCAGCATGGTCAGTAGCAATACAATGACAATAACGGCTTTCATTCATTCATTCATTCATTCATTCATTCATTCATTTCATTCATTGAAATATTGCTATTCTTAGCCATGGATGCTGAGTCCTATAAGCTTATCTCACAAGAACACATCCCTACTGCCTCATGTACAGCTTTAGATATTGCCAATGATATCAGGTGACTTATTTTAACCAGCTGCAGGGACAGTCCTAGAAAGAATTGGAGGGATTGTTATGGGACATCAGCTCAGGCTTATTTGTGACCTCTTCAGTCATAACCATGTTCTCTGGCTAATGATTAACGACTGGGTTGTCCTAAAGACTGTGACTGTAAGACAAAAAGCTGATTTGGTTTCTGACTATGTAACAGTCTGATGTAAATATGTTCCATGCTGTAGCTCTTAGTGTGTGAACTTTTGCTTATGTAAGGAAAAACTGTCATAAATAGGGAAATAATCAACGATGGGGTGGTGGCTGTTCCACAAAAACATTCCATGTTTTCTAACCAGTTATAGTAACATTTGATGTTGTGGAAGGTCCATGAGACAGGTTTGTGCCTGTTATCACTTACATTATAGCAGCAATAAAGAGCTGATGGTTAAGTAAGCATGTGATCCAGAACCTAGATCTCTGCCCAGGGGCAACTGGCCATCAGGAAGCTGGGGAATTTTCCCAGTGGGCTGCTTCATATTCTTATTTACTTCAAATTTATTTCATTCTCTCTCATGTGTACTGTCTAACAAGCGAAACACACACACACACACACACACACAGTGTAGCAGAGACCCTAATTGTAATTGGTTCAGTCTGTTAAGTTTCGATCAATTTCCTGTGTCTGTGGGCGCATGTAGACTAGACCAACAATGGAAAGAAAGCAAAAAGGCGGTGCAATGAAAGAGCGAGCAACGACACATGCAGCAGTGTGTTTAAAAATAAATGAACATTTCTGTTCTACATCGGCTGCTGGTGATTGTGATGATGGGGACAGCAGGGGAAAGCATGTACTCAGTGGCAGAGCCTAGCGAGTGAAATGAGGCTGAGGAATGATAAGCATTCTTTTAGATCAGCCTTTTATTTAGAACTGGTTTGTTTTATGTTATAGAGCCACAGATCTCTCAGACAATTGACCAAGCTACTTAACTGGAAACGTAGGCCTCACTCTGTGGCACACATTTTGCAGACACTATGCGCATGTTGTATTAGTACCTCAAATAATTTGGTGCATGGTTTTGTTTTGGTTTTTTTCCTAGTGCTGGTGTACCTAGTTTTCTGAAATAGGCGCACCAGTGCTACCAGATGAAATTTCATTTGGAGCCCTGCATTTAAATGAATAGATATTTCACCTTTATATAACATGTTATTTATTTGATTGATGATTATGTGAAAGCAGGTGATTTTTATGGATGGAGATGGTCTTTCAGTGTTCAGCAAATATTATGCAGTAGTGTTATAAAATAAATGATTTACATTTTCACATGCCACTTTGTTGTTTATGGTGATATTTTTCTTATTTATGTGGTATTATATGTTGGATCTAATGTGGCCATGTGTTGCAATGCTATTTGATGTATTTTCAGTGAAAATCTTTGATGGAGCATATTAAAACAAATCTGTTTTGGTTCCCAGTCCATGCCTGTTTCTGGTGACTGGGGAAAGCAAGGCGGCTTTTCAGACTTCAAACTGGTGGTCATTAACACTGTGTATTAGTACATTATTATCTTGGAAGGTAGGAACACCATGAGGTAAATGTGTTTGCACCAGGAGGTGCACCTGGTCCTTTAAAATAACCTCAAATTATTTAAAGAACCATGCAGAGCATTTGTCAGACCTTATGACTTGCACAGCATGGCTGCTCATAGCATTATATATCTACAACCATGGTGACGTTGACAGCATACCATGATCCAGTTGCGTTTCTGTAAATCCCTGGCTTTAGAGATTATAGTATAGGCAGGTGAATTACTTACATTTGTAAACATATTCTTTAGTGCATTTACAGTGACAGTTCAAGCAGCAATCATTTTCAAACTGATGGAACAGATAGAATGGTGTAAATGTGTGATAGAGAGACCTACCATTTGGTGCATTGTGGCATTCTGGTAATTGCTTCATTGCTTTGAAAACTCACATCAAAGTACTGATTGTCAGACCGCTTTCATAACTAACACATAATGCATAATTGCCATTCAAGCTAATATGACTCACTGTGTAGCTGCCTTTGTAATTGTGATTTAGATACTTCAAAGTTAAAGTGCTTTTTCATGTGCTGTTTTCAATATTTTAACATGATCAATCCTCTATAGAAAAGAAGGTTTCACACTTTTGATTATCTTCAGTGAATCAGAGCATTTTATTTATTGTACCTGTCCAGGATTAATCAGGCTTAACCCATTAGTCACCTATTATGATCACAATAAGTCAAATCACAGTTCAGTTGAATAGAACTGTACTTATATAGTACTTTTAGCAATAGACATTGTCACCAAGCTGCTTTACAGATGTAGATTTAGATCCCTAATGAGCAAGCCAGAGGCAATAGTGGCAAGAAAAAAACTCCCTGATATGGCACGAGGAAGAAACCCTAAGACTCAAAAGGGAACATTTTGATCAATATCTAGGTAATTCTGCATTACTTGTTGCTGTGTGGGGTATAAAAAGTCTTTCTGCCCCTCATAATGTGCCAAAGTGGTGTTTGCATTGAAGACAATAATAATAACAAAAACTATTCCTCTCAGCAAACCTCCCCTTTTGTAGTAAATGTTTTTAATCTCAATCTCACCACACTCAGTTTTATTTTTTTTGTTGTCCTACAGCACGGTTGTTAATCTGTTTCCTGCCTGCACTACCTAGTTTTCTCTTCATAGACGCTCCACAGGATGATTTGCAGATGAATGCATTTCTGGGGCACAATGATATAAAAACAGGCGCTCGTGCTCATAAAGCAGCGTTAGACGAATAAGGACAAACAGAATTATGTGTGTGTGTGTGTGTGTGTGTGTGTGTGTGTGTGTGAGAGAGAGAGAGAGAGAGAGAGAGAGAGAGAGAGAGAGAGCTGTAGCTTGGTGAGAGAAGAACAAAAGCGAACCAATTTTGTTTCGCTACAATAGTGTCTGTATGCACCAAGTGTAATCTTGTAACTTCTGGCCTCAAAACACTTTTCCCAATGCTGCCTTTAGTGTATGTAAAATTTTGTCAAGTAGTTTATTGTCTTACTAGAGGTCTAAAAATTAGTGAACCATAAAAAGACTTAAAATTTTCCTTTAGGTGTTTACTTTTTATATACTAATGAACTGACAGAACCAATGAACTAGGCTATAGTGCTAACTGAGTGAGCTGAAACAACAAGGGCTATGATGCTAACTGAGTGAACTAAGTCAACAAAAGTTATAATGCTAAGGGAGTGAGCTAAGACAACAAAGGCTATGATGCTAACTGAGTGAACTAAGTCAACAAAGGTTATAATGCTAACTGAGTGAACTAAGTCAACAAAGGCTATGATGCTAACTGAGTGAACTAAGTCAACAAATGCTATGATGCTAACTGAGTGAACTAAGACGATGAAGGCTGTGATGCTAACTGAGTGAACTGAGACAGTGAAGGCTGTGAGGCTATGAAGCTGAGGTAATAAAGGGTATATTCGAATTTTTTGATGTTGTTGCCCTCAGTTTTCTAGTTAAGACTGATTTTCTTCTTTTTTGTTGTTGTTGTTGGAGTACATTGAGCTAATGGTCTTGACATTATTCCCATTAGTCCCATGCAACAAGCTAATGGTTGTGACTTTACTGCAGCAGGTGCCATGGTGTGTACATCAGAGGTGGTAAAAATACACAAATTCCTTTCTCTGGTAAAAGTTGGAGTACAGCATCACAAATCTTCATTCAGGTTAAAGTGGAAAGTAAAAGTATAAGAAAGATTCACAAACAAATAAGAAGTCTGCTTCAAATCACACAACTGATGTAATTTTAGTTACTGATAATTTACTGCGTCTTTCATCAAGCAATGCGGGAAAACATTAGTTAAGGCTAACCAACAACAGCTTTATTCCTAATCTCTCACGTTAGCTAGCATGATAATAACTCACAAAATGACCAGGCAATGCTTTTCTAATCTTCAGTTGCCCAGTTTCAGTGAGTCTGTGCCCAGATTCCTGTTCTTGGCTGACAGGAGTAGAGCCTGATGTGGTCTTCTGCTGGTGTAGCCCATCTGCTTCAAGGTTCGACGTGTTGTGCGTTCCAGGTTGCTTTTCTGCTCATGATGGTTGTAAAGAGTGGTTATTTGAGTTTCTGTTGCCTTGCTGTCAGGTCAGATCAGTCTGGCCATTTTCCTCTGACCTCTCTCATCAACAATGCATTTCTGCTTGCAGAACTGCCATTCACTGAATGTTTTTTGTTTTTTGCACCATTCTGTAGAAACTCTAGAAACTGTTATGTGTGTAAATACCAGGAGATCAGCAGTTTCTGAAATACCCAAAAACTCAACCCTGTATCTCAGAAATGACAGTGCCTTAGTAATTTCACATTTTTCCCAGACTAAAAAAATATACTGACAACCTCTGACAGTTTATAAGCATCATGAATTCAGGTTTGGTTTCTGGTAGCTTCCTACACTTCCATTTGAATCCATCAAAACAACATGAGGAAATGTATGCTTTGTGATTTAATGATCATCATTCTGTTGAATTCACTCTTCATTCAAACATGGGGCACCGAAGAACATATCACTGATAATACTGGGATATGAAATCCAAAAACAAATAATAATAATAATAAAAAACAAGTTGTGAGCTTTTACAAGGGGAGGAGAATGAAGGAGAAATTTATTTTGAACATTGCTCGGTCCTTTAATGCTGTTGTATCATTTTTTCTCATGCTTGGAATGCACCAGCTTAAATTATGAATGCAGCCTGGACGCTGAAAATAAATTCTTCAGCATCTGTTTTTCTCATTGCTGCTCTTCAAACTGATAGGGCTTTCCTTTTCTCTCCCTCACTATCTCTCTGTCTCTGCTTGTGGCCTCAAGCTGTGTGATGATGTAATTTTCCCCCATGGGATCCTCAGGAGACTGAGAAAAGGCTAAAGTTATGACCCTGACCATCCAGAGAACTACCTCGCCTTCTGCATCTGTCTTTCATTTTTGAACTGGTTAACAAACATGGATGATGCCACTATCTGTGCTTCCTCCTTCACATCTTCCTCTATGTAGATGTTCCCAGGGCTTCGTTTCTTTCTTTAGCGACCTCTCCCACTAATCTTTTGGCTCAGGTGTTGGCAGGGGAGTGGATCGTTTCAAAGATAAAGGACAGGAAACAAATAGGAGGAGAAAGGAGTAAAAAGCTGTGTTTCTCTTGGCAAGTCTCTGAGTAATGCAGAGCAATGTGAATGGCCTGGTTTGTAAAATCTAGCCAAGAAATGAATTTTAATCATTATTTGTGGCACTTGATTGTACTGTAACAGCAACAAAAGTTAGTTTGGTATTATAGTAGTGTTAAAAAAACAGAATCTGAATTTTCATGCTTTACGAACAGAGCTCTGTATGTTAGAGGGAACAGCACTGCAAATATTAATACACATTACTTTTTCTTTGACCTTTTCTAAGAGATAGAATAAAAAGATTTAGGAATCCTAATAAACCTGTTTGCTTAACCTTAAACAGCAGAAAAGCAGACTAGTACTAAGAGTATAATGTCTTTTTATGTGATTATGTTGTAATAGAAAATATATGAGCTTGTAGTAATTGCAATGATAATCATTGTAGTAATTGCAGTGGTGCATTTGTAAAGCATTAACCCTGTTGTCAGAAGATTCCAGGTTCAAATCCTGATGATGCCACAGATATCAGTGATTCCAGTGTGCCTATTCTCTTTGAGGAGAGGGATGACATTTCTCTCTTTCCTCTCAATCAGAATGATACTAGCCAATCACGGGCTTCTCTAAGCTTACGTATGTTGAAGGTGACAGTGTGTCCTCCAAATATGCTAAAAAAAACCACAAGGAGAAAGTACAAGTTAGACTTTCACTCGAGTGGGTGGGAATGGGTGTTGACTATAACTGAAAATCACTGAAAATGGCAAGTTTCTGTCTTACTCTGTATAATGAATATATAAAAATGCTAAAGATTATGGAATTTTGGAATTCTCAAAATGTTTCTTCTCTACTGTCAGAAGTCTTTGCAGCTTTAGACCCTTAGACAGCTTTCTCTTCATTTTATATTCTCTTTCCTCTCCAGGCTGAGCAACACGAAGAAGCAGGCTGTGCACACAGTGATGGGTATCTGGATGGTTTCTTTCATCCTGTCCACACTGCCTGCTGTGGGCTGGCACGACACCAGCGAGCGTTTCTACGCCCACGACTGTCGCTTTATAGTGACTGAAATCGGCCTAGGCTTCGGCGTCTGCTTCCTGCTGCTGATCAGTGGCAGTGTAACAATGGGAGTCATCTGCATCGGCATTGCTCTCTTCCAGACATTCTCCATGCAAACGGGCCACAGTGCTGACAAGAACAAGTTCAACGTGCCCACTATTGTGGTGGAAGATGCGCAGGGTAAGCGCCGTTCATCCATTGATGGCTCCGAACCAATCAAGACCTCTCTGCAAATCACATACCTTATCAGTGGCATCGTCTTCATCTATGACTTCCTTACTGGCTTTCCCATTCTGGTGAGTTGCATTGATTATAAAGCAGTGATAAACATTGGGGAATTGGGGAATCCTTGGATTAACTTTCTGACATTTAATCACTGTTCAGGCCCTGATTTACTAAGATATGAAATAACGAGTGCAAATTTGCATGTGCATGTGAGCAATTGTGCGTGTTACACAATTTATCGGTATTGGCTGTGATTTTATGGAGAATAATTACAGAAATGATCACATATGCAAAGTAGGGGAAGAACAAAATATTAGAATTTGTTTGTTGGTGTGTTCTAGATGCTCTCGAAAGCCGTGGTGAGTTCAGATCTCACAGATCCTTAAGGGTTTCTTGGATAATTAACCTTTTAATTAAGGGTAGCCTAAATCTTCTCATTAATTAGAGTTAGAAAATGATCATTCTGTTTGCAACTAGTGGAAACAGGCTGACACAACTTCGAGAAACCTATCATTTTATTTTTACTATAATTGATGTAAACTGACTTCCGCAAATTTAATATCTGCCCTTCAGTTGTATTAATTTGTGCATCCAGTGCAACTTTCAGGGTTAGTAAATAGCACTGCTAATCTGTTAACAATGACACTACCCTATATTTTGCACTTTTAGCTAAAAACATCCCAAATTGCCTTATTCATTAAGGCAAACACACAACATAAATAAGATGTGCTTTTTTTACTCCGTAGACGCTGTAAAAGAACTTGGTGTACACCCACACGCACCTTTAGTAAATCAGGTCCTTTATGTATTTTTTTTACATTTTTATATAGGGAAAACCAATGTGATTGCTCACAGTTGATTGCACTTTTGCAATTCATGATTTTGCACTTCTACCAGGTGCTGGTCTCTTACAGGTTGTGTTAGTTCCTCGTGCATTCATAATCCATTCATATTCAACTTGCTCATGAATTCAGTATAGTGTTGTTAATAAGCATCTATTTATAAGGCATGGTCTACATGTGTTTACTTAAACTAAACTGTCACTGATATACAAGGCTGGTGCATGTTCTTCAGTTTATGGGTTATATCACACAAGTATATTTTGTAAAGGGTTTACAATTTTGACCATTGTCTTAGAGAACATGCAGCTTGAAAAATTTGCAACTTGCTTTCAGATGTGTGCAGCCCATAGTGACTCATAGACACTACACAGAAGGAGTATTGTGTCAAGTTGAACTTTTCCCTGACTCTGACCACTTAGAGACACTGTGAAAGCTTTCATCCACTGCGTTGGGCAGAAGGGCTCCACGCTTAAGCCTTAATGACCAATTCCAGTTACATGCTTGTCAGCAATATAGGAGTTATTCTCACATCAGTGGTGGGCTTGATTTCTTTTTCTTGCAGAGGCAAAAGTTCCAGAGAGAGAGAGAGAGAGAGAGAGAGAGAGAGAGAGAGACTGAGATCGAGGTCTTCGGTGAATAGGAGCAGATTGAACACCACAGGATTATTCCTCTCTGGAGGCCTGAGAAAAGCACTCAGCTGAGAGTGTAAAATTGTCATCTCACAGAAGCAAAGAGCCTAGCTGGTTCACTTTTAATTAGGCGAGCAATGCTCTCAGGGGATCAAGGAGATGCTTATGTAGATATTTTTTTATTATTATTAAATGAACTTTTAGAGTTAACCTCGGCTAGTGTGCTAAGTGGGTCACGCTATGAGGAAGAGACAGAGAGCAAGAGAGAGAGAGATAAACAGCATAGCCTCCCTGCCAAGACTGGATTTGCTGAAAGGAAATAATGATTGAGTAAAGGGTTTTTTTTTTTTTTTTTTTGGGTTAATGTGTCATTTCTCAGTAGCTCAAGGACCCCGTGTATTCTCATAACACACAATGAGTGTGCATTTATAACTGAGCTGAAAGTTATAGAATATCGCACGTTTAAAAGAAGTGTAAAGTTTGCTGTGTTAGTTGCACTGTATAATTAGAGGTCATATTTGTTTAATGCCCCTGTGTCTTGCCAGGCTAAGCTAAGTGCAATTATTGTAGTGATCCTTCTTTTCCTGGTTTTAAGGTGACTGGCTCATCCAAAGTGATAATTGCATTGGAATTTTTTTTCTAAAAGCCCCCAGTGTGGACCACATGGCTTATCACATACTGGAGGAGGAGTCTGGGTTGTCAGATTTGGCTTAGAGAGACAGATGCATTTACACATGTATAATATGACTAGAATGCATCTCCTGTACTGCAACCCTTAGATTGAAATCTGTTTGAAATGCATTTATATCTACAAATTATTTCAATGTTGAAATGACTTTAAATTAGTAGTTGAGTTTCTGTGCTAGTGACTGGAATATTTTGGATAAAAACAACTACAGTACCAAACTAATAATTGTAATATTTATCCAAATAGTACAGAAATAATTAAGATGATAGAAATTTTGATGGACTTTTTTTCACAATATACAGGTTTGCTAACAAACTGCCATAATGCTGCATGCTAAAAAAATAAACGGTGAAATTATGAGTTTACTGATACATTAATACAAAAATAGGGAAGATAAAAATTTTGTACAAAACTTTAACATTATTACAGTATTATTCAGCACATCTATTAACCTGTAATTGGCTGCTTCCAATCTGTAACTGCTATTAAAAAGAAAAGAATTTTAGATTTTACATACTGATGATACGTGCAATATCTCAGAAAGGTGTATTGTGACATATTTATCATGATATTGATATCAAATTGTAATATTGCCAAGCCGTACTCTTAATAATACTAACTCCTCTCCATCCTGCTGCATGTAGAATCTTCTCCTGTTTATTGTGCATCTGTTTCACTAAATCATTATTACTCTTTTCTATTACTCCTCTGTACAGTAATATTCGCACCAGTATGACACTCCCAGCCCATGTTTGAGATGCCATAAGTGAAGGCCTGTTTCTTTCTCCCTCACTGGGATAATGAGCTGTTTAAATGCATTGACAGCTATGTCACATGCACACTTCAATTTCGATGTGTTCTATGGAGAGTGCGCTGAATGGCCTGCCCAATTGCCCTGTATGCTACACATGGTTTTGAGTATACTGTCGAGTGTTGGGATAACTAATGGGATGAACCAGGTTCTGGTATGTGCTTTTGTGTAAATGGCTGGATAGAATCCTTGCATGGAGTTCAATGTTAATATTAGCATAACGTTGACTCTGGGGGATTAAACACTGACACTGAGAGGAAGCCCAGGCCAGGCCACCCGTGATCCCACCCAGTACAGCATGTTCACCTGGCAGTGTCAGGGCGACGCTTAAAGAAAGGTTTTCCAGTTTGATTAATGGGAAAACCCCTCCTGATGATGACTCATTAAAATGTGTACCCCGCAATGGGGCAAAATATTTGTGGGGAATGTGTTTTTTTTTTTGTTCTTTGCTAACTGTCTCATTAACTAATGCCAGAGGAAGATGGAGATTAATGGTACAGAAAGCTACTGCTAGGAAACTAAATATCTCAGTGTAAATGTAGACCATAATTCTGGTACCTTTATAGTGTAGAGCATAAATTACTCCATGTACATGAAAGACATTTGACATGAGGAAAAGTGAGGTAAGACAAGTAGAGCTCAAATTTAACTTTTTTTTTTTTTTTTTTTACCAGAGGCCCAAAAATGGAATTTCCGCCTGTTTTAGGGGTGCCCATGTTCAGCATAGAATTTATTTGTGATATCTCAATCCACAGTAGTGATCAATGGCTCATATGAAGGTAGACAATCAGGGATTTAAGAATTTGCAGCGTTTTGTAAGTATTTTTTTTTACCTAGCCTACTGTGTTTAAATGTTATAATTTTATTGTGGCAGTTTATTGTATACAGTGTTTTACTATCAAAAAAGCTTTATTTGTGCTGTTCGTTTTATCTCTGTACCATTGTTATTGTGGAGAGCTGTGAATTGTTTGCCAAGCAGGGGGCTCACACCCCTTCCCTTTCCCATCGCCCTGCTCACCAGCAGCTAAACACAGTGTCTTGATACTCTACATACAGAAACCCGACAGCGTCCTGACTAATATTATAACAGACTTGAGGAAATAAAATAATTCATTTTATACTGATTGAAAATGTCCATAAGTCAATAATGCCAATGTACAGCTAGAAAGAGTTAAACCTCATAAGATGTAAGAACCAGTTAATTCATTCATTCATTAATTAATTCATTCATTCTTTCTTTCATTCATTCATTCATTCATTCTTCTTCAGTAAGTGCCTTATCCTTGTATGGGTCGTGGTGGATCCGGAGCCTATCCCAGGGTCAATCCCAGAACACTGGGCACAATGCAGGGATGCACCTTGAATGGAACGGTAGCTCCAAGAATAAACTAAGACAAGTAATTAATGTACACAATTATTACAAAACAATAATGTTACAAACCAGAAGCTATATTTGCAACTTCTCTGTTCCTTATCTGAGAGGGCAACTTGTCACTGGTGTCCATTTTTTCTTCTCTAAAATACTTGGTGTGGCATATTCTCATAACTCTACTTTCAGATCTCTCGTTTAGTCCTCCAGTGTAAAATGATGGCTGTTTTTGGGGAATCAATGAAAAACAACTCATTTAGCATTCATTTCTTATGTATGCACAGCAGCACACAGCACTTCACAAGCGTTCTTAAAAGGAATTATCTTCAGTAAAGAAAATAGGTTATCTTGTTCTACAACAGGTGAAATTTTTCTCCACCCTTATTCTGACAATCCCTTCCCTCTCCAGCATTTGGTATCACAACCTTACTGATCACCAGCTCCACCCAAACATCAAGAAGAACACCTGATGAAAATAACCTTGACTTGTTTATATCACCACTCACTCATGCTATGGACTTTGTGAAGTCTCTCGTTATGTATGAGTTACTAAGTCATTTGTGTTCATACACTGGTTTGCTGTCCATTTTTTGCACATTCTCTCAACTGTGTTTGTTACTTGGATATTTGAATCGAGTGTGTTACAAAAGCACTATAACACGAATGATTGGTTGTTCACAATCAGGATTTCCCAAAGACTGTATGAAGTGGTTGTGTAATGCATGTGGGATGTTTAGAGGTGAATGAGAAGAAAAACAAAACAATCAGTTTTGGCAAAAAAGCTGAGGCCCTGAGATGTAATACTGCTGTATAGTATACAGCATAACATGAAACCTAACATGACATAACACGGAAGCTATTTTATATTGGAATTTCTGTTAAGGATGCTGCATGACTAGTAGGATTGGAGGAAAAGAGTTAGAAATGGGACTAGCTTAGCTGAGTGGGCATTTTATTAATTTAGCAGAGGGGCAACCACCTAGGTACGGTGATACGGAAGATACCTGAAAACTCTGCTTTTCTATTTTCTCAGCTAAAGCTTCACTGAAGGGGAAAGGACAAGGGATAGTGGTTAATTTTGCTTTTTCGCTTTATCGAGGTGATCTATGACCTGTGAATGTGGCTGATCCCTTAAATGAACAAAGAATGCTGCATCCCATAGTACATGCTAATAAGTTCTGTTTAACTTTGACACAGGTGGTGAGCTTTGCCAGTCTGAAGTATGACCGTTCCTACAGCTGGATGGTACTGTGTGTGCTTTGGTGCTCCATAGCCCAGTCCATCCTCCTCCCCATGTTCCTGTGGGCTTGTGACCGCTACCGCGCCGATGTCAAGGTGGTCTGGGAGAAATGCGTGGCCATTATGTCCAACGACGAAGTGGACGAAGGTAAGCAGCCCTGGGAAAACTTCTGCATGGTGCCAAGAAAGGAAAGAAAATGGATAAAGGCAAAGGAGCTTTCCTTTGCGTTTATGTGTGAAAACTGAAAAAAGGTTCAGTTGAGAGATCTCTTTAGGACAGCCAGTGATTATACTCAGTGGATCCATCATCCATTTTATATGTGAGAGATAATTTATGACAACAATGTTGAGGCAGTGTTATAATCTATAATATATTTTATAATGATATCCTATACAGTATATGTACTAGTTGATTGTTTGATCACTTGAAACAACTGTTTATTCTTCACATGCAGAAAATACATGTAGCTTTGGGATTTAACTGATAGAGAGAATCTTGCCATTGTCCTCATGCTTATCTGGAGGCTATAGTTGTATAGATTTTTCAGAGAATAAGAGTGGTTTAAAAGAATCATTAGTGGCGGCTTGGCCATAGAGGCAGGTGGGGCAGGGCCCCGCAATGTATATCAACTCTTCGACAGATGTTAATCTTCATAATTCCTCATGGTGTACAATAATAGGTCAGCACACTCACTTAGGTTCTGTAAATTTATTATTGTACCCAGTGGTGACATTGCGCGAACTGCAAGAAGCGCTAATAGAGGCCCTTTGGGGTAGGAATCATGCTGCCCCATGCTTGCGAAAAAAGAACAGCTGATACCCACTTGATTTAAATTAACTAGATAGTAGCCTATAACATCAGTCAACTCATGACTTAATTTTGTTTGAGGCTATCAGAGTTTAATTAAGTCATTATTAATATTGTCCTGCCCCACCGAAATCTATGGTCATGAGCCGCTGCTGTAGGTAACTGAAATAGTCCTCCATTTTATAAACCTAATATAGAAGGTGTGTTTGGGAGAATTCTTAATTTTAAAGGATCTACCTTGGCTTGCTAACATGGAAATAATGTCAGATCACAGGACATTATTAATATATTAAATATTAATGACACTGGAAAATAACTGTGTGGTGGTCTGTGAAAAACCTGCTGGATGCTGCTGTGGCTGAACATCCAAAAAATGACAAACAATTAGGGTTTTCTGCCAACAATATACTTTGACATCTCTACCATCAGAAAAGATAAATATATTTTACCAAAACAGCATGAAAATGTTTTTATTTAGGTTACTATCTAAACTTGCCTTGGCTGTCTTCCTGCAAATATCAGGTTGTGTAAGGAGCCAGTTTAACAAACGCAGACAGTCGGTCTGTGTAAGATCTTGCCAGCTATGTGTGCTTTTCTCACACAGTGAATGTCATGCTTTGATCAAGTTGTCAGATAGCTACGTGCCATAGCAAAATGGACATAAATCTAATCAGTTCAGTTTGTGATCAGATACCAGCTGCCAAATGCCGTGATCCTCCAGCACTGTCACATCATCATCAAAACAGAGCAGAGTGCTTAAACACTCTGTACTGAAGACAGCGGACAAAGTTTAAAAATGTTAAATTACCTAATAAAAGGCATTAAGAACACAAAATTGGAAAAGAAAGAACAGAACATATGATCGTCAATTATTTCTTGGCCGATGTTAGCATGAACAGAGATCAGTTAAGTGAAAAGATGACATTAAGGCTTGTGTTTAAATGCCTTGAGTGACTTTTACCTCAGGTGATGAGACAGAGACTGATATAAATAATAATGCTGATAATCAAAGTGAGAACTATATATAGTTAAAAAAAAAAAAAAAAAAAAAAGGCAAAATTTGATCATGTGAAATGTTTTCCCAGGCTGCCACACAATTTTAGGTCATTTACAAACCTGTTTTGTCATTGTATGGTGTTATTACTAGGCTACTTATCAACATGGAAACACTTAATTGTTTCAGCTTGGTGCAATGCATGATTAATAATCCAAAATCAAATGTGCAACGGTTGGGTTTTTATTGTGATCTTAATGTTACCAGTGCTTCTGCTTCTTTTCAGAGGGCTTGCCCTGTATAACACAGCTCGGGTGTATGTATAAGGGTTGTTTCTTGTTCTTATTGCCACTGATCTGCATGCTAAGCTGCCTGTGCTAATAGCTAATGTCATCCTTCATGCTGCAACCAGGCCATATTTGCTTAAGATCAGCATTTTACACTGCCCTAGCCCTGCTTATTTTCCCACTAAAAGTCAGTCCTGCTTCTTGTCACATCTGACATGTTACTCCTGAAATATGTAAAGTGATTACCCAAATTGAATTTAAAAAAAAAAAAAAAAAAAAGTTAGCTGAATTTCATTTGAGTGAATCTACAGAGGCTTGCTTTTCAGCCATTTCCTCTTCAATAAACCAGAGCAGTCACAATATTACTAGTCAAAGATCTATAATTGGTTTTGCTCCATCGCCCCCCATTAAACTTTAAAATTTCAATGCGGGCCCAAAACTCAAGAACAGTGAAGTGTCTCTCTCTCTACATATTCGTCTGTCTGTCTGTCTGTCTGTGTATCTGAGCACGTCTTTTTTTTTTAATCCTGATATATGCTTTCTGCGTTTGCAGAAAACAGCCAGGATGGAGGCATTCATCCGGACTTAATATATGACAGACCTTATGACTATAGCTCCGCTGCTGATATCATGACGGTAGACCGTATTGCCAAGTACGAATTCTCAACCTTAGAAAGGGGGGTCCCCCAGTGTTATCCATTGAGGGAGCCTCAGGAAGATAAAATGCACTATTTGCAGGTATATTTCCATGAATTTTTTTAATTTTAATTCCCCATTATCTTTTATTTGCAACTTATTAAGATGAAATTGTGCATGCTGCAATGGCCCTCAATACTTTTGATATTCTACTGCTGTACCTCTTCTGGAATCATTTTACATTTTTTTTGTTGTGTTATTAAATAAATTTAATATATTCCCACTTGGTATTCAGCGAATATGATGTGCTCGGCTGTTTGGAAAATGTGACTTTTCATGCTACACACGTTCAGATGACTTCCTGTCACTTATTGGGCTGCAAGTCAACTTATATTGAGAATACAAACTTTTTTTTTTTTTTTTTTAATGCAAGATATAGCCTAATTAGAATATTGACACAATTTGAAGACAGTTACACAGGGCGTGCACATCAAATCACTTGAATCGTTTGTGGCTATTGTCAGAATTATCTATAAATCACTTAGAATTGCAGAGATTCTCTACAGATTCTCAGCTGGCTAGCTTTCTAACTTATCATTACATTACCATTGCTTCAAAAATGTGTCTCATTTCTTTGGCATTGTCAGCTCTATGGAAGGAAGGAAGGAATAAAACACTTCAGGGTGTGCTGTTATAGGAAAATAATCAATGATGGGTTGGTGTAATGTGACACGACGATATAATATCTATATCATGAAAATGGTCATGATATACTTTTCTGGGATATGGATATTGTGATATGTTTTTAAAAATAATTTTTATGTTTTTTTTAATAACAAGCAACTGATTTGATAAAGTTTAAAATTGTAAATTTCCAGAATCTTAAAGATATTTCCTCAGTTTCAGTGTTCATAACTAAATGTATCATCAAATGAAAAATTTAAAGGGCTATTTTTAAATGCAACACTACTATTTTGCTGCCAGTTTGTGAGGAAATTATGTACCATATAAGTGTCTTGAAACATTATATATACATAATTATGGCTCAACCCTAGTGTGATGCAGCGTGATGTGAAGGAGAGTTACTGTTACCACTCCAAAATTGATTATTTTCCAGTTCCAAAGTGTTTTATTCCTCTTACACAACAGCAGTTTACCAACGCTAAATATTTTTTACAATTTATTAAAGAACGACACATCGTACTTTTTATCCGTTCATAGTTATGGATAATATTGTTGGACGTCCATGAAACAAGTTATTTCCTGCTATAACTGCTGTTCCTTAAGGAGTCTCTCTTTTGTGCCTTTCTTGAAGTTACTAAGACAAAAGAAAAAAAAAAAACGCAGCTTGTCATGTTACAAAGAAACCGCAAAACACAAAGCCCTCCGTCCTGAAGATTTTTCCATGCCAGAAATTTACACCCTTAACTCCGATTGTTACAAAACGCTGACACTAGAGACTCCTTCCAATAAACAGTATTCTTCTTACAGAATACTTCACCATATCAATGATTACACACATTTTTGAAAGCACGTTTAAGTGAAGTGTCCGCCGTACAAGTCCCTGTGTAAGTTACTATAGAAATGATAATGTATTAGAACAAGTGCATTGATATTAACCTCACAGCTGGAACTATGAGAATTAATTAACACCTTCTGATGAATCAGAACCTAGCATTCAGCAGCACTGCAGTATAATTGTTTATAATTGGCATGACTCAAATTTAAAAGTGTACTCAGTCCCTTCACGGGTTCCTTAAATCCTGCCAAGAATAAAACATCCAGTACTAACAGAATTTCTCGACACTTTGGCAAGTAGGTCATGCTGTGCCGGAAACTCCGAGCCAGTGTGTTGTAGAGCTACGAACTGCTTCTCTTTAGCCTGTAAACACTTTTAACACTTCTGACTGTTTCTCAGTTCCACATGACTGATCACTCCCTGTTTCAGATTATATTTTATATTATATATTATAGCATATTTTATTTCTACAGGTAACCAGTAGCTAAAAGCTATTATCCTGACACATTCATAAGGTCTGGGTTGAGATCTCTTGTTATGTGAGTCTTCAGGTGTGAAGGTGATGAGCGTTTAGCACCAGTCACTCCTAGAGCTTCACTCATGTTTTACTACAAAATAAATTTTTGTAACTTGAGCTATTTTTTCCGTTAGTTGCGGCAGTGACATTTTGCAATAAAATGCTGATGAGCTTTCCATAATTCTAAACTCACATTGCTTTGATGTGGCAATGAGCCAGCAGAATAATATGCATTTTCAGTGATTAGATACAGTTTTACTAAGTTAACCAGCATACTTATAAATATCCATCAGTCTGTTTTTTCTTCGCTTTGAGAAAATAATGTTTTAATTGCTGCCTCTCAGTTTGAGACACAGCACAGTGTTATGTAACAATACCCGAGGGATGAACATAGCAGCTGTATGGTTGGACTATATTCTTCCATGTTGGAAGTGGATAAAAATCAAATTCTAGATAAATAAATGGAACTGTAAATGTAAATGTCCCATACACTTGGCATTTTCTTAAAGCAAGAGCATGTTTTTTCTCCCAGTGTGGATCTGTGAAGATGCTAAGCTCATTTGAATGTCTGTTACTAATTTAAATCTTTTGTTAATAAATCTATCTACTGATTAAATCATCAATTACTTATCACTTTGGATATGGCGTGTATGCCAGATGCTGTAAATGTAGAAACTGGAAAACTGATCGAAAGCTCATGCAACTTTTCAGGAATAAACTAGTCGTAGTAATGTGTAGCGTATTATTTTACTGGCTCGATGGACCATCCTGCCCAGCACTAGTCCTTTCATCTAATTCTGACCACCAGTGCCATAACCAAGCAGTGCATTTGTACTCCATTGCTCATTTAAAAATGCTTTGCTTCCCTCTGCTGGCCAAAGTTCTCACACACCCGCTTTCAGCCAGCCACCCTCAATTACTGTGCACTCTTCTGCACAAGAGCAAAGTGACCATAGAGCCTTACCTGCTGTCTCATTCTTTTATGTATGTACACACATGCAAAAAAAAAAGATCTTTAATCAATTATATTTTTCTTGTGTAGTTCTCAGAACAATGTGGAATGTGAGTATTAAATCTATAGAACCAGCGATTATGGCTTGATTTGTAAGACATTTGTACACTGAGAGGGGTGCCTTTATATCAAGGAGTAAGCTTTAAATACACTCAGTGGTCAGTTTATATTGTGCATGCACCTTATATTCATTGGTCCGTTTAGCAAGTAAGGCAAACATACAGACGCCCTTTGTAAGTATACAATTACTGACTGTAAGCCTTTTGTTGCTATGTATCTTGTCTGCCCTCCATCACCCCGCGCATCATTGGAAAGGGACCAGCATAGGACCACTGTTGACTAGGTTTGTGCGATATAACGATTTAATCGTCCCTACACCATCTTACACTGCCACAATGTCCAGTGAGGTTTACTCAAATTATATTGTATTACCAAACCTGCCAACCTTAACGCATGTTGTGTAGGAGCTCCTCAAGTCACATCAGAATACGCTATGAGTTATAACTCAATTATAACTCAAAGATACTCTGGAATAATTTGCGAATGATTTGTGTTTCGGACTCTGACGCTGCCTGGAAGCCCCACCCTGTTACCCCAGCTTACCTGTCCTGTGCCGGTCAGTGCTCAGACACGTTCACCAGTGCAAATGTTGGCCATGTGGACATTAGACAACCAATATGTAAAAGCATTATATCGACAGTCTACTCATTACTACTTACATACTATTGCATCATCTGAAAACTCACCATCCAGCTGAGTTGTCATGATTGCCACTGCCAACAAGCAGTTCCCGACTACACAGCTGGTAATATTATTACTCCCTCTCATACTCCCCCCCCAAATCTTTTTTTTAAGCTATTGGTTCGGGACAATTAAATCATTAATCACAATTTTTTAATGGTAAATCGTGAGTAAGGAAGTATCAATATCGTACAACCCTATTGCTGCCTGTCAGATGTTATTTTAACAGTGGACCTATTTCAGCATAGCAGTGACACTGACACTGTGTTATGAGTGTATCAGGTGTAGCACCTTTCTTGGGGTTTTGGGGGGGTTTGAACTCTGTACACTTACTGGCCATCGTTAGATAATTATCTTGACACTCCATCTGGTAGGTTTACAGGTGTACAGCTGATTTTCCCCACAGTTCGTCTCCTCATCTAGCCCTTTATCAATGGTCAGTTTTTTAAGAGGTCCACTGTTGGCCGGATATCTCTGATTGCTAGACCTTCACTTCAGCTATCCAAGACATGTCCAAACTCATTTAGCTGATGCTTTAATCTAGACCAATTTACAGTTGAGACAGGATACAACCTTAGGGCTAAAGGGCTTGCTCAGGGACACAACAGTGTCAGCTTGGTGGTGCTTGGATTTGAACTTAAAACCTTCTCACCGGCAGCTTTAAGCCTTATCCACTGAGCCACATTATGTGAGCTTCAGGTGTTTGAAAGTCCCACCTGCTCCACCTGATACACTTGTACTACCACAAATTTTCATTAATGGGGCTGACATATTGTGCATAGCAAGAGATGGGATACAGTCAGTAAAGTGGACCCCTGTGGTGGGTGTGGCTGATCAAAGGCGTAGCTAAGTAAAGTGGCCACTGAGTGTAGCTCCTATGGCTACCTTGCCATGTTATTATCATGCCATGTTAATTCATAATGCCAGACTTTTTTTTAATGAAATACACTAATGGATAACGGATTTGAGAGCATGCCCCAGCTGTTTGTAGCCTGATGTCTATTGCATTGCAGAATGATACAACACTGAACGATAATTCTGCGTAATAAACGAGCCACGTGGTCTGTTTCTGTGTCTACATCAGGTGCCCCCTACAAGAAGATACTCCCACGACGAAACCGACATGTGGACCACAGGGCCGATTCCTTCCTACCTGCACCGCTGGGGCTCCACGGAGGACATGATGGGTGTGCCACGTTACACCTCGAGCCGGCACGAGAGGCGGCGCAGCAGCCTGGCATCGTGCCACGAGGAGAGCAGCCGCCATCAACGCGCACGTAGGACCTCCGATGGGACACGCTCTCTCCCGCGACCCCAGCGCTCTGAGGACGATTTGGGGTGCTTCAGCCGTGACGAGGTGATCAACTTCATAGACGAAACACCTCTGGCCAGCCCGATCAGGAGCCCCCGCCGTGCATCGGCACTCTCATTAGTGGCCAGCGCTCAAGAGCGCCAGATTATCCTGCTACCACATTTCCCGCTCACACATTTCGAGCGGGAGCCTCAGGCCTTGCGACGCGCCTCTGAACACAAGGGTTCACGCACCGAACTGCATCAGGGCTCACCGAGAAGGGACAGTAACAGCAGGGGGAGAGCAGAAGAAGTGGGTTTGAGCGAATGTGGATCTGATAAAGGGTGTCGTGAGCAGCGGGGGGAAGGAAAACGTGCGTCTGAACTGATTTTAACAGGCCAGAGCGTTTGGACAGCAGCACACTCGTCACTCAGGGGAAAATCAGGACAAGGGGAAGCACATGTGACTAAGAGCGAAATCCAAGGGAGCATGAACAGTTTTAGAAACTCACAGTCACCATCGTCAAGATATACTGCATTTCACTCCGGTTCCATTGGATCGACAACCTAAGATCCTGGAGCTTTTATTAATATATGTCCTATACACATCTCTTACTATTGATATGAATATTCTTGTTATACATATTCAAGTGGAATGTTTTTGTAATATGGGCGCTTCGTGATTGAGTCTTGAGAAGTGGTCTAAGGCAGAGATACGTACATTCTTTTATAGCTATTTTTAAATGTTACAAATATACAAAACATGATAATCTCGTATTGCATTCTTTGGAGTTAATATTTCAACTTAAAGAGAATCATGAGAGTAGAAAGGGCCTTTTTTTCAGCTGGTGTTTACAATAGCCACAACTAGGCATTCAAACTTTTTACTGGATTCCGATTCCACTCTTTTCACTGTTTCTGTTGTTTATGGTTGTGTGGTATGTTATTACATTATTTTATAAAATGATTCTATAAATGTACAGTAGATACAACTAGATAGAAAAAAAAACAAAACAAGGCTTGTTTTTTGTAATCATTTTCATTTTCAGCATTTTTATTTCGTGCACAAAATTTTTCAAATGATTTGTATGGAGAAGAAGTTAAAGTTTCAGATTAAGTACGTCATCAACCACCAAACCAAAGTTTAGGTTTTATTCTAATGAATCTCATATAAAGTTTCAGCATGCCCTGTTTTACACTGCTCAAATTTGTTTTAAAGTAATGGATGTCTTTGAGATATTTAAGAACATTTGGGGGAACATTTGATTGGTGGAGTAAAACCGGTTTCTTTGTCAGAGAAGGCTGTTGTTTCCATCAAATTGAAAAAAAAAAAAAAAAAAAAA
>CM040982.1:21642135-21667319 GCA_022985145.1 Pangasius djambal
GCCTCAGTCCTGCATTACTCTCTACCAGTGCTAGTACCCTCCACTCTTCTCTGCTTTTCTATGCTTTTATTCATCTGGTGGTGCCGTGGCAACCTGTTATGCGTCATCCCTCTTTTTGTCCACTGATATAATATACAGTTTCCTCCATAACAAAAAGTTTCTCATGACTGAAACAGTTGGAAATTTGCCAGGAATTGGACTCATGAGCATGCTGTTCCTCTACACATTGAGCTGAATGGTGAAGGAGGGAAGAAGGAACCCAGAATATCACAGTTTAGTTGATTCTTGTGGTTGCAAAATAAAAAAGTTTTTTTTTTAAAAAATCAACTGTGAAACGCCATATCACTTCCGGAGAGCATCCAATAAAATGCAGTGCCTGAGTTTCACCAAACATCATTCAAATTGCAGTTAAAATTGTGAGTTGTGGTCAGATGAAACTTTTCAACTTTTTGGCATGTTTTGTGAAAAAAAATGGACTGCAAGGACAAGGAAAAGTACAGTCTGGCACCTTTATTTCTGAGAGTGTTGGAAAGAGGGCTCTTTGTTTTAATTCCACCAGGCAGTAATACTCATATATTTAATGCACAAAAGAAAGCATGTGGATATATGGTGACTATGTGTTTATCCATGTTTGAGGTATTATTTTAAGAGTGCATTGTTATTCTCCTCAAGGAGACCCTGGGACTTGTGTGCAGTAAATAATAGTCTGCTCTTCAGAGCTCTTGACTGAACACACTATAATGCTAATCAAAGGTTTTATACTCTGTCCTCCAATCTTACGGTCTGTTGCTTTTCCAGCAAAGGGCCAGCAAACTTAAACACCAACCTTGTAAGTTCATAGAAGTCTATGAAAACTCCAAAACACAAGTGCGCATGATGTAGGTTTTACACATTATGTTTTATGTATATTACATTTTTACTATTAAAATTGTAATATTACTGTAAGAATGTGCTGTTAATTTAATTTGCAAAACATTTCTAACATTTCTGTTAGAAATTCTGTAACATTTCAAAAACATTTCTGAAAACAGGCTTATCATTATTTGTAGGAAAACATGTCAAGTGACATCAGGGAAAAAAATGCCAAATACCTTTCCTAGTCTTCTTAACAGTAAGGCTGCCCATGGAAAAACCTATGTGAACCACTAATGTTTCTATTTAACGCAGAATTAAATGTTTTAATTTATTCCTGGCATATTCACTGTTTAATGCTGGTTATCATACTTTTAATTCTTATACAAAGTCCATATACTATATCTTTTGCAGCTACATGGTGTTTGTGCTGTCTTTTATGAAGGTTGAGTCACTTACAAATTAAAAGCATTCATTTTTACAAGGGTCGCCAGATCTTGTCTTCTTTAAACCAGTGATCTGATGCAGATACTCTTGGGATGATATATACTAAGCCTGTATTTAAAATGATATATAATTTCAGTTGGAGATGCATGGTTTGTAGTAGTTTCAGAAGCTTTTAAATCGTGACTGGATTGGAAACAGTGCAACCTGGCAACTCTGATTTAGAGAATATAACCACCTCCTCTATAGGTGAACATACTTGATTGGTGTTTCATGAAGAAATCCAACTTCATGCATGGCAACATGAATAAATCACAAGATTGAACATCGGTAATAGTCGTAATATGTTGATTGTTGCATAGCAACATGAAAAAGGAGATTATGATAATTAAATATGCAGACGACACTATTATTTACTCTTCTCCTGCATGACTTGACACAAGCTAGTTTGTTATACATTTACACCATCAGTGTTTAAAAACTACAAATAATAAGCCAAATATAATAACTAAATTAAAAAGAAAAGGCACTCAAACACTTTGAGCCTATCCTGAATGCTATTACTCCAAGCTGCGTTTTAAATAAAGGCTTCTCCCCTGCACTTCATCAAGCTAAACATTCAAAGAATGTGGTCACTTTGACAGTGGCTCCTCATCCACAGGGGCAGGTGGAGCAGAGATTATCTCCAAATTAATATACACATAAAATTCTACATGACTATACATAAATGCAGAAAGGACATTGTTCATATCACACTCTCCAGTGTCACCCAGATGAGGAAGGGTTCCCTTTTGAGTCTGGTTCCTCTCAAGGTTTCTCCCTCATATCATCTAAGGGAGTTTTTCCTTGCCACAGTCGCCTCAGGCTTGCTCACTGGGGATAAGTTTGTCTAACATCTAGGACTGTTGCATGTTTTGTTTCTGTTTGCATGTTTTTCTGTTTCTTATGTTCTGTAAAGCTGCTTTGAGACAATGTTCATTGTTAAAAGCACTATACAAATAAAATTGAATTGAATTGAATTTATATCAGCCATTCAACAAATGTTAATCTTTCTAAAGTCCTCATTCACTAATTAGTTCTTTTAAGTGACGAATGATTTTTTTTAAAAGTTGTTTTTGCAGCATTTATAGATTTTTGCATTCATGGGGCAGCGTGCTCACTGCCCCATTTAGCTCCATAGAGTTATTATTGCACCTAGTAGTCACAAATGGGAACTACAACAAGTGCTTATAGAGGCCTGTTGGGGCAGAAATCACGCTGCCCCATACTCAGGAGAAGAGCAGTGGACAGGACAGTTGCCAGATTGGGCTAGTTTAAAAAAATACCCAACAGCTGCCAAGATCTTGCTTTATACCAAATAATGTGAATTAAATCTAATAAATTTCCACAAAAAAGCAAAGTGTAAGTACAGTCAGCATGTCTGTGATGTACAGAATTTCTATTCCATTTCTATTTTAAGATACTGTATTGGAAAGATCCGGAAAGAGGAAGCAGAAATATGGCATGGATAGTGTCCATACTTTAGAAATATGTGTGAAATACTTGTTTGTCCTTGTAAATAAAATGAAGAAAAATCTCTTTTCCCTTTTGGGCTAGTTTCAGGGCTTTTGTGTGGTTTTTGAGGTGTAGTTGGGTTGGTGAAACCTTGCAACCCTGATTAATGATCTTACCAACACAGTTGAAGAAAGGTACATCTAAAACCACTCAAAACAATCTAGACTGTATGCTGGTTGACTGCATGACTGTGGCTCAGTGGTCTTTGAGTTATAGATCTGAAAGTCATGTGATCAAATGCCAGCACTGCCATGGTTGGATCCTTCAGCAACACCCTTAACCAGTTGCATCAGCCAAACAAGCAAATGTACTGGATTATGTGTTATTTTATACTATGTATGATATTACAGTACTTTACTGTAAATATGTTAGTTATGTAAATATGTAATTTGCTGACAACTGCTAACAGTAAAATTTACAGTAATTTTTTTACAGTATAGGCACATCGGAAATACTTCAATATAAACATATTGAATATGTTTCACGGTGGAGTTTTTGTTTCTTACAGAGTAGGCTACTTTTCAAATGGTGAGACAAAAAACAGAAGATGGCCTTTTTCATGGTGTTGCATAGTCACCTCCTTTAACTGTCCTCAGCACACAGCTGCTTGTGAATAGGCCAGTGAAAAGAGGCGGAGGCGTGCCAGCGATTCTCCTCACCGCATGGTGCCATCCTCTCCAGCTTTATTCTGCCCTGCTGTGTCTGACGTAAGCCAATGAACCTAATGTTTGCATCACAGAAGACGTTTTCTAATTGTGAACTCTTATACATGTCGAATATGTAGCACATTTTGGTATCAAATACCTCACATCTCTCTATAAAATTCAAAACAGAGCCTTTTTAAGACATTTGTGTTTTGCAATTGCGGTACAGAATTTATGCCATGGCCCATTTAAACTGCTCTGGTGGTTTGTGGTGGTGCAATACTTCACTGAGATATTTTATGTTGGTTTTCTTGTCATCAGTTTGTTGTTAGAATTGTGGATACATGCTTGTTGCTTGTTCAAGGGACTACTGAGTTCTTATTTCATATACATCGTTTTGTATCTTTGACCTAAAACGTTACCCAAAAACTAATCCTAATCCCTGAATGTAATTTAAGTACAGTATATTCACAGTTCTGGGTGGAAGATACTTATTAAACGTATAAAAGATCCACTCGAGCGACAAGGTGCAGTTTAGTCCTATTTTTTTGAAAGTGTACTTTTTTTCCTTATTGCAAAAGTCAACTGATAATGAGGTCCCAGTTAGCCTATTGACCTAAAAGAGCTTTTTGCTTTGGTTTGTTTAGGCATGATACCGATTTGCCGTTGCAATTACTGAGAAAGAATGTTGGGGAAAAAAAATCTGAGCAACATTTCCATGTTGTTTTCCCATTTGTAGAATAAACTTGCGAATTCAATCAAAAGGCAGAGCTCACTAAAGGAAAATCTCTGCTATGTATGTGCTACACTTTTACATAGCTACAAAGAGACTGCATGATTTAAAAAATCATTTTATTATAAAAAAATAGACATTTACACACGCTTCATCCAAAAATATGATCTAGTTCAACATAAAGGAGTACAAATCTATATCTCTATAATAATAAACACTTTGTTTATAATATCTATACACGGCTATAAGGAGACAGAAGGTCTAGAAGATGCTACCAAGGCCGCCAGTAATTTTGCTGTAAGTTTGTAGGAGCACTGCAGCTCCGGTTAGCACTCATGTGCTTGTGTGTTGTTTTGTCTTTGTTGGAGATTTCAGTCCGTTTTCCTTCAGCGCTTTGAGACGCTTTCACTGGTTCAGAGAGGCCCATGACGTCAGCGCGAGGCGAAGTGGGCGCGCGAGGCTTCAAGGCGTCGCTGTCCGCGGTGCTGGAATCCGGAAGTCGCGCGCTGAGGCAGAGGAGCGCGTTAGACAGGTGCGCGAGCGCGTTAGACCTGAGCACAGGGTTCGCGTTGCTCATGAGAAGATACTGATGCACACCGGCTAGGCATGTCCTGAAGCCGGCCTGATACTCAGTGATAGCAGCGTTAACGGCGAATACTGTGGGAGAAAGGGAATAAAAATAGATTATTTATATGGCGTTAAACTCGAGTAACGGACAGCTAGCCGTGGATTATCCCGCTTATACCATGGTCACTTGCCAGCATTGACAAGTTATAGCTGTTATTGATGTTTTCAGTGGAAAATTTGACTGAAAGGATGAAAATAATGGTTAATTTTCATTAGTTATTTTATATACGGGTCGTTAGATCTCTTTTCCGCTCTAGATAAAGTAGTGCGATAAGATTACATTTATTTGAATTAATTATAATAACGTTGTGTGTGTGTGTGTGAGAGAGAGAGAGAGAGAGAGAGAGAGAGATTGTGAGTGTGTGAATTACCCGTGTCTGTGTTGCTAATAATGTCTACTAATAATAAAGCTGTGAGTTTAACTACTGTGTGTAACTGTAACTGTATGTTACTATGGTTACAAGTGTTTATAGGCAGCGCATTAATTTAGAACGGTGATTAAACTGACTGGAACTACTTGCGTATTAAATAGTTAGAACGCACACCTTCCAGCCAATCAGAATCGAGTATTCAGACAGAACGCACACCATGTGCTGTAATGTTCATGTCACTATGATGCACATTGACGTATGTTTAATGGATTTTTTTTTTTTTGCAAGAATACGAACCTTTCTCGGTGTCTTGAAGATGTTTCAGGTGCTTCACTGTTAGCTCCAGAATGTCCGCTTTTTCAAATTTCCGCTTCCGGATCTGAAAAATGTGTAACACGAATACATTACAAGTGTAACACGACAGTTAGCTATGTGAATAGTTCACTTGAATAATCATGTTAAAAAAAAGTGAAACTAAGTGATTCAAATGATTAAAAATAAAAGAAAGATTATAAACTACAATTTCGAATCACAATCCTAAAGCAAATAAGGTAAAATATGAAAATGCATACATTGCTGGAGTAGAAGCCTTCCAGTAGAGTTTTTAGCTGATCCAAGCAGGTATTGATGCGCGCTCTTCTCTTTTTTTCCATCAGCGGTTTGGAAATCTGGAAGAAGCACAACAGATTTCATTATTAAAATAGTTTTGGCACCCTAGGGGGAAAAAATCCTAAAACGAGTTCATCCAAAACTCGTCTCACCTTTTTACCGCCTGAAACTTTTGTCTTTATCAAGCTCTCTGAAGCCGCAACCATCCTTGCAGTGATAGAGGAACTCCAGCGCACTTGTGCTCCGTGTGCTGGAATCCGCGCTGCACGGCCCATTTATACTGAGACACCCAGTTAACATGTCAATAGGGCGCGCGCCCTTTAGCGCTTCCGCTTGACTTGCTACAGCCAATGAATATCTAGCTGTGGAGTAGCAGTTTGGTGACAGTTACATCTCACGTGGAGAGCTTTAAAGCTTGTGGGACTCCCAAATTATTGTTATATGTATATATATCTATATATAGAGAGAGAGTGAGAGAGAGTTTTGATATTTTGATATATAATTTTGAACTCAAAATCTCAGGTGCTTTACAGAAAAAAAAAAGACTCAAATATAAACTATTTAAAATGATCAGTGAATGAACTGTACAGATTTTATTACTCTAAATCAAAAATACTACTGTGTAATAGTTTGTTGTGTAATGTTTACCTTCCCTGTTGAATAAATCCAGCTTTCTCTGACCAGCTACCAGCTGCTAAAACAGGTAGGCCATCTTTACCAGCTAGTAAGTGCTTGTGGAAAGGAAACTACTACTGAATTACTACTAATGCAAGACCACAGACAACTTTTTTTTTTTAAAGAAAATAACACATTAAAAGCAATTTGATTAAAATCTCCAATACTTATTCATCACAAGTACAATACAAACTGGAAAATAACATCCCAGCTGGCTAATTTGGTCTATCAGTTGGCAAGCTCAGTGTTTTGGCAGCGAGTAAGTGGTCAGTTTTCAGCAGGGATGTTGTTTATAGTTTATTGTATAATCAGTAATTATTGTTTTTATTGCCATTTGCGCTGTCTGTCAATGCTACATGGTTTAGTGTAGCACCATGATTCGGGGGAATAATAGGCCTATTTCATTCCTAACATTACTTCTGTCTGTGATGAGAGCAACGGCAATATTCTTGTGACCTGATTTGACTGTTCCAGAGTTTATGAGTGAAGTATAAGAAATAAATATTAGCAAATCATTATATTTTCTATTATTTATTCAGGGTTATTTATTAACAGAATGTGCAGCTGTGAGGTAGGCTATGTCAGACTATCATTCATTTGCTTTTATAGAATTGGGCCTAAGTTTTAGGCACAGCTTACCAATTGAAACTTTAAAATAGTACCAAATGTCAGTATAAAGAGTGCACACCATGTGCAACCTTGGCAATACAATGTGAACCAAGACACCATCGTGTGGGGTGAAGTTGTCCTGATAGGCGTACAGAATCACCATAAAATAGGAATGTTACAAATTCTCAGTCGCTCTGTTGGGGGTACTTGTACCAGTTCTGTCCATTCAGCCTTTTCTGTGTATGTTTCACAGCGTGGGGTTGCGGGCAGAACCGTGCAAATTGTACCCACATCTTCATACAGAGCACAGACCTTTCTTAAATAATCTCTTTTGCAGTTGGCCAAAAAAAATCTTACCAACAACTTTCTTACTGAACGTACACGTTCTTTATAGTCCACTGGATTGAGATAGATGTTCGTAAATATTTTTAAACAGAGGTAGAAATGGAACAGATGTGGCCTTGAGGGCACAGAGCGAGGAGAATCAGAGGAACGCCTCCTGTCCAGGGGCCCTAAGCGCCTGATTTTCCACACTGGCTTCTCAATAGAGCCCAGGTCTTGGGAAAATCTTGGACATGGCACACACATTGTGGTCCAAATGGTTTCTTTAACAGGAGTCAGCATCTCATTCAGCCAAATGTTAATGCTAACAAATCCAATCCATTGCAGGATTTTTATTTTTATTTCCTCTACCTGGACAAGCAGGGTATAACTATGCTTATTTCATGATTAAGCAATAAATCACTCTGGTTTAGGCTTAAGTCATTTGATGTTTGAGAAGCAGTGTGGGTAAATGCATATACATCAAGTCTAAATCAATCACAAAAACAGAATTTCTGAGCATTTACAATCAGTTATGGAACCAAGAGAAGTGTTATAAACGTTAAAATGGTGTTGAATTCGATGCCAGCTTCCTGAAAAGCAATAGTTTGCCATGTTTGTTCTTCACAGGTCTTAATAACGAACTTTTATTTCCACCTTGCAAATGCCAGTTATTCTGTTGGGCTCCAGTTTTGTCTGTTGAGCCACCATTGGCAAGGTTGTTATGCAAAGTGATCCTTTTTCAATGTTGGAATAGAATTGGGTCAACATTGGCTGAATGACAGTTTTTTTCCCCTCAAAAACAAAACAAAACAAAATAAAACAAACAAAAAAACCCCCAAATTAATACTACTCTGTTCCATTACATGTTTTTGTTCCTCTCACTGTCAAACTTCAACAATCCAGTAGGCTAATTCGTGCATTTACTTATACATCACATGGAAAATACACTATTTTGAAAAAAAAAAGAGGAGTTTTTCAGAAATAAAGATATTGATGTAATATCTTGGTTTTGTTTGGTTTAATTGGCATTGACTTGGATTTACTATGAAAAAATATACATACAATAATAAAAAAGAACTTGCTCGATTACACTGATGGACCTTGTGTGTTGGCTGGGAAGGTTCTCTCATTGCTTCACGATTTACTGCTCTAACAGAGTGAAAGAAAGAAGAGAAAAGGAGCTTCGCATTTGATGTCCTCCTCAAGCGCGCGCCACGCGACACAATGAAAGGCGCTGCATTGAGAGAGCGGAGCGCTGCTCGTCTCCGGAGCAGGGAGAGAAACACACTCCCGCCCTTTCCCAGAGCCCACTGATCTTTGCATCAGCCTTTTGTCCGGCTTTGCTCTCCAGATGAGATGAGTGAAAGAATCCCTTCACTTTCAAGCACAATGTGCCCTGATTTAAATGGAAGAAGAGCTTGGGCATCGAGGCAGTCCTGCTTGTGTGGGTTTAAGCCCTCGGATTTGCACTAACTGACCAACAAACTTACTACACAAACAAAAGACACACAATTAATGCAGCAAACTAATAAACAAACTAACAAAATAAACACATCACTCTATGCCACTTGGAAATAAACTAAGAGGGGAATTATTAGTGCACTTTATATGTTTATATTTGTGAAATATCTATATGATGTGATGCATATTTATCTATTAAAACCCTTCCGTGTCAGTGCAGGTTGTGTTTGCTGTGAAGGGTAACTCCACTAGCCGTAGTTAATTGGGGCAATTTGTAGTCTAATTAGCTCGCGCTGCTCCAAGCTGCCTGAAATCAGATGTTTCTAAAGCCAGCATTGTCTCACTATAGGCAATGTCTCGCGCTCTCTTTCTTTCTTTCTTTCTTTTTTTTTTGATGGACAAAGCATTGCATGTTGACAGGTAGCATAACGCATGTAGATTTGTTAACATCCAACGCTTATTTAGTCACACAGGACAGACTTTTCTGGATGCATCCGCAATAAACTTGCATGTAATGCACCGCAAAATTGGTGCAAATCACGACAGCGCGCATAAAGCAGCGCTAAATCGCTATGAAATTGAAGCAAAGCACCCTGGCGCATAAAGACTGCTTCAGCTCCATTGTGCTGCTTGGACGCTGCGTTTTCACGCCGTTTTCACGCTCCAGTGTAACACGTTGCACCGTATTAGTGCAATTTTCAGAAAGCAAAAGTTTACCCCCCCCCCTTTTTTTAAATCCTAAATAATTTTTTTCTTTCCAATTTAGTTTTCAATCACTGCTATGATATTTATTTCAGAAAAATGATACATTTGGGCAGAAAACAACAATTTATTTTTAATTACTTATTCATTTGATTTATTTAAGTAGAAGAACACCTGCACATTTTGCAGTGCAGAGCTGCAACAAATCAAAATTGAAATATAAAAGCATAGGAGAATAAACATGGAGTCAAAGTTCAATCACCAACAATAAACAGAGTGTAAACAGAGAATCAACTTCAAAGTTTAATGTGTGTAAGAATTTAATTGTATATATGTAACAAATAATAATAATAATAATTCTGCTCTATCAAAGATTCTCCTTAACTCCTTTAAAGAGCCTCGTCAGTAACAATGAAGCAGGAACGACTTGTACTCATCCTTGTGCATAATAATGAGATGCGTTGAAGCAACAAGTTGAGTGGATGTTTATGAAAAGCCTGCTCTGCACTGAGGCGCTTTCACTGCTCGCTCTCTGTAACTCATTAACCTCAGCTCCTTCTCTAGCTGCACTCAGCAGGGCATCCTGCAGTCATTTCACGCATTCTCAGACTTGTTAACAACAATTAGTGAGGCAATTATACAATTACCTGCAATAAACTTTTTCTTTCTCAGGGAAATAATCATTTTTTTTCATTAGCACGTGAATGTAAAGACAAAGCACCTACACGAACTTGGAGCGGGGGTGGGGGGGTTGGGGGACGACGACTATGGAGACATGTGCATGCGCATGCGCGCGAGGTGACTTCCCTTTTCCCTGATCATCATTAGGCTCTAACCTTCTAGATAAGTGTTTCTGTGGTTATTCCCAGGAATCACAAACACAAGTGTGAAATATATTAGTCATTACATTTTTATCACCTTATAAAGAAAACTAGCCAAAGGATTTGACATCTTCTCTAGCTCAGGATTGATGCTGAACACACACCCCCTTAGGTTACACGAATGAGGCCTAAGTCATGTTATTTCTCTATATGCTATCAAGCAGTTCCACTGGCAGGGCTTACTAAGATAAGTTTTGACTTTCACTTATCAGGCCAGAAAATAAATACTGCTATACTGTTATACTGTCCTAACTACACCTGATATCTCTTTACACCTGAAATCACCCTTTATTGTAAAGTAGGCTAGATCTTTTTCTAAATATCTTACAATATAACTGCAATGTAATATTTTGCATCTCTTAATATCCCCAGTTTCTAAAGTAGGCAAAACAATCAAGGTATTATGAATTAAGGGATGTCCCAGGCTGCAAGCTGATAATTTGGCAAAGTTAGGACAACGTCAGCCATTCTGTTGGGCTAACTTGGAGACAATATCATTTTTTTCCCCACTGGGCCAACTTTGAGCCACCAGGGCCAAGAGACTTTCAGTCACCTTTAAATCCACTTTGCCATGGTCAGCCATTCTGTTTTGTCAGTGTTGGCCCAGCATTTGGGCCAACTTAAGTTTGCTACCTGCTGTGTGTGTGTGTGTGTGTGTGTGTGTATACATATGCTAAAAAAATGTCACAATATAAATAGGAAAAAAGAACCGAATAAATGTCAGTAACTGGCTCTGTGCATGCATGCATCATTTCTAGTTGTGCATTGTTTCCTAGTGCTGTAGTCTTCATATGCAAAATATGCAAAATAACTTAACGCAGGCCATCCCTGAACAGTAGCACAGGTCATCTGAAAGCGAAACAAATCGTAGAACCGCCTCAAAACCATTCAGAGATTCAATACAAAATAAGAGGAATCAAATGGCTCTCCACAAGGTTAAACAACAAACCCAAGCATACTGTGCACAAACAGCAACCGGCGCGCGACTTTAGCACAAAGTTTCATCTAACCTGCATGAGATAAAAGGGTTTAAAAAAAAAAAAAAGGCACATCACGTCTCTGTTTGCTTTGCTCTGATCAAACACGTTCTATCATGAATTTCTATAGACTGGTCTGTAGGTTATTTAAGAGTCTTTATTTTGGTGCAGGCGCACAATGGCCTGTGTTTGGCTGTGTGCACCGGGGTTAGGCGCTGAAAGGACCAGAGGCGCGCATTAACATCGCTTTGGGTTTTCTCAAGCCCTGAAATGAACTGGCGGAAAGTAACTTTATAACCCGCTGAAGGATGAAGCCTTTGTCCAGACCCTTCTTAAAAAACAGAAGAGACTAACAAAAGGGAAGCCGTCTCATTGTTCGGCACTAAATCTTTGGTCAGTGATGCGCCTTGAATTGCAAAACATCTGCCATTTGCTTTTTGGACTTTGGAAAGCGCATTTGTATAAGAATGAGAAATGGGCTAGTTCGTGGACACTGCTTTTGGCAAAAAAAAAAAAAAGGAGTAATGACAAAAGAGGCGCGAGCACAGAGAAGCTACAGAAGCAAAAGCTTCATTTACACAGCCTAATATTAGAGTTATAGGGAAAAAAACTGTGAAACATAATCCTTAATTTTGGGTTCTTTTCCATAAATTTCATGTAATGATGTGTGCAAGTGTGAAAACCCTATGAAGGTGCATTTTTGTTTGAAGAAAATTTAAAAAAAAAATTGCACGTGAACTCAGGTATAGGCTATAGGTGACACGTGAATAATAGATGATCACAAGTGAAAAATATTTGTTCGTGTGAGAGATCATATCAAATCAATCAAATAGAAATGAAAGCTCGTGAAAAAATATGTGAAAAATAAAACCACATGCACTAGATGTGAAAAATGTGTGAAGTGTCTAAAAAAGCATGTAAAGTTCACACTAATATTGGAAATAGTGTGTTCAGAACTGGTTGTGTGTGTGTGTGTGTGTGTGTGTGTGTGTGTGTGTAAGAATATGTTCACTGGTGCCTATAAGACCAAGAAAGCAACAACCTTTGAAGCTTTAACATCTCATGAAGGGACACAGATGAAGGAATTTCCACATACTGTATTTCTATAACTAAGAGGGGTCTATAATATAAAGCATAACATAACATAAAGATTTTCTGCCCATAGAAGATCTACAAAACAACCAGTGCTGATTAAGATCAGTTAATGCAACATTACGGTTTTAGTTCAACACATGGGATATTGATGTATAGACTGTGTTTTTGAAACTGAAAAAAAAGCCACAGAAATGTAATTTATTGGAAGATTTGAAAAGCATATGGAGCTACTCTTTCAGTGTGTTCGTTTAGATTTTGAAAAATAATTTAACTAGAATTTCATTAATTTTGGATTAGATACAAATGTTCTTAGATCTAAAAACAGTGTATATATTTAAAAAAAACATTTTACGATTTAAGATTTTTTAAGACTATCAATGTAATTAAAAACATTTTAATAATAATAATAAAAAAAGATATCACGATACTGGCAAAATCTCAGAAAGTGTATTGTGACACAATTTATCACGATATGGATGTTATATCATTATATTGCCCTACACACACACACACACATTTGTTTGTTTGTGTGTTTAGGACTAAGTCTTAGTTTTTTTTGTGATAGATATTGCATTTGCAAAATAGTAATACTACTACTACTACTACTACTAATAATAATAATAATAATAGCCTGCAGTCTGGTCTGTAGCTGAAGTAAACGGCGTGGGTGGCATGTGTTGCTCTCTTGACGTAAAATTGGGATAAAATCGACAAATTGCCGTTTTCGTGCATTTAGAGAGAATATATAGGAGGTCTGTATTGCACGCTGGGTCTCGCTATTGAAGCGATTCGTTCCTGCATTCACGGTCCGGCCTCCTGTTAACAAGCGCGCTCAATGGCCGGAAAAAGCCGCAAGTCAGCTGTGAAATGAGCAGCGCTGAGGGGCCTGAGCTCCTCTCATCTCCTCTTAACTCCTCTCATCTCCTCTCAGCTCCTCTCATCTCCTCTTAACTCCTCTCAGCTCCTCTTAACTCCTCTTATCTCCTCTTAACTCCAGATGCGGAGCCTGCCTACACCCATTCTCCTCGTTACATTAACAAGCTCAGATAAACAAAGATTTACAAAGATAAAAAAAATCAGTAAAAGGTTAGTGTGTGAAGACGGTTAAAATGAAAAAGTGTGGTTAAAATAAAATAATCTAAGCTGGATATGCAGGGCATGCACATGCATATAATAAGTAATAGAATTGAAACTTATAAGTGGCCTAGTCATATTTTTATTAAACGTTCAGCTGCTTTGAATTTTAAATATTTTGCAGCTGGAATAGGATAGTGTATTAACATTGCACTCTTGAAGTGCATGATGATGTGCTTGAATGGAATGCTTCACAGAGTGAGAACAAAAACCAGAGAAAAGAATAGTCAGTTTCTGTTTATTCCAATGTTGATGTATGATGTAAATTAGCCCACTAACAAATTCAGATTCATGGTACACTACATTATCTCTTTTAACATTCATATTCATAAACACATTCTATAAGCACAGAAACATCCCTACAGTAAAGTACAAATTCAACAGTAATTCTACTTTTCTACAGGGTCAGATAACTCTATAATCCCACGTGTACTGGATTAGTATTTTGAGTCATGCATAAGAGGTTTAAAAGCCCACTACCTATAACTGAGTTTTTATTTAACCAGAGATGAACAATATGATGACTGACAAATTAAAGGGGGGAAATGGTGGCACTGTTATGCTGTGGGGTCATTTACTGAATAGTTTGATGAGTCTGTATATGATGTAAATCATATACTATGGCCTTCACAATGACCAGAAACCCAGCTGAACACCTTTGGATGATTTAATAGTATTAGACAGTGTCTCCACCACCATCATCAAAACAACAACTGAGGCAATATCTTTAGGAAGAATGGTGTTCATCTCTCCAGTACAGTTCCAGAGACTTGCCAAATCGATGCCAAGGCACACTGAAGCTACAAGGTGGCTCAGCACCTTACTTGTTTCCCCTGAATTTGCCAGCTATCTGTATGTAGTTCACCAACTTGCAAATTATAAACAGTAAAAACACACCAACAAAATAAGTCTAGCTATACAAACTGAAAGAACATTGACAAAGCATTGTTAAATAACACAATATACTGAAGCACTATTCATATGAGAGGTTCCTATTTTGGATCTGCCCATCTATAACACTCTCTCCCAGTGTATCAAAAGAGTTGAACTTCTAGTGTATTTTTATGACCAATATCTGCTTCAAATTTAGAGGATTGAGGATTATACTAATTGAGTTGCTATCAGATGTTGGTCCGAACCCTTAACAATTAACACCCAGGATAGTCATTTTGCCATTCTAAGTGAAATACATGTATGCCATCCGTTCTAAGTATTCCATATCACAACCAATAGGCAACTACACTCAAAAAACTCTCATACTTGTTAAGTAGACTAAGAACAACCACAACTACTTTAAAAAAGCGATGAAACAAAATGAATGGCAGTGGACTCAATCTAGTCTACATCCTACTTATGGTTTGAGTATAATTCTGAATTGATGTCTGAAAGTATGCTTGAGTGTTCTTTTTTGGATGAAAAATGATTACATAAGATTTTGGGATGAAGTAGCTCAGTAGGATACCATATGAACTAGACAACTGTGCCCCTGCCTTAAAAAATTGGATGTACAACCCTGGAGGAAATTTAGCTACTGTAAAGTAAAAAGACCAGATGATAAAGAACAAAAGCATGCTGAACGTTATAGATTTAGCCTCGTTGTAGTTTTTCGGTAGATCAGCGCTCATATAGGAAAAGGAGAAACAGAGGATACTGAGGGACCAAGTGAAGAACAGATTTGCAAATAATGCCTGTTCGTTCCCTGCTGAACAGCTAAGGATGGTTTCAACTGATGTATTCGTTTTGGCAGGAATGGGTGTTTTTAGACTCATCCATAAAGCACAAATGAGTATTTGAAAAGACGAAAGGGTAGCAATGACAATCCACTGGCCATTACGTTGCACCCACAATCTGTAGATCTTGGGAAACTTGGCAGCCATTTTAAAAACGCAGAAAATCTGAAAGGAGCGCACTGTCATGCAGGAAAGGCAGACGGTGTAGAAAAAGTAAAAAATCACATTTCTGAAAATGCAGTGGATCTCTGTTGGCCGTCCCAAGAAAAAGAAAATACTTACACTGCACAAAGCCAAAGAAGCTAGCATGACGAAACACATATTGCCTCCAGCAGATTTCACAACGGGTGTGTTATAATTGTATAAGAACAGTATGATAACGGCAACACATAAAACCAGCAGAGAGACAGCAGATACAGTAAGGAATATGGAAAGAGGGTCTGTGTACTGAAGATACAGAATGGCACGCTTCTGGCAAGATGTGCTTCTCTCTTCAGACCACTCGTCTACATTACACAAGTTGCAAGTGTATGGGTCTTCTGAAAGAATAAAGGCAGGCAAAGAGAGAGGAGTCAGCTGGAGAAGGTCTTGTTGCCTGTTCACAATCCACTATAACTACACTTTAAAATATCCATATTATTTTTGCATTAATGTGTGATTAATCGGACATCTCATGCATCACATCCTTTTCATGAGTCATCCATTACAGGTTATGAAAATTTACTTCTTAGTGTGCCACAACGTTCACACAACCCTTTTACCTGAATACATTCACCCCTATGAAATATCTGGAATATTCCACAAGTCACATGTTCAACAGGTCAGATCAGAATTTCTGGAAGATCATGGGATGAAGAAAAGAGGTTCTCTCATTCTGTTTTCTTTATTTTCAATTATATTGTGATACTGCCTGAAAAGATCACTTGAAAGTACAACCCTGTTACCTGCTAGTCTAAAAGTAAATTACAATAAAATGAGTTGGTTCTGAGATCAGCAAAGGCATAGCGTTTTTGGATTAGCTTGGAGAATAAAAATGGGCTGACATGGAATGTTTACAGAGATGCTTTGTGAATAAAAGCTCGAAATAGAAAACCAAACTCCTAGTTTAGAATAATTTATAAGTGCAGGTCTGAATACTTACGTGTATAGTTTACATAGGTGTTGGTTTCACACATCTTACAATGAAAACAGCATGCATAATTTTGGTCCTTTTCCCTTCTGAATCCCTCCATACATTCAACTGAGCAGTTTGCAAAAGGAATCTTATGAAAGCAAGAAGGCCATTGTCAATATATACTTAGAATTGTGATGTAGTATGTGATGAATTAAGGTTTAACTTACAGAAGCATCACTGTCCCAGCCTATAAGGGAGTTGTTGATGGTGAAAGTAATTTCTGGATATGAGCTGTACGTGCCAATTCTCTCAAAAACTGGAGGACTGGTTTCAAGGCTCCAGAAAACCACATCATAAAAGACAGGTAGATCGCCATTTTGATCATATTTTACTTTACGGCCATTAAGAGGAAAATCCAGCTTTTTCATTTCCTTCAAAAGCTGCAGAATATCAGACAAAATGGTTGGTGCACATTTCATGCAAAAAACAAAAAAACAAACAAAAAAAAAAAACAATCATTAAGCATATATTATGAATATTTAATTATAACAAATTTAAAAGTTTTCCCCTTCTTTCAAAACAACATACCATGAAGGGATAAACTGGAATGCTTTTGTTGCAACCATCTGCATCACAGTGTAGAACTTTGTGTAAAGCATTTGCCATGGTGTAGATCGCAGCATAAACAGGAAAAGAAAATGTGGGATTTTCATTTAAAATCTCCTCTGAACTCAAAAGTGAGCAGTTATGACAGTCTTGGTTACACATTTTTTCTATTGGCTGAGGAGGATGAATTTCACCATCTTTCAAATATTTATCACTGCTTTTACTCTCTCTGTTGTAGACGAACTGCTTAAATCCAGGAAAAGACATTAGCTTTTCTGTAATGCCAAAGATTTTCCCAATGTTTCGTATTCCTGGTTCAAGCGGGAGCTGCTTATTCATAGACCACACCTCACCAGCAATCCAAACTTTATTTCTGATGTTGTTCTTTATAGCTGTTCTGATTAGGTTTTTTGCTACTTCTTGGGACGAAAAAACCACTATGACTTTAATGTTGCGTTTTTCAATTGTACTCAGTGTGGAAGTGTAGTTAGAGGTTTCGACAAGTAAATCCTGGTAGGCCAAACAGATGTTATTTTTTTTGGCATACTGAGAAAAAAAATTCAGGCCATTTTGGCTGTAGTCATCCCAACTGCCAATAAAGGCGACCCAGTTCCATCCAAACCATTTAATAATGTGAATAATTATATTTATAAGGTCTTTGTTGTTAGGCACTGTTCTTAAAAAAGAAGGGTACATGTTTTTATTACTCAGTCGATAACTTGATGATCCATAATTCACCTATAAACAAAAGAATGAAAAAAAAAAAGTTAAATAAATTACAGCAATCGTTAGTCAATGCAGTCAATTTAAAGTTAGGCAAGAGAATAGTATTTCCTTACCATTGGAACAAGGGCCAACGTGAATAAAGGTGCCACTGTAATTGTGCTACTGCTCCCATATGGCCCTGTCACAGCAATTATTTTAGGCTTATATTTGTTTAAATATCTCTGAACTGGAATGGATCCATTTTCAGAGATGAAACTGAACACAGAGGGAAAATTCTGCATATCTGAACAAAAGTCAAAGATCTCGTAGCCGAGTGAGACATTAGGTAGGAGAGTGGAAGAGTTATTAATCTCTTCCACTGTAAACCTCATCATCTCCATCATCCGATAAGATGACTCATCAAAACCATATCTGGAGTAAAGGAACAGGAGAAATTTGAAAGAAATTCTTAATCCTTAAGATAAAATAATAAAATTTTGGCTGTAGGTATGAACAGAAGGTTTATACATTGTAATTAGCAATAACACATTTTTTGCCACTTCTTAAACTGATTCTGAGTTTCATCTATCACTCCAGAGAACTTACAACCGTGTATACGAGCCCTACATGTGGATAATTTGTCCTTTGTGTCATTGTTGCCTATATGAAATAACCAAATTGGAATTTTAACCCAGTTTGCCATGTAATAATAATAATAATAGTAATAATAATAATAATAATTGATAAGAAATTAATTAAAATTCTTGGTATATGTATTTGTATCTCTACTAATGTCTATGGAGTAGGAAATGCTAGTTTTCAGGGTGCATATTCACTTTATAACTATGTTGCACTTTGCAGACTACAAATTTTTGTAACTCAAACATTAGGAAAGAAAGCATGTCACTTACCTGTAACACTCAAGTGCCACTGGGTAGGACTGGTGTACTGCTGTAGTAACGCTATTTAATGAAAATAACCCACCCAACAAATAATCTCCTTGCAAGCTATATTCAGATGCTGAGCAGGTGACTTTGAAAAAGAATTGACTACTAAAATCCAAAAGGAAAACATAAATGGTAAGCCACTGCATTTTGCCAGGTGAAACATTTCATGACAAAGATGTGTTTTAAAAGTCAAAAAGAATGAGGGGAAGTAACATCCGTGTCCACTTTACATATGTGAATTTGAGTAAACCACTACATGCATCATTACACAACCAGTTTCTGTCGAACACGGTATTACATTAACAAACTGTTGCACAGTCTCTATAATTACAAAATAACCTTTATACATTATAATCAAAACACAAAGTAAGATACATAAAAGGTCTCTGCAAAATGAGTATCTGAATGCCGATCTTCCAAAAGAAAGTAACCCAATGTGCATACAGGAAAACCCCAAATAAATGAGTGGATTACCGAAATGAGTGTAGATGTTTCTTGACAGATATACTGCATTATCCAGTCAAGTGATATCCTACCATGCTCTGTGGCATGCATAAAAATGCCAAGTGACTTTGAAAGATGTTTCTTTATTGGGGCAAGGATGGTAGGAGCTTCAGTCACAAAGACTTGCTCAGCTGGCTTTATTTCAATAAGAACAGTGAATAAAGTGAGATCTATGGGGCGAGACATCAGTAATATTGTGGTCAAAAGTGCACCTTCAATGTCCGTAAAGCATGTGCATTTGTGTGATATGTAAGGAAAAATATAAGTGCAAATGTTTTTCAGGTGACTGAGAATGTCAATGCAGGATGTGATCAGACTGTCTGCAAGAAGAGCTCTTCAGCAACTACACAGAGAGGGATATTATAGTAGGGTTGCAGACAAATGCAAGACAAATGCAAATTTGAGACTTTAGTGGTGCAAAAACATAGGTACCACAAGGGGGTCTGGTGGCTCTGCTCTGCTGTGGGGGCATTTTGCTGACACAGTTTGGGTTCACTTGTCCCCTCAGAGCTGAGGTATTCAAACTGCAAGGCACAAGTGAAGGAACTGCGGGGGAGACGCGAGGAGATGAAACAGCAGAACGCAAAAAATATCTCAAAAGAGCAGTCTTCTTTGTTCCCTAATAAAAACAGCAGATGAGCCAATCAACATGTGAATCCGGAATGACTGACAGTTATGCAGGTGTTTTGAGCTCTCCACTCGAAAGATATGGCACTCTCGCTTTCTGTTACAGTAAACAGAAAGTTTATTTTAATTCATTAATGTAAAATAAAGTCTATCAATGTATGCCCGACTTAACTATCATTAACTACTAAGTATATAATATCAGTTTACTATATTTATTAAGGACACCACAGGAATATTTAAACCAAATTTTTATTTTTGTCAGACAGACTAAAAAAAAGAAAAAAAAGAAAAAAAAAATGATTAGGAAAAAACATTAAATATGCCTACAATGAAGTGTAAAATCTAACACTTCACAAATAAAGTTGATGGTAATTTTAATTAGACTGTGATGTGAAATGCAGTTTGTTTGCTTTGCTCTCCTGCCCTGAGGTCACACCATTAACTCACAAATATTCAGAATGTTTGTACGCAATTTGTACGCATGCACGTTACAGTTAAGGGTAGCCCGTTTGCGAGGGGGCATGGAAAAAGTGGTTTGGTCTTTCAGCTTCATTTAACACAGCCCATTGCAAAGCTTTATTAACAAAAATGTTGAAAGGTTAAAAAAATTAAAAGGTAATATAGTTGCCTCTCAGAAACTTTCAACTGAGCCTATATTATGCTTATAGCACAGAAAAGTCCATAACATTATGGTAAATTAAAATGAATTCATAATAAATGTTAATAAAATCACATTAAATCACAAACTCCAAAAGACTAATAAAAAGGACTTCGGGTAGCTGATGTTCCACTAGTGAGGAATAATTCTATTTGTTCAGTTACTTAATTTTATATTTCCATAAAATTACAGTATTTATCTGCTTTTCTGAAAGGCAGATGGTGTGACCATAGTTTTCCTGTGACAGTCAGAAACCAGGAGGGACATAAGACATGCAATTTTTTTAAAGTACTATATCGAAAATGTACTGTTATGTTTCATACTGTTTAATGTGTTTACCACTCTTCAATGTTCTGCTGTATACGACTTTGACTTTGTTTTTATATAAATTTTAATTTGCAGTTAATAATAGGCAATACTGATCCTATTTCTATTCTGCAGGATGACAATATCCCCATCCACAGGGCACAAGGGCTCACTGAATGGCTTGATGAGGATAAAAATTATGTTAAACCATATGCTATGACCTTCGCAGTCACCAGATCTCGACTCAATTGAACACCTATGAGAGATTTTGGAATGATGTGTTAGACAGCACTCTCCACTACCATTATCAAGACACCAACTGAGGGAATATCTTATGGATATCTTTTTCCTATAATTTTTTTCCCTTTAATTTTTCTCTTTTACCCATCTGTATGTTAAAATAATGCATTATTAAGAAAGTGAAATGAACAAGAAAGAACAAAATTGTACAGAAATATTTGCAGACCAATACTAGCAGATCACAAACAAGTATTACTTACTGATGTTGACAAACTATATTTTGACATAATTTTTCTTTGAATGGAATGAACAATGATCATAAACAAGCAAGAGCCTCATTTAGTTTAGGGAATTTACATTTACATTTATAGTATTTGGCAGACACCCTTATCCAGAGCGACTTACAGAAGTGTTTTGAAATCTCTATCAATAAATACATCCTGATACTGGTTCACTAGGTCACAAACTAAGAATACCATCAGTCTAAAAATGCTGTTGTGGAGATAATATAGTAACAGAAGCATACAGGCAACACATTTTTTAAAAATGCTAATTTAAGTATTTCAGGAAGGGGTAGGTCTTTAAACATCATTTGAAGACTGCCAGTGACTCAGCTGTTCGGACATCTAGGGGAAATTCATTCCACCACCTAGGTGCCAGAACAGAGAAGAGTCTTGATGCATGCCTTCCTTGTACCCTGAGAGATGGTGGGAGCAGTGCTAGAGGATCGGAGGGAGTGTGGTGCAATGTGGGGTGCGATAAGTGCTTCGAGGAAAGTGGGTGCTGATCCGTTTTTGGCTTTGTAGGCAAGCATCAGTGTTTTAAATCTGATGTAGGCAGCTACAGGAAACCAGTGGCGGAAGCATAGCAATGGGCTGGTGTGGGAGAACTTAGGAAGGTTGAAAACCAGTTGCGCAGCTGCATTTTGGATCATTTGCAGAAGTCGAATGGTGTTCAGAGACGGACCTGCCAGGAGCAAGTTGCAGTAGTCCAGTCTCAAAATGACAAGGGACTGAACAAGCACCTGAGTGGCCTGTGTGGATAGAAATGGACGATTACTTCTGATGTTGTAAAGGAGGAATCGACATGAGCATGTCAGATTAACAATGTGAGAGGAAAAGGACAGTTGATTGTCTATGGTTACCCCAAGGTTGCATGCAGTAACCGAAGGTGAGATCAGAGAGTTGTCTGAGAGAAGCAAATCACTGCCATGCTGCGCCACAAATTCCAAGACTCGTGAGGGTGGACAAGAGAGTCTTGTGGTTGATTGTGTCAAGCTGATCTAGCAGCATGTAGCTTCTCAGTGACGACCAAAAGGGCAGTCTCTGTGGAATGTGCTGCTTTGAAGCTAGACTGGTTAAGCTTGGAGGGTGTTCTGTGAGACATAGAGAGAGAGTGCTTGGAGAGATAGAGAGGTTGTAGACAGGGCGTTCTTGAGAAAGAAGAGAGAGAAGTGATACCGGTCGATAGTTGCTGATGTCTGAGGGATCCAGAGTAGGTTTCTTCAGGAAGAGAATAACTCTTGCTCTCTTGAATGCAGTTGATACATGACCAGATGTTATGGAGCCATTGATGATAGTAGTGATGAAGGGGAGGAGGTCTTGTGAGAGGGTCTGGAGCATTGTGGAAGTGACTGTATCCACTGGGCAGGTGGTAGGGTTGCAGGACAAGATGACTTGCAGGATCTCTTTTGTTGCTAGATTAGAAAACTGCCAGTGAAAGAGAAGAGTTCCTCTGTCAAGCGCGTGTAACAGCCAATATAATGCAGCGGAGAAGGCAGACTCCCTTTTCTGCTACCCCAATCAACGTGTTGTGTAATTGCTGCTGAGCAAAAGTATAATCGGTGAATCTGTTGTGTGAATATGAAGTGGTCATTTGATCTTTTTGAGGTAAACAGTAAAACCGTGTAGGGAGACAGTGGCCTATTCATTTGGGTTTTATCCCCTTTCTGTTTTTCTCCTGTTTTTACGTTAGTCAGGGAGAGAGGTAAGACAACTGTCTTTTATTTGCTTTTCTTTTGGTAGGTAATTTATATTGTTTAAACTCTTTAGGAAGATCTTGTTTTGTTTATTATTTTGGCATTGCCCTCTCCTGACGATTTGGTTGTTTTCTGTTTATCGATCTTTGTTTATGTTATTTAATTGGCTTTGCTAAGCCGGCAATAAAACCACTTCATTTGAGGATATTCCGTGTTTGGGTAGTGTTCATTAAAAATGTTGTGGGTGTAAACTTGAGCTGGGATAGGAGAAAAGGAGATTTCTCCATGCTTGATGTCATTTTTCGTTGGCTATTTTTTTTTTTTTGTTACTTCCTCCCTAACCCCTAGACTAAGGAGGAAACATAACAAGGGGAATCCTGAGTGTGTAGTGTAGGAGTGAAGGTCTGGCAGATTTGTTCAATCTTCCTATCACAAAAGGTGGCAATGTCTTGAGCAGTCAGGGAGCACAGTGCAGGAGTTGCCGGTGGGTTAAGTAGTGAAGAAAAGATGTTGTGGAGCTTGCGAGGTTCTTGTGCAGAAGTTTCCAGCTTTTCCTTGTAGAAGGCAGGCTTAGCAGAGGTCAATTCAGATGAGAATTTGGACAGGCGAGTGTGGTAAGAGGCAAGTTGTGATTTCCTCCACTTCCTCTCTGCTGTCCTTAATTCTCTCCGATTGCTGTGTAACACATCTGAGAGCCAAAGAACAGGGCAAGCTATAAAACAGGTCCAGGGCACCCTGGACCACACCAACACCCCCCCACCCCATCCCCGTGTGTGGGAGGGAAGCTGTTAAATGCCAAGGAGAAAGAAGGAATGCAGAAGGGGGAGAATGCAACAGAACTGGAGTTTGTTGGAGGGGACGATGAAGTCTCTGAGGACAGTAAGAGGGGTGCTGTCAGTAGGGAAAAGATTGAGGAGTGTGTCCATTTCTTCAACAAAGTCTCCTATGGTGACAAGGAGGGTGGTAGATAGCAATGATGAGAAGTTTGATCGGGGAGGCAACTGAGAAGAACAGCTTTCTTTACAGCAGAATGGCAATTCCAGATCCCACCTACAACTGCTATTTGAAACTGAGACAACAGAGGAGGGTAGATGAGGTTACTGGTAGTTCGGCCTCTGGTTTGTGGATGAGAGCTTCTGGGTCTGTGAGAGGTGACAACAGAGATAGGCCTGGGCACATGTCTGGGGCACAGTAGCTTAGTGGTTAGCATGTTTGCCTCATACCTGTGGGGGTTCAATTCCCACTGCTGCTGTGTGTGTGTGGAGTTTGCATGTGCTCCCTGTGCTTTGGGGTTTTCCTCCAGGAACTTTGGTTTGGCGTGTCCCCTGCCTTGTACCCCAAGTTCCCTGGGATAGCCTCAACTGTGTAGAATAAGTGGTATGGATGGATAATTAATTGATAATTACTGAGCCAAGAAGACCAGAAAATGCTCCACTGATTTCAGTGGATATTCAGTTATGATTTCTTTAAGTCTACATTCTGCTAATAGTCTGTGTATATGTCTGGATTGATGACTGAAAGTATGCCTGTGTGTTCTTTTTGGGTTGGAAAATAATGATGTAGGCCCTTGGCATATAGAAACTAAAAATAATTCCATATGAACTGGACAGCTGTGCTACTGCATTGAGAAGCTGTATCTGAGCTCCTCTGAACACAATGTATGCTGTGAAATATGCAATCCAGCCCAGGTAAAATACAAGCAAGCTAAACGTGATGGACTTTGCTTCATTGTAGCTTTTTGGAAGATCTTTGCCCATGTAGGACAAACAGAAACAGACTACACTAAGAAACCAGAGACAAGACCAAACGAAGGTGGATGTAACCATTGAACCCATATCACATGTCAAAATAGTCTGATCTTTAAAAGACATACTGTCATTGTAGGGTTTGGGTCTTCCAGTTAGAAGCCATATCGCACAAGCAACAAGCTGTATGAAAGAGTAGACAATAATGCAAAGCCACTGACCATTGTTCTTCATCCACCAGTGGTAGACATCTGGAAACTGGGCAGCCATTTTGAAGACACAAACAATTTGAAAGGAACGTACACCCATACAAGAAAGGCAAATAGTGTAGA
>CM040982.1:21667419-21678038 GCA_022985145.1 Pangasius djambal
GCTGTATGAAAGAGTAGACAATAATGCAAAGCCACTGACCATTGTTCTTCATCCACCAGTGGTAGACATCTGGAAACTGGGCAGCCATTTTGAAGACACAAACAATTTGAAAGGAACGTACACCCATACAAGAAAGGCAAATAGTGTAGAAAAATATGAAAAAGACATTCCTTAAAGCACAATTCACTGGGTCTGGCACCCCAAAGTAAAAGAACAACCCGATGTTGGCCAGAATCAAACAAAACAACATAAGGAAGCACATATTACCACCAGCAGACTTTACCACCGGAGTGTTGTAGTTGATGCCAAAAAGGATTATGAGTCCAATGGAGACAGCAATGAAGGCCACAGCACATACCAAGAATAGTATGGACAGGGGGTCCTCGTGTTGAAGATAGACAATAGTGCGTTTTTTGCAGATTATGCTCTTTTCATCAGACCAGTAACCCTCTTCACATGGAGCACAAGTGTAAGCATCCGCTGAAACAAAACAACATTATATAATTATTATAATTTAATTTAACCATGGACTTATCTTCACAAATCCCACTACGGTGTTCTCCTCAGCTCTGCCCTGACAGCACCTCCTGATCATTACCACCAGTTTCTTGTTATTAGTCTTGTTTCATCTTGTTGGTCTTGAGTACACTTTTGCAGAAAAAAAATGTTCTTCAATGGTTCTTCAAAGGTTCTTGAAATGGTTCTAGTTTGGGAAACAATTTATATTCTAGGGCTCTACAATTTCTAAGTCATTTCTCTGGTTTCTTAGGCTACATGTCCTCTGTTTACCTATAGCCTTTGATTCCTCCTAGTCTTCTATTTTCTGTTGGCGACCTTAGTCTGGGTATTTTTTTTAATCATAGTATGCCTTGAGCCTGGCTCTCTTTGTCCCTGATGCTGCCAACCTCTGTCCCATCTCAGTATTGATTCATCCTCTGCTATTTTCCAAGCTCAGGCCCCAGATCTTTCCATTATCAAGCTCAAGTGCTGCTTCTTCCTCTCTTAGACCCCATCTCAGACTCTGTCACATTCCCAGACTCTTTAATAGTTAATCCGTTATCCAAACAAAGCTAGACAGTCTCTGTAACTCATCTAGTCCCTGAGTTACAGAGACTGTCTAGCTTTGTTCGGTCAGTGGTCCGACGCCTCCTGCCTTGGTTCTCTCACCTTCACTGTGGTGGCACCACCTGGTGTACCAGACAGGGCAGTACCACTGCTTATATTGTCCCTATATTCCTCCTGCTTACTTCTGTTTGCATGCTTTTCATGCCTAGTTTTGTAAGCATATGTAATAAGGGCTCTGCTTCAGAACTGTTCTGCTGGCTTCTAGATTCTTCATATTGCTACTTTAGCTCTACCTGCACCACTGATCCCAATCAATGTTACCACCTGTTCCTTGCTATTAGTCTTGTGTCTTGTTAGTATTGGGTATAATGTACATACCCTTTTTTGCATATATTCTTTCTTGCATGTGTTATAACACAGAATTTTTAACTAGTGTTGCTTTTTCTAGGTTATCTACTCTCCTTGTTTCCTAGTTTTGTAGTCTCGTATTTCCCATCTCTTGGGTTTGGAATCTTGGCTTTGACACTCCAGAATAGCCCGTAACAATACTGTCTAGTTATGTTCTGGATTCCTGGCATATCCTGGCATTCTCCAGTGGAGATAATAGGCTAAATAAAATTACTGTGTGATTAAGTGCAATAAGCATGACAAGCTCCTGCCTTTTTATATAATAATTATATAAATTTTAATTATATAATAATTATAAATTTATAAACTTTTAGAACTGTAATAAAATATTTAACCCAGAATCCCCATATTGGATAAGCCACATAACTTTACACTTACATCCTGCTGGAATGGTCTCCCATATTTTACCTTGTTATTTAACTGCACAGACTACATTTGTTACTGATGGCACAAATTAATACAGCCAAGACATCAAACATATGCTTTTCACCCACTCAAACTAAAAAAAAACTACAAATGTGACAAAACATCTGGAAAAATGTATAGGTAAAACACAGAGATATATTGTTCTACATACCAACTTCAAGACCATACCTGTGGTGTTGATGTATGTATGGGCCTTGCATTTTTCACACTGAAAACAGCATTTATGTATTGAAGTTTGTACTCTTTTATAACCAGTTTCACATTCAATAGAACAATTAGAATAGGGCACCTGGAAAGACAGAACAAATAAAGTTCTGGTTAGTTGATTCTGTTTTCTTATATTCATGCTCCTTTTAATGTGATTTCAAATTTGGTTGGTTTTCCAAATTTGGTGTAGCAGTACAGAGCTAAACAGTTGTGAAACAGAATAGTGAGTCAGATAAATACTAAACGTAACAAACCAATTAATCCATGTAACAATATTCATACACTCCTTACAATGGAATCAATATATTATACACAATTAAATTACTTACTGTGCTATTTTCAGACCAGGGAACTAGGTAACTGTTCAAGGTGAAATTAAGAGTTGGGTAGGTTTTATATGTAGCCACCACCACAAACAACGGATTTTCTTCTGGCCTCCAGAGTACTACTGCAAGACTGGCTGGAGGATCCCCATATTGGTTATAACTAATATACTGGTTCTGTAATATGAAACTCGTCTGTCTCACATTTTGCAGAACCTTGATTGAAAAGAGATAATTGCCATTGCATTAACACTGTATACAGTGCCTCCAGAAAGTATTCAACCCCCAACTGCATAATTGCTAAGTATTCACCCAATCCCCACCTTCTTTTAGCAATCTAAACTAGTAATTATTTTTAGAAAGTTCACATTAAATATGTTAAAACAGGGTACACCTTTGTTAATTTTTACCAAATTTGTCCAACTGTATGATTGCACAATCAAAATCTCTGACTTTGGGAGGTCCCATAGCTAAAATATCAGATCAGATCATTCCTGCTGTCATGAAGACCAATGAACTACCCATGAAGTGTCAAGATGAAAAATCTGGCCTCTATGAGAGAGTGGCCAGAAGGAAGCCTTTCTGAAAAAGGTCATCTTGGAAAATCTGAGAGCGTTGGTAAAAGGATTTTGTGGTCTGATGAGACCATTTGGTCTAAAGCCAAAGCATAATGTTTGGCACAAACCAAATACAGCTCAACACCCAAGTAACAACATCCCTGTGATCAAGCACACTTTTTGTAGCATCATGCTCTAGGGTTGCTTTTCAGCAGGAGGAACTGGAAATCTTTGCTGATACAAGAGGCAAGAAACATGGAACCAAATATAAGCAAATTGCAGAGAAGAACTTGTTCCAGTAAGTCAGCCATCTGCATTTATGGCAAAATTATATGTTCCAACAGGACAATGGACAAGGCAAAATCTACAAAGTAATGACTTGAAAAAAAAAAAAAAGGTTTGTATTTTGGAATGGCCGAGTCAAAGCCCAGACTTAATTTCAATTGAAAATGTGTGGCATGGCCTGAAAAATGCCAAAATCAAAATGTACGAAGCTCATAGAGTCAAATCTGTAATTGCTGCAAAAGGATAAATCATATTGAAGGGGTGAATACTTGTGAATTAAGCACTTTTTAGATTTTTTAATGTTACATAATTCTGAGACCATCTAAACAATTAATTACATTTTATATATATAGAAATATTTATTTATTTATTTACTCTTCTGTATGTGTACTTTTACAAATAAATGGTTTACCACATAAGGCGGTATGTCTCGAGCTGGGTCGCACCCCGTCATGCTGCAGTTGAGCACCTGATGGAGTGCGTAGGCAAAGGTGTACACAGCTGCCTGGATGGAGAATGAGTACGTAGGGCTTTCCTTTATAATGTCATCTGGGTTCTCACTTATGCACTTATCACAAACTTGATTGCACTTCTCTCTGTCCTCACAATTCACACATTGATCATTTTCACCACTGAGCCTTGTTTGATAGATATATTCATCAAATCCAGGCAAATTCAGAGTTGTTGCTGTGACACCGAATATAGTCCCGATTTCCCCAATGCCAGGCCAAGTGGAAAGCTCTGCGTCCATAGACCATGCATCGCCTGCTATCCAAACTTTGTCTCTTATGTTGATTCTGACGGCTGTTTCAACAAACGCCCTGGCAGTGTCTTCCAGTGTGAAGACTATGATCACATTGATGCTGAGTGAGTCTATCCTCTTTAGGATCTCTGTATAATTAGATTTCAGTGTAATTTCACAGAAAAATGCCAAGCAGATGCTGGTGTCTTTGATGCTACTGCGAAATAATTCAAGGCCATTTTGACTGTATGAGTCGTCACTACTAATGAAAGCTACCCAATTCCATCCAAATTGCTGAATGAGCTTAATTATGACCATAATTATATCTTGGTTGGTTGGTACAGTTCTCAAAAAACTTGGATAGACCCACTTATTGCTTAGATCGTAGCTTGAAGATGCATAGCTAATCTAAAAAGAAAAAAAACAGATATTTATGTAAATACTCAGGTAAAAGCATAAATATGTTTTCTTTCCAGAACATGTAGCTTCCTGACTTATTCAGAAATACATACCATTGGAACGAGGTCCATCATGAACAAGGGTGCAATGGCCAAAGCTTCAGTGCTGCCGTAAGGACCAACAAGGCCAATGACATTATGTTTGTTCTCTTCGGCTGATACATTTATTAGTCCATTGTCTGAGATAAAATCGAGGATTGAAGGAAAATTCTGGTTGTGCAAGCAAAAGTCAAAGATCTCATATCCAAGAGAGATGTTAGGCAGGATGGTGGTGGAGTTATTGATCTGCTCCACAGCAAACCGCATCACCTCAAACATCTGATAACCTGACATTGTAAATGGCTCTCTGTGGAGAGGAAGAGAAAAAGAAATAAATTAACTCATTTTATGATATCCATCAGAACTAAACCGCACTGCTTATTTTTGATGCTATTGCTTTTGCTATATTATACACATTATAGACAAAACAAAGAAATCACTATTTTGAAAGAACTGCATGTACTCACTTGTAGCATTGTAGTGCCATAGGAGAATTTGGTATTATTATCTCACTGGCTGTATGCACAGGAAAAATTCCCCCAAGTTTATAGTCTCCTGGTAAGTTAAACTCAGTTGCCTCACAGACATGTTTGTTGAAAAAGTGAAAAGCTAAATTTAAGCATAAGAATGCACAACACAACATTGCTCCTTGTGATGAGGACATATCAATATAGCCAGAGCACTGGTTATGAAGAGCAATTAGGTAGTAGTTGGAAGATGATCCTGACAAACTTTACATAATCTACTTTGCATTTTGGAGGCAAATGTCATTTTGCATATGTTGCCTTCCAGAAGTATTAGCATAACACTTGGAGGAAGCTGAGAGCTCAATATATAATCAATATATTTCTTCTCCCTTACTTTGCAGCTGTTTGTTGAGCGTGTGAGACTACAATCTAATTTGCATTTTGCAGGCAAATGAATTTTGAATGTGTTGCATTACAGAACATGTGACCTAGTATTTCTGACACACTCATAAATACATGGTTCAAGTTGTATTGTACATGAAGCTTATATAACAACAAAAACGTTTAAATGTGACTTTTATTGTTTCTGTTTGTATTTCAGCTTTCTTGCCATGGTAGATAACCATCACTTTCTGCATCCAAAATCCATTCCCAGGAAAATCATAATCCTTTCGATCTATGTCAAACATACAAGGCAAATCACTGCCTTTTCAAGGCCTGAAAACCAACAAGGCAGCTGACTGGTTTGGGAAACACCTGAAGACAAATTAGAGCAAAAAGTGAGAACATATCAAAAGTCTCCACTACTAACTACCTGCTTTATTGTTATTATAGATGTGGACATCAAAAATCAGAACGAGGAAAATGTGATTTCAGTGTCCTTTCCTGTGGCATGGTTGTTGGTGCCAAACAGCGGCATTGAGCATTTCAGAAACTCCTGATCTCCTGATATTTTCATGCACAACAGTCTCTAGAATTACAACAAATAACAAAAAACATCCAGCAAACAGCAGTTCTGAGGGTCGAAAAGGCTTTGTTAATGAAACAGGTCAGAGGAGAATGACCAGACTGGTTTGAGCTGACAGGAAGGCTTTAGTAATTCAAATAATCACACTTTACAACCATGGTGAGCAGAAAATAATCGCAAATCTTGAGACGGATGGTCGACAACAGCAGAAGACCACATCATGTTTCTCTCCTGCCAGCCAAGAACAAGAATCCAAGGCTACAGTGGATACAGGTTTGACATGGTATGTATTCTGAGATGCTTTCCTCATTCTGATGTTTCATGTGAACACACTTGTTTGAGGTTTTACAGTATGAAAGCTCTGTATTAAACTTAAGATCTCACAATTGACTGTCTGTCATGTTAATTGTACGTAAATGCTGCTAAATACTATGCTAAATGTAGGTAATGCTCAGTATAATGTCTAAGGGACATCTTTGCTAGACAGCCAACTAAACTTCTAAACTGACTTCCTGTCAGCTCAGACCAGTCTGGTCATTCTCTCCTGATCTCTCATCAACGAGGTGTTTCAGCCTGCAGACGCTCCTCACACAGGATGGTTTTTGCTTTTTGCACCATTGTGTAAACTCCAGAGACTGTTGTGTGTAGAAATCCCAGGAGATCAGCAGTTTCTGAAATACTCAAACCAGCCCATTTTGTACCAACATCCATGCCATGATCCAAGTTACAGAGATCACACTTTTTCTTCATTCTGATGTTTGATGTGAACATTACCTGAAGCTCTTGACCTGTATCTGCATTTTATGCAGATACATGATTTATGCTGCTGCCACATGATTGGCTGATTAGATAACTGCATAAATGAACAGGTGTACCTAATAAAGTGTATGGTGAGTGTATGTAGAAACAAGTATGAATTAACATGAGCTAGCTAATGAACCTAGCAAGCTAATGAAACTCCAGCAGCATTTCGCTAAGTTAGCTGTATATTCAGTTGATAACTGACGCGGTGTTCACTTCAGCATGGCTCATTCGGTTAGTTAACAAAATTTGGCCTCGTTTACCAATCTTTTAGTGAAGCCAAACCGAGTGAAAACTTTTAATAGAATTATAAAAGCTCATTTTTCCTTCATACTCACGCGTGTTCATTGATGAATGCTAATTATCCATAAAGTGCGGAGCGCGTGCACGGTACAGTTCAAATAAAACTCCATAAAAGGTAACGCGCACTGAGGGCTGAAAACACGAAATGACTATTCAAGCACATTACATAGATAAATTATTTCAGAATTGTTTTATGTGTCTCGGAAATCAGTCGGAAATCATTTAGAGTGTAGTTATCCGTTCTGCAGTGTTCAGTCTACCGCCAGCTGAGCCACTCGCGCTGTACTCCATGGAGCTAATGGCTATGTGGCTGTGCTGTGACACAGCAGCCTGTCCTCCTCCTTTCACACGACGGCATTTCTGTCTGTTACTTCAGTAACTTGCTTTGTTTTTATGCCATATTTAGCATTTCTTTAATTAATACCGTTCATTTGAAACGACTGGGTTTCACAAAGTTTTCATTTCACATTTGTGTGTGTGTGTGTGAGACTGAAATACAGGGCTTTAGCTTGATAGTGTTACCGCCTGACCTAGAGAACTAGCATGAGGATATATATATATATATATAATAATTAATAAATAAAACGTATGTGTATATGTAAGTATATGTATATATACAAACACACACACACACATACACACACATATATAATATATATTAATATAATTAATTATATATAATTACAATTAATTATTAGTTAACTAATATATATATATAATTCAAAAAATATATCTTTGAGACTGCACCTCTGTAAGTCGCTCTGGATAAGAGCATTTGCTAAATGATGTAAATGTAAATGCCAAATTTCTTATGTAAATACTCCTATGAAAGATTTATGAATAAATCCATTTGTATCCAGTTTGATAAATCATGCCCATTTAAAGAAATGCATTCCTAACATATCTTATTTGTATTAATTCATGGATTTGTGTTGGCTTGCTTTCTTTTTATCCCATATATAACATTTCTTTAATTAATTCCGTTAATTTGAAATTATTAGGTTTCACAAAATTTTTATTTCATATGTGTGTGTGTGTGTGACTGAAATACAGGGCTTTAGCTCGATAGTGTATTCTTATTGCCTGACCTAGTGAACTAGCATGAGGATATATACATATGTATATAAAATGTAAAAAAATATATATATATCGTTGTGACGACATTTCTGTAAGACGCTCTGCTAAATGATGTAAATGTAAATACCAAATTTCTTGTCTAAGTGCTCCTACGAAAGATTTACGAAATCTATTTGTATTCAGTTTGATAAGTCAGGCCCATTATTTAAAAAGAAGCATTCCTCACATATAGGACATTTTGGATTAGTTATATAATTTGTAGACATGTAAAAAGTATATATAATTATAATAAGTTTTAATTACTAATTACTTCAGTAATTAATTGGAACACTGCATTTACTCAAGTAAATTATTTCTTACTTACTATTATTTACCCAAGTCAGTTACTCAAGTTTTGTACCCTTTCCACCACTGTATATGAGCATTAAACCTCTTTATAGATAGTTTTTTTTTTTTTTTTTTAAGGAAGAAATTTCACAATAAGACATATTAGATATTAGAATTTTATTCAAGATATTTTTGTCCAGGAATTCTTTTTTTAATCCATGACTAAATGTTGATAATATGTTAAGTTCTAATGGAGCATGTTTATCTATTCATAAACATGTTGTAATTTCACATTGTTGGACAAAAGAAGTGGCAAAAGTGTTGAACTGCTATTCTGAGAAAAAAAAAACTATATTTAATGGAAAAATCCACCTAAGAAAAACTCTTTCTGTAAGATAAATTCAGGATGAAATCAAAGCAATAATCTGGTACACACCATGTGAAAGTACAGTTTAAAAGGAGAGGCATTGCATTTGCTACATGAAATCTTTCGTGACAGACATTTGCTGTGCGAGTCAACTAGGAAGGATGGAAGCAACGTCCATGTCCACTTTACATATGTCAATTTGATTAAGCCACTACATGCATCATTACACATCCACTTTCCATAATACAATGAGATACACTCAAGTATAGTATTACAAGCATGTTTCAAAACATCTTCAAAATGGCCAAATACAAAGCCAGATAAAGTTTATATAAAAGCAGTATCTTTCCAAATATGTTACAGATAATAACATCTTACATCATATTTTGTATTGAAAATGCAATTTAAAAAAAGTGAGGAGAGAACAATTCATCGAGATGATAAACAAGCATTACTTTTCTCTCTCAGTTGTGATTTATGCTTGTAATACATCATATCTTTGACATTATTATTATTTTATGTTGAAATACAGTGGTCAGGTTATCAATTGCCATAACATTGTGAGTGGGAGCTTTCATTAGTTGGGGAAGGACTACTGAGACACAGACTGTGAAGAGGGTTTATAGAAGGGTTTCTCCTGCTAGAAGGACAGTTTTACCTAACAGTAACGCGGAGGAAATATACTGCTAGGTCTACTTTTAAGGGCAACTTGGGTTACACACCATTGTAACTGGTCCTATTTCTTCCCCAAGTCTCAGTGTTGCTGTGCGTCTCTCTTCGTTCTTTTGTGTCATTGTTAGTCCTTTCCCTGTCTTATTCCAGTCAGTGTCTCAGCCCTGTCCCTGTTCCACAGACCTTGTCGCTTCTCACTCTCTGATCCTGTTTTTTGTTCTTACTCTAATCTCAGTCTTGGTCCCCAGTTCGCTTTCTGGCCTGTCTCTGTTTCCTGCACCACTCCAGACACTATCTATATCAGTGTAGTGATAACCCTAAGCCCCTTAATGTAACTTCGCCACCTGGTGTTTCATCTAGTGCATTACCACACCTACAGTTTTGGTTTAATACCAAGTTTAGTTCAGTTTAGTTCTTGTTCAGATCTTAGACTTTTTACATAGGATTATGAATATGGATTTGGCCACTATAGATGAGGACCTGTATTTGCACATATATCCATCTCCTATGTGATTAAGTAAATCTACATTCTGCTAATAGTCTGTGTATATGTCTGGATTGATGACTGAAAGTATGCCTGAGTGTTCTTTTGGGGTTGGAAAATAATGATGTAGGCCCTTGGCATATAAAAACTAAAAATAATTCCATATGAACTGGACAGCTGTGCTACTGCATTTAGAAGCTGTATGTATGCTCCTCTGAACACAATGTATGCTGTGAAATATGCAATCCAGCCCAGGTAAAATAAAAGCAAGCTAAACGTGATGGACTTTGCTTCATTGTAGCTTTTTGGAAGATCTTTACCCATGTAGGAGAAAGAGAAACAGACTATACTAAGAAACCAGAGACAAGACCAAGCTAAGGTGGATGTGACCATTGAACCCATATCACATGTCAAAATAGTCTGATCTTTAAAAGACATACTGTCGTTGTAGGGTTTGGGTCTTCCAGTTAGAAGCCATATCGCACAAGCAACAAGCTGTATGAAAGAGTAGACAATAATGCAAAGCCACTGACCATTGTTCTTCATCCACCAGTGGTAGACATCTGGAAACTGGGCAGCCATTTTGAAGACACAAACAATTTGAAAGGAACGTACACCCATACAAGAAAGGCAAATAGTGTAGA
>CM040982.1:21678138-21709444 GCA_022985145.1 Pangasius djambal
GCTGTATGAAAGAGTAGACAATAATGCAAAGCCACTGACCATTGTTCTTCATCCACCAGTGGTAGACATCTGGAAACTGGGCAGCCATTTTGAAGACACAAACAATTTGAAAGGAACGTACACCCATACAAGAAAGGCAAATAGTGTAGAAAAATATGAAAAAGACATTCCTTAAAGCACAATTCACTGGGTCTGGCACTCCAAAGTAAAAGAACACGCCAATGTTGGCCAGAACCAAACAAAACAACAGAAGGAAGCACATATTACCACCAGCAGACTTTACCACCGGAGTGTTGTAGTTGATGCCAAAAAGGATTATGAGTCCAATGGAGACAACAATGAAGGCCACAGCGCATACCAAGAATAGCATGCACAGAGGGTCCGTGAGGTCAAGATAGACAATAGTGCGCTTTTTGCAGATTATGCTCTTTTCATCAGACCAGTAACCCTCTTCACATGGCGCACAAGTGTAAGCATCCGCTGAAACAAAAGCACACAAATACATTTGTCAGTCAAAATAGGTTTAGGCAATGATTGCAATTTTTCATTTATTGCTGGAAATGTTGCACTTTTAACTGGTTATAGTTATGGAATGACTCCCAGAAAAGTTCGTTCTTTATTTACATTATAAGACTTATAGATAGTTGTCTCCTAACCAGGAAGTTTTATTAATTAATACAACAAGACAAAAAAGCATCTGGTTATGTTACTAAGAAACCAGAAAGGGCAAAGTCCTCTGTCCTGAAAGCCTTCATATGAATGATTATACATCTCTGTTACATAACAACACAGTTGTTTAATCCCTTTTTATAAGTGTGTTAATAGCCTATAAATCTGTTACAGAAAATAGAACTCCTTCTATCCAACCAGAATTATATAATTTAAGAATTTAATAGTGCTGTGGTATATATATATATATATATATATATTTTGTAAATAGTATCAGTATTCTAAAATACTAAATGTTTGCAAAAGCTTTTGATGCACATCTAAATGGCACCAACAATTTTTAAAAAGACACATGCTTCTAAAAAGTTTACCTGTGGTGTTGATGTATGTCTGGGCCTTGCATTTCTCACACTGAAAACAGCACTTATGTATTGAAGTTTGCACTCTTTTAAAACCAGTGTCACACTGAATAGAACAATTAGAATAAGGCACCTGGGGGGAGAAAAATTGTGGCCATTTTTACTCAACTTTTGATGCACATCAGGAGAATAGTGTACTGCCTGTAATCAAATAAATGACTTACTGTGCCATTTTCAGACCAGGGATTAGCGCGACTGTTCAAGGTAAACTGAATAGTTGGGTGTGATTCATATGTAGCAGCCATTACAAAAAGTGGATTTTTGTTTGGCCTCCAGAGTGCTACTGCAAGACTGGCTGGTGGATCTCCATGTTCATCGAATGCAATTTGCTGGTTTTGTAATGTGAAGCTCAACTTTCTCAAGTAATTCAGAAGCTTGAAGAAAAAACAAAGGGAAAAAGAGTTGATTCACATCAGTTTAGGTTATTTTCCCTACTTGAATTCAGAAAATGAACTTGGTGAACATACACTATATGGCCAAAAGTATGTGGACACCTGACCACCACACCCATATGTGGGTCTTCCCCCAAACTGTTGCCACAAACTTGGAAACATACAACTGGATGCTGTACCTTTACAATTTCTCTTCACTGGGACTAAGAGAGTCAAACATGTTCCAGAATGATAATGACCCTGTGCACGAAGTGAGGTACATAAAGCCATGGTTTGTGAAGGCTGGTGTAGAACTTGAGTTGCTTTGGGATGAACACCTTTGGGATGAACAGGAATGCCGACTGCACACCAGGCCTTCTAGCCTGACATCAGTGACTGATGCTCTCACTAATGCTCTTGCAGCTGAATGGGCAAATCCCCACAGCCATGTTCCTTCCCAGAAGAGTGGAGGTTATTATGACAGCAAAGAGGGACTTAATATGGAATGGGATGTTCAAAAAGCACGTGCGGGTGTGATGGTCAGGTGTCCAGAAACTTTTGGCCATATAGTGTATGTACTGTACATAAAGTTAACATAAGAATATTCCAAAAAAAAATGTTATAAACATTATTAAATCTAAAATATATGAAGTAGTATTCTTAACGAAAAATTATAACATATTTCCACAGTGACTTACCACGTAAGGTGGGATGTCTTGATGTGAATAACACCCTGCCCTGCTGCAATTGAGCGCTTGATGGAGTGCAGAGGCAAAGGCATACACAGCCGCCTGGATGGAAAATGAGTATGTAGGGTTTTGGTTTATAATGTCCTCTGCGTTCAGGCTTGTGCAGTTTTCGCAAACTTGATTGCACTTCTCTCCATCCTTACATTTCACACAGTCATCGTTTTCACCACTAAACCGTGTTTTGTAGACAAAGTCGTCAAATCCAGGTAAACTCAGAGTTGTTACTGTAACACCGAAAATAGTCCCAATTTGCTCAATGCCTGGGTAAGTGATAAGTGCTTCGTCCATAGACCATGTATCACCCGCTATCCAAACTTTATCTCTAATATTGATTCTGACGGCTGTTTTGACAAATTCTCTGGCAGGGCGTTCCTGCGTGAAGACTATGATCACGTTGATGCTGAGTGAGTCTATCTTGTTTAGAATATCTGAATAATTGGCGTTTGATGTAAGTTCATAGAAAAAGGCCAAGCAGATGCTGGTGTCTTTTATGTTACTGCGAAATAACTCGAGGCCGTTTCGACTGTATGCATCATCGCTGCTAATGAAAGCTACCCAATTCCATCCAAATTGCTGAATGAGCTTAATTATGACCATAATTAGATCTTGGTTGGTTGGAACAGTCCTCAAAAAACTTGGATAGACCCACTTATTGCTTAGATCGTAGCTGGAGGATGCATAGCTAATCTGAAAGGAAAAAAAACCCTCAGATATTTACGTGCATTTATGCAGTACGTTCTTCCCAAAACATGTTGTATTTCTGAACTGATACATACCATTGGAATGAGGTCCATCATAAATAAAGGTGCAACCGACATAGATTGTGAACTTGCATATGCACCCACGAGACCAATAACATTATGTTTGCTCTCCTTGGCTGACACATTTATTCGTCCTTTGTCTGAGATAAAATCGAGGATTGAAGGAAAACTCCGGGTTTTTAAGCAATAGTCATAGATCTCATATCCAAGAGTGATATTAGGCAGGATGGTGGTGGAGTTATTAACCTGCTCCACAGCAAACCGCATCACCTCGAACATCTGATAAGCTGTCATTGAAAATGGCTGCCTGTGGAAGGGTTAAGGGATTTAAAATAATGGAATTTAATGAGAATGTGTGGTGGCATTTTCTTTTTCCAAATTAAACTAAACACCACATCCATTTTTTACTGCTTTTATTGCTTTTACTGCTAAGTATATAATTGGAAGACTGCTACACAAACCATAGAAAGTATCTGTACTCACGTGTAGCACTCCAGTGCCATAGGAGAATTTGGAATCACAACGTCACTGGCTGAATGCACATGAAAAATTCCCCCAAGTTTATAGTCCCCTGGTAACTGGAACTCACTTGCCTTGCATTCATGTTTGGTAAAAAAATGAAAAGCAAAATTCAAGAGGCAGCCTAAGAACACACAACGCAACATTGCTCCTTGTGATGAATGTACATCAATATTGTGAACAGAGCAGTGGTTATGGCAGGCAATTAGACAGACGCTGGAAGACGATTTGGACCAACTTTACATAATCCACTTTGCATTTTGGAGGCAAATGTCTTTTTGCATATTCTGCCTTCCAGATGTATTGACCTAACACTTCGAAGAAACTTGATGCAACATGTAAGTCTAGTCCTTTATGCATATATGTGTTTTTTCCAACTTACCTTGCGGCTGTTTGATTGTGTGACAACATAACCTAATTTGCATTTCGGAGACAAGTGTTGTTTTGCATACGCCTCCACATGGAAGACACTTGACACATTCATCAATTCATAAGTCACAATATATTGATATACTGGACGTATCAGCTACTTCAGCTTAAACTCTTGATTGTGGGAGTACACTGAACATCTGGATGTGGGTTTGTTTTAAAAGCCATAGGTGTAGTCAGTTTTACAAAACAAGTAGAACCAAATCTGAACCTACCAAATAACTGCTTCTTTTTGAAATATCAGCCACATAGAACCACTAAGCTAACGCTTGGCCTACCAATAAAAGCACACTTGTTACACCAGGCAGACACATTAGTGTAATATGTAATCATTATGAGGTCATGGTTCCTTTCTAATCAAAGCGAGAGCAAGTAGAACCTCAGCAGCGCTCGTCATTGTTATTACCGTTATGGAACAATTTTAAAATGATCTCTTCACTGTCATTTTTACAGCATGTGTGAAAACAAATGACAACTCAGCATACATCAACAAAAATAAATAAATAAATTTTGCCAGAACATATTATATTTTTTAGCTATAACACAGTGCTGTTGAATTCCCAATTCTGATTGGTCATAAGGTGTTGATTAATTTTCTATAACAGCAGCTCTTACAGTCATTCAGGCTGCAAGGTTTATATTAATGCTCTCTTTTTTTAATAATACGTTATCAAATAGCAAAACCTTATGCAGGAACTAGTATGGTGGACACGCAATAACTAAATAAACCATTTTAAAAAGTGTGTAATTGTTGATATGATAAAGTTTTCTGTGAGGAGATATTTATTTAACATTTTTGGAATGAGTCTCCAGTGTCAGCGTTTTGTAAGTCAGAGGAAAAGCTGTAACTTTTCCAACATGGGAAAGTCTTCTGGAAGGAGTTGTCTCATTAACTTCAAGAGAAAGTAAAAAGAAAGGCTGGTGAGGGAACAAATGTTTATCATTGCTATATTATAAGTAAGTGAAACAGGACCCTTGTTTCGCAGACATTTCACAATATAAAACGTCATTGTAAGTGGATGAAAGATGTAGTTCATTAATAAATTAATACTGCAATCATTGGCAAATTGCTGTGGTATTATCATTTCCAAGACATGCTGTTATTGGAAAATTGTCAACTTTTGGGTGGTCATGGTCTCATTGATTATTTTCCTATAACAGCATGACGTGTAATGTTTTGTTCCTTGCTTAATGAACATATAAAATAATTCCCATTCCCCTGGCTAATAGTTTTCCAGATTAAACAGATTTGGGATGAATATTTGTATACAGGGGGGCACGTGGCTTAGTGGTTAGCACTGTTGCCTCTCACCTCCAGGGTTGGGGGATTGATTCCTGCCTCCGCCCTGTGTGTGTGGAGTCTGCATATTCTCCCTGTGCTTTGGGGGTTTCCTCCCCAGTCCAAAGACATGCATTGTAGGCTGACTGGTATCTATAAATTGTCCTAAGTGTGTGAGTGTGTGAGTGTGTGTGTGTGCGCGATTGTGCCCTGTGATGGGTTGGCACCCCATCCAGTGTGTCCCCCGCCTTGTGCCCTGAGTCCAGGTGGCCAAATCAACAGTTGGGTACATTCTTAAAAAGAAAGAAAGAACTGGTGAGCTCAACAACATCGAAAGGCCTGGAAGACCAGAGAAGACAAGGAAAGTGGATAATCACAGAATCCTTTCCTTAGTGAAGAAAAACCCCTTCACAACATCAACAGAAGTCAAGAATACTCCGGAGAAGGTAGGCATATCATTGTCAAAATCTACAATCAAGAGACGCCTTCATGAATGTAAATACAGAGGGTTTACAACAAGGTGAAAACCACTGGTAACATTCAAGAACAGGAAAGAAAAGTATGGCGAAAGTGTTATGGCATGGGCATGTATGGCTGCCAATGGAACAGGTTCACTGGTGTTTATTGATGATGTGACAGCTGACAGAAGTAGCAAGATGAACTCTGAGGTGTATAGGGCTATACTCTCTGCTCACATTCAGCCAAATGCTACAAAACTGATAGGACACTGCTTCACAGTGCAGGTGGATAATGACCCTAAACATACTGCGAAGCAACTCAAGACTTTTTGAAGGCAAAGAAATGGAATATTCTTCAATGGCCAAGTCAGTCATCTGATCTCAACCCAATAGAGCTGCTTTTCACTTACTGAAGACAAGACTGAAGGCAGAAAGACCCACAAACAAGCAGCGACTGAAGGTGGCTGCAGTGAAGGCCTGGCAAAGCATCTCCAGGGAGGAAACTCAGAATTTGAGTTTTGAGAACATGGGCTCCAGACTTCAGGCAGTCACTGACTGCAGAGGATTTTCATTCAAGTATTAAAATTATGGTTAAATTTACAATTATGTCACTTTGTCCAAATACCTTTGAGCCCCTGAAAATGGAGGTACTTTGCTGAAAATGGCTGTAATTCCTAAATGGTAAATGCCGTATTTTTGTGGAACCTCTTAAAATAAAGCTGAAAGTCTACACTTCGATCACATCTTGATTGTTTTATTTCAAATCCATTGTGGTGGTGTATAAAGGCAGAATCACAAAAACTCTGTCATTGTCCAAATATATCTGGACCTGACTGTATTTGACTATATTCAAGATATCTAGGTTTAATCCACGGGAAAGCTGCTGTTTGACTGCTAGTTAATTGTCCATTGCTATTTTCATCATATTTTTATATACTGTGCCTGGCTCCATTTATATGAAAGATGAACTTCCACTGTGGTGGAAAAATATTCTGTTATTAACACTTTAAACCATCCCCATTTTTGTGGTTAAGTGACTCATGGAATGCTGGCGCTGGTGGAGATATTATAAATTTCCTTTTATGTATGACTCCATTCTTAAAGTTGGGGAAAATAACTGATAAGCCATGAATCATGTTGTACTAAAAATCCATTCACAAATATGTACTCTGGCTATGTATGGCTGGTTGGTTCTAATTCTGAACAAATGAAATAAAGACAAGAAACAATGAAAGAACGAAAAAAATAACTTGTTCCGGATGTATATACACATAGTTTAGTTATGTATATAATTTAGCATATACACGTGAGTTATTCAAGGAAAGAAACATTTATGAACATTATTTCATGATCACACTGTGGGAGACGGTTCAGAGGTACGGCTGATCAGTGGACAACGGGAGCTCTTTCGGCTCGGGACCAGGCAGGACTGGACGCTTGGTCTTTCCTGGAGCTTCACTGTGAACACATAAAATAAACCAATCATTTACTGTAATACTATAACACTAATTTAGACCTGAGATTGATCAGTTAGAGATTGCAAGCTAGCACACATTTTGATATTCATTGCACAGCCTTCCCCTGAATTTCTTTATGCATATGAGAAACAAAGCCCTTCCTGACCGTTCAAAGTGGGTACTTAGAAAAGACCACGTATGCAAATATTACTAGGTTAAAAAATTTGAATATTCAACAGCCTGCCCAGGAAGATACAAAAGGATAGGATAATAACTATCACACACACACACACACACACACACACATATACTATATATATCAGTTAGGTCCAGAAGTATTTGGATAATGACAGAGTTTTTGTGATTTTACCTTTATACACCACTACAATGGATTTGAAATAAAACAATCAAGATGTGATCGAAGTGTAGACTTTCAGCTTTATTTTAAGAGGTTCCACAAAAATATGGCAATTACCATTTAGAAATTACAGCCATTTTAAGCAAAGTACTTCCATTTTCAAAGGCTCAAAGGTATTTGACAAGACGTTAATTGACCAGGTGCGGTCCATTCCTTCGTTACTTCAAGACAAATGAAGCAGATAAAAGGTCTGGAGTTGATATCAGGTATTGAGTTGGCATTTGGCAGCTGTTCGACTGAAGCTACCAATACGAAGTCAAAGGAGATCTCAATGCAAAAACCTTAGGTGTGGCCAAATCAACAGTTGGCTACATTCTTAAAAAGAAAGAAAGCACTGGTGAGCTCAACAACATCGAAAGGCCTGGAAGACCACGGAAGACAACGAAAGTGGATGATCGCAGAATCCTTTCCTCTGTGAAGAAAAACCCCTTCACAACATCAACAGAAGTCAAGAATACTCTGGAGAAGGTAGGCGTATCATTGTCAAAATCTACAATCTTACAACAAGGTGCAAACCACTGGTAATATTCAAGAACAGGAAAGCCAGATTAGACTTTGCCAGAAAACATCTAAAAAGCTTCCCATGTTCTGGAATAAGATTCTTTGGACTGATGAAACCAAGATTAACTTGTACCAGAATGATGGGAAGAGAAAAATATGGTGAAAGAAAGCTCATGATTCAAAGTATACCACATCATGTGTCAAACATGGTGGAGGCAGTGTTATGGCATGGGCATGTATGGCTGCCAATGGAACGGGCTCACTGGTGTTTATTGATGATGTGACAGCTGACAGAAGTAGCAAGATGAATTCTGAGGTGTATAGGGCTATACTCTCTGCTCACATTCAGCCAAATGCTCCAAAACTGATAGGACGTCGCTTCACAGTGCAGGTGGATAATGACCCTAAACATACTGCGAAAGCAACTCGAGACTTTTTGAAGGCAAAGAAATGGAATATTCTTCAATGGCCAAGTCAGTCACCTGATCTCAACCCAATAGAGCTGCTTTTCACTTACTGAAGACAAGACTGAAGGCAGAAAAACCCACAAACAAGCAGCAACTGAAGGTGGCTGCAGTGAAGGCCTGGCAAAGCATCTCCAGGGAGGAGACTCAGAATTTGAGTTTTGAGAACATGGGCTCCAGACTTCAGGCAGTCATTGACTGCAAACGATTTTCATTCAAGTATTAAAATTATGGTTATATTTACAATTATGTCACTTTGTCCAAATACCTTTGAGCCCCTGAAAATGGAGGTACTTTGCTATACTATATAATTAGAGTGCTAAAACATCCTGAAATGAATAGAAATAATGATTTAGATCACCAATGTAAACTAGTCATTAACACTTCTAAATTAGCAAAAGAAATTTAAGTTATTCCAGTGAATCCATAAATAGACCATTTAGTACTAGAACACACTCTTGTTTCTGTGGCCCTCGGTAATGAATTAAAGTGTGAATGAAAAATGAATATTGGTGTGATGTGTTCCACAGGAATGTTTACGGTTCCTGAGCGCAGTTCTGAGACAGGTTGTGCACAGTAAGGAAATAATTATGGAATATCTCCTGAAATCGCTGCATGTGTATCATCCACCACATTAAGGAATTTTGAAAAATATAAACCAGGAGTATTGATATTTTAATATGTAGAGCAACTGGAATTTTTCTGTACATCTGTGAGAGTTCCCGATAGTGCAAGAGGTAATGATAACTAGTAAATATTAACCTACACTGAAAAAACGTATTTAATAGTGATATTTGTATGCAATTACGACAATGAAACTATTAGTGTTGGAACATATATTTCTACCAGGTCAGCTAACCTGCCAGCTGCCAGGGCCTTCTGAGAAGACATTATTACAGTCGGTGGAGCAGATTCCCGCCTTCCATCTCTGGTAAGGTAGTAGTTGTTGGCAAACTTATGGCTGGGACCAACAGGAAGTTTAGGAGGAGGTTGAGTCCTGGAGCCAAAAGAATGTGAAATATTAATAAACTAAAGTAATATGTATAACATGTACATTATAACCAGTATGAATAACTTGCAGAGCTTTATAATTTTGTCATTGTGATTACATTTAACATGACTGACTCGCACTCTTATACTAAATATGATTTTTCTTTTCAGTTTAAGTAAGCTTAAGAACAAGTAAGGCCTACATCAGCAGTGATACAATAAAGGTTAATAAATCATAAAAATTAGGTGACCTAAAAGACCTAAAAGTACTGACACCCTAATATGAGTGTCAGTTTACATTGTTCAAAAATGTGTCCTGCACATCTGAGTGTTTTCCCTGCTCTAACACACCTGCATTACCTCGGGAACGGATGTTAATTAGCTGTTTAGATGAATCAGGTGTGTTGGGGGCAGGAAAAACACTCAAATGTACAGGACAGGGGGTTCTCCAGGACCAGGGTTGGGAACCTCTGCATTGGTGAATGACAGAACCAGCTGTGTTCTTGAGCTGCAGTAACAGTTGCTATGTTACACTCCAGTCACTAGATGTCAGTACAGACTTGAGGTTGGCACGAAACTGAGGCGGGGCGAATTTAGAGCTTGGTTGGTCCCACATTCAAAAAGGCAATGGTGTGAAATGCAAAAATGCAAAGCCTAACTGACCTTTTTGCAACTTCTTCGTAACGCAGCTGAAGCTTTGCCTGAAGATTCCGCTGTGGAGAGAGCAATCAGAAAAAAAAAACATGATTAAGCTTGCATTAGAGGTTCTCAATTCATATTATTTAGAGGCATGGTGCAAGCTTTGCCTAACCAATTCCCCCATCACTGATTTCACATCACTGAGAGATCTATTACTCCTCTGGAATTCATACAGTCATTGTAGTGTTGTAGGAATTTTGAGCAAATCTCAGTATTAACAACATTAATGAAGCCAAGACAGTGATGTATTTATTACATGGCCATTCGCTTTGCACCCAGGAATAAATCAGATATTCTGCAAGGGTGACCCGCAGCCTGCATTTCATGAGACGCTCCCGACAAATGAACACTGGCGACACAATGATCTGTTACATCAGATTAGATACAAATGCGCTGCATGTGCTGTCGTTCAAGGAAGTGGTTCTCGAAGTGGGGTTCAGGGACTTTCAGGGGACTATAAATTTTTTATTTATTTATTTATTTTTAATAAATCATGGCCCACTATTATCAAAGTTATAATATTTACTGTTGATTTTTTTTCTAGTTATTACCCTGTTTGACTGCTTTCTAACTCAAACATAAGCAGTGTTCTGCTGATGGCAAGTCCAGGATTTAAAAAAAATAAATAAAATAAAATAAAATCTGTGGCTCTAATAAATAGTCAGAACATTACTGTATACATCTGAATAATAATGAGCACACAGTGCGCATTTGAATAATTTTAAAATAGTTGGATCGTGTGTTTATAAAATAAATCTGTGCTGAGGGGGTGGGTGAAATTTATTTTAAAGTTAAAGTGGCCCCTGGATGAAAGAAAGAAAGAAAGAAAGAAAGAAAGAAAGAAAGAAAGAAAGAAATGAGAACCGTTGTTTTATGGCAGTTAAAATGTAATCATTTAGTTGCATGCTGCCATTCCATGTAGTTGTGTTGGTCAGCTGAAAGGTCTCGGATAGCAAACTAATGTTAGGGCATCGTTAGCCATTCCATTGGGCCAAAGGTGGGTGCCAGTGCTTGTCCAGTGTAGTTTTGCTAGTTGGGACCAAGTTGGACTTTTTAGCCACCTTCAAATCCACAATGAATATGAAAAATGCTCCTTTCCCAATGCTGAATCAGTGTTCGGACATCTTTGGCAGGGTTGTTATTAAAAGAGCTCCTTTGCCAATGCTATATGGGGAGGGCCAACATAACTACCAAACATCAGTTTGCTACCTGGGGTGTATGCTAAATGTGGGCCAGAAGTGGGCCAGATCAGGACCAGAACTGGGCCAGATCAGGACCAGAACTGGGCCAGAACTCAGCTTTCGTCTGGATGTCCCACATTGTCCTGCAAACACTGAACAACACTGATCTGGTCACTCTATATTCTTCATATATATCCTTGTCCTATACATATTTAGGCAGTGACACCCACTGAGTGTGCTCTTGTCCCACCTTTTGCACCCATTTCTAAAGTCCTGGACACACACAGGCACTATTAGTAGTATATTAGTAATAATAACACAATGAAACCTATGTGTAACACTAGCACGGTGCTAATGAACTCCAAGTGGGTTATGGTATATCTATAAGAAATTGTGCTCTATTTTAGAAATTATACACGTTTCAGACTATTAGTGTATGTCAGTACAAAATGAGATAGCTGGTTAAACCACTTACCCCCGCCAAAAGGTTCCTTAATCTCTGAATAAACGCTGTCGCTGTCGCCATAGCTGATGTCAAGGTGAAAAAGATATATTCTGCACTGTTGCTGTTCCAGGATCAGTTCTGCTTTTAGGAATCGAACCTAGCCGCAATATGTAGTTCGTTGCAACTGATCTGACATCAGTCACAAACACTTTTATTTTTTCTCCTCTCACTAAGATGGGGGCGGAAGTAGAATTTCTTCTTCGTGTCTCAACGCAGTGACGTTCAGAAGTCAACAGTGAATTTATCGCCACCTATCGCTCCACGTGCACACTGAGCTCGCGCTTTTATCAGGCCTGTTGTTTTAGCGGCAATGTGCCAATGTTTACAGGAATGTGAGGTTTTTCATTGTCTTTTTTTTAATCAACTTAACAGTAAACTGTCATGCATACAAGAATAAAGACAAAAAAGACCTACTGATAAACTTAATTTTACTTTCTGTAAAATTATTTTATTTATTGTTTTGCAGAAAAATAGCATTATTATTATTTATTATACCATCATAAGAACAAATTTTCAGTAATAACTGACTACTAGGCCAACCACAGCTAAACGTCTACACTAGACTAGATAAACAGCAATTTCTGCCAGATTTTCTTTATCAGCCATAGGCCTCAGACTTATTTGACAATGTTCTCAGCTTTAGCATTTCTTGGAAATGTGATAAATTGAAGCCAAGGTTAAAAGTGTTTCCTCTAGCAGACCAAACCAAGGACTTAAACAAATTAGTTTAGCAGAGCTGTATTTAAAAAAAAAAAAAAAAAATTCTGTCATTCCAGTTTTCTGAACACAATCCAGTTTGGCATCTGTAGCAAATTCTCTGTTACAATTTATCCACTAATGTAAATTATTTAGCTGAATGCAGCTCATCAGACCACAGACTAGCTACAGGGCTAAAGACATTAGGTCAGAATGGGAAGATTTTTCCCATACTTTTCATTTTGTTTGCCCACTCTGGTCTGATTCGTACAGAGCCCCTAAGGGAACTTGGTGATGGGAAAAAAAAAAAAGAGATGAGAGGAAAATTTTTTAATGCTTTTGCGTTCCCCCGAGAAACTTTGCTGCGTTCTCTTGCAAAGATATTTGTGTTTGCGAGAGAAAGCAAAAAATTGCGAAAGAATGCAAAAGTTTCTTGGGAAAATGCAAAAGCATTGAAATATTAATTTTCCTCCCATCTCATATTTTTTTCCCCATCACCAATTCCCCTTAGGGGCTCTGTAGATTAGCAAAGTGACAATATTATTATATTAATATAATATTAATTCATATTATTATTATTTTTTATTTATGATTGTGAATGTTTGGATGTTTGGAATCCGTGGTGCTAGTCAAAAGTGGCAACGTGAAGTGGCAGAGCAAAACAAAACCACCTTGAAATGCCTAAATTATAACCATAAACGAATCATTATGGTGACTGTTGTCACCATTCAGTCACTGTAATTGGACCTTTACAATGTTAACTGAATACATGTGATGTAGACCAAACTACCACATTCAGTGTAAACAAAAATCATGTCAGTAGCCTAGACATATTTGTTTGTTTATTTATTTATTTCTTGGTAGCCATGTTTTTATTCGGTAATGTACATTTTTCAGCTCTGAAACTCAGTTAAAACATCAATATCGACGGTACAAGAGGTATCGTCGATATATCAACTGGAATCGATGTATAGTCACAGCCCTGTGTGTATGCTGTGGGATGCACCGCCTCAGTCCCTGCTCCAGCGCTCCAGCTAAACTTACTCCTGATTGGATCTTCTTTCCGTCTATCACAAGCCTATAATCAACACAAACGCTACTTGTACGCCTAATTCCCGTCTGGAAAAAGCTAAAAACACACATTTAGTCTGGTTTTCAAGACGAGACACGACTCACACAGTGGGTAAGACTCATTTTTATTCCTTTCATTTAACGGCTCGAAGAGAGTTTTCCGAAAAAAGTGCTAGCTTTGTCGCTAACTTGAGTAACATTTCCAAGCGCGAGAGCACTGTTTCGCCTACGTGCTATTCTAAGCTGAATTACTTATTATTTGTGCTGATAAATATGTTTTGAAGAAATAAAACCTTTATCCTAAACTGAGGTTTGGCTTCTCGGCTAACGGAGTACTAAATATCCCGCCAGCTCCTCACTTAAGCAGAACCTTATCAAGTTGCCTAGTAGTTAAAAACTCCAAAAATAAATCTACAGCAGTTTAAAGTGAAATCTTTTGTGGATCCGAACACACTCTGAATTTAATATGTTTTCCTTACATAACCAGAACATTAACATAGTCAAGTCACCATAGACTGTTTATTTGTAACGCGCATAAAGAAAAGGTGAATTAGTTCACAGTATTTTTTGTTGTTTTTGTGAGTGAACAAGGATGCCTCGAGACATATGATGTGATGTTAGTGCGCGAGACATTGTGATATTAGTGCGCGAGACACGAGACCCGCCCTCGTGACATTTTCTTTAATTCAAAAAAAAAAAAAAAAAATTACTGTCAAATTTTTACTGCTGTACACAGTTTGTGTTTTCTAACATGATGAAAAACAGAAAATAGCAAAATAAATAAATAAAAAAGGAGAGAGAGAGAGAGGGGGACATTGTTCAGGATTAGACAATGACCAATAATAAGCTGTTCCAAACCTGTGCACTTGGCATGCAAAGTTACAGCAAAGGAACAACGTGTTGCATTATTCCTGGAAACAAAGAGGGCAAGTGTCTGTATTAATAAGGTAAAGATGTTGACTGGAAATAGGAAAACTGAAATCGCCTCCTAAACAGTGAGCTTGCACATGCCTCATGTCCTGTGATTCTATTTATGGTTCCTTCTTGCTTCACTGCCCTTCTCCTGCATTTCCCCTCGGCAGGGGAGAACGGATCCCTCATCTCAGGTCCCGGAGGCTTCAATTCCAGCAGGTTAATTACATGTACGTTTGCATTTGCTCATTTGGTTGACAAAGCAATTTACAACTTACAGTTGAGGCAGGATACAGTATGAGCAGTTGAGGGTTAAAGACCATGCTCAGGGGCTCTACTGTGGTGGTGCAGGGATTTAAAGTCACGACCTTATGATCAGTACTCCAAAGCCTTAACCGCTGCGTTGCCACGTGAACGCTGGGAGCGAGGTAAGAATATACCCAGGACGGGATGCCAGGGCACCATGCACACACAAACACACATTGGACCTACATGCAATTTATCCACCCTCTGCTGTGTTTTTGGGAGGTGAGAGGAAGCCCATACGGACGTGGGGAAAACATGCACAGACAGTAACCCGAGCTCAGGATTGAACTAGGGACACTGGAGCTGTAAGGTGGCAGCGCTACCCACTGCACCACCATGCCACCCTACTCCCCCCCACACCCCCCCCCCCCTTTTTTTTTTTTTAAATTACATGCACATCTATTTGCTTGGCAAATACTTTTAAGCAAAGTGACTTTCATGTGTGGTAGATGACAATCTGGGCCACTAGTTCCTAACATCGCCCTGCACATTTTACTGTTTTCCCCCAACTAATCTGCTTATTAGCAGCGCTTCCTGAGTCGAAGTGGGTGTGTTTGAGCAGGGAAAGTACTAAAATGTGCCGGACAGGAGGTACTCCAGGACCTGGTTTGGGAACCTGTGGTCTTGGAGTTGATACACGACGGGATTCCACCAGTTTACCATCAAAACGGCAAGAACCACCAATAATCTCAGTGCATGAAGTAAGTGCAAGTATTCAGAAGTGTACTCAGAAGCTGTGAAGCTGTGAAGCTGTTCGTCGATTCAGTCTTACAAGAAATAGGAGCAGCTTGCAATAGCCTTCCAATAATACATGTAACCTCGAGCAACAAGGCTCATGAATCACATCAGCAGTTAACAGCACAGTGAAAGAGAGCAAGCCTAAACACGCACATTCACCTGATTCAAGTAATCAGGTCATTAACACACTTAGTAGGTGTTGGACACCTGACATACGAGACCAGAAAAAGAAGAAATGGACTCTTTTGACTCTGATTAGCATTTTTAGATATTTAGATTTTCTCTGCTGCACTGTTTAAGTGCACTGCTCCAGTGCTAACATGGAGGTTTTATTGATGTTGTAGGTATTTAACCCTGCTTAGTGTCTATGCAGTGCCTTAAAACCGTCTGTGCTTCTGCTTACTTGTACCAGTTTATCCTCTCATTTCCTCCTTGCTTGCTCTGTTAATGAGGGACTCCCTGAGCAGGCTACGTACCTCGTATCTTTTACTGGAGACACTTTGCAAGTTTGTTCCAGAAATCGTTTCCACGCTCATTGCTTTGCACACCTTGCACATGTTATATTTTCATCTTTTTTTGGGCATCTGACTTCATAGAAAGGATGTTTCTTAGATCATTTTCAGACATGTGAATGCCATTTCAGAAAACCTCCTGCTACGAGTATCACTTGCTGATAGACCGTCTGCTTTTAGCTCCATTACTAAACTGATTTTATGACAGAATTCATCACTTGTTTTTCTTCCTTCTTGTTCATCACTTGTTTTTCTTCCTTCTGTGGCCACAAGGTGTCCGTTAGCTGGAATATTTGCAGCTGTGGAAACAAGAATGTTTCCTTGGGAAATAGATGTTATTACACATTTTTTAATTCAGATAGTAATAGTGCACAGCCTCATACATGAACAAAACATGAACTTCCCAGCTAAATTTCCATCACATTACATCTGTTTTCATGCTAAACTATGCGTGCTGTAGGTCTGATAGAAATCATCGGTAGTCGCTGTATTTTGAATTCCCATGATGGTTTATGGAGGTGTGTTATTGAATTAAGTATATTTCACAGTGGATCATTTATTGAATATGTGGCTTTTATAAACAACAGAAGCATTTTACTGAAAGGTATTAAGTCTATGGATGGGGTTGTGGAGACTATTTGTATGGGTAATCTGAATGAAGTAAATAAAAACTTTAGCCCTATGTTCGTAGAAGGGCAGCATTAGCAGGTTTAAATGAATCCAGTTGAAAAGGTGTTTTATGAAATAAGCTTGGAGTTCGGTATTTTCTACAGAAATGAATCAAGATGTGAAATTTTGCCTTTTTTATCTTTCCTACCCATAGCTATATAACATGTTTGCAATTTTTATTCATCATATTAGCCTTTTTTCAGACACATTTACTTCAGCTTTCTGATGATGTTTCTGCATTTTAGTGAAACTCTAGTGAAGATGTGTTTTATGGATTTGTAAATCAAGCAAACATTTATTCAGATTCTGCCCTTTAACTCAAACATCCACTTTACGTCAGAAAAGCTTGAAAAAAAAAATTCGGAGTGTTGGAAAAAGACTGTTTAATATAAGCCGTTCTGTGTCCATATTTTACTGCTATGATTGTGTTTTTAAGAAAAAAAGTCATACTCCATTGTTTGAAGAGAGCCATGTGTATATCCTCTGCAGGAGTTGGGTTAGAGGGGGATTTTTTTCTTTTATTCTTATTTTCATTTTCATTCTTAATTCTTTTTTCAGTCGTTTGAATAGTCAGTCATTCATGAAAAATTCAGTGAGCTCCATAATGCTGGAATTGCCTGTATGCACGGGTTTGTGCCCACAGACAGTCAGGTCTAAAAGCATGTTTAAAGTCTATTGTCTGACGTGTCATTGGCTGCATTCTGTGGTTTCTTGTAGCACAATATTACAAAGAGCAACACTCACAAGAACGAGAGAAAAAGAAAAGGCAAAAATACTTGTGATATTTCTGTAGGAAGAACTGCTCCTAAAAGTAAGTGTTTTGTCTTTTCAGTTCCATTATGCTACTGATCAGAAGGTTAAAAGCATCAATCCCGGCACTGAGCAAGGGGCCTTAACGCCTGAAAATCAAAGATATATTCACTTTGTAATAATCTGATTTAATCAGAGGTATGCAGAGAGCGTAGCGAGCAAAAAAGTTAAATAAAGTGATAATATACTTTGTAATATTCTAGTACAGGACTTCCCAAACTTTTTGGGACCCCAAGCCTTTACCATCCTACATTTTTTCCCAATTTACGATATAAGACTATTGCAACATTTGAGCATTTTATCATATGTCAGTAACATAAGTGTGTAACTTGCACACTTATTCCAATGCTTAAATCACACTTGTACCAGATCCAGTAAATGATCATTTCTGCATATTTTCACATGTATTTGCTAGACTTCTGTTGTTCCACTGAGTCAGAGTCACTCAATGTCAAGGAAGTATCGGAGAGAAGACGAAGGGAGAAATTTGTCCATTTTTATTGCTGAATAAAAACGCTGGTGCAGCGTGTCAGGATAGGGAAAAGAACTAAAATAGCATATACACCCATCATTTAAATGTGGCTGTTTTGAATGTAACTCCCAGTAACATTTGAAAATAGCATCACACAAAATCTGTTTTCATAGTTAAAAAAAATTGTAATGTTAAAATAAGCGAATAAATTAAAAGACAGGATTGAAACAGAGTTTCTCTCATGACCATATTTGTTCTAATGTTCTAATATAATCACAGATATACAGAAAGCAATGTAAACAAAATATTCATATGTTATAAATTCATATGTCCAAAGTGTGCTAAAGTGGAACAATTATTAACGTACTTGGCGTAATTAAAGTTTCCAAAATTAGTATTAAACCTTAACTTTGTGTTAAGTGTAGTTAACCATTCCGAAATGAAACCGCTTCAAGTATACTTCGGTATGCTGTAAATATACAGTATATGTATATACTAGGCATGAGGCAGAACATCATAATACAAAATACTGGTGCGAGGTATTTTGCTTCTCTGAGGTGTATCACGATATTTCCGTTTAATATTCATTAGGAGCTCTACCTCTACTTACACACACGGTGGCAGCACCAGAGGTGGTAGCGTACAGAGGAGGAAGTTTGGAAGTGTGAACCTAATTGCCTCGAAACATGACTAATAGTCTAAAATCTGGAAAAAATAATACTGCAACAGCCCATAGTGCACTACTGCTCAACATTTTCACACTCTCCAGAATTTACAGCAAACCCATAGCATAGCTATGGAAAGGCAGTTTCCATAAACCGCTGTATCTGTGTGCGCTTCAGTTTCTACCGCAGCTGGCTTGACCGTGCTCTGGAACGTGGGTTAAAATCAACACCTGTGTGCTGCGCTTGATGTAAGTCACACTCATGTCTACTCATGTGTTGTGCTGGCAGTTGCATAACCAGAACTAGTTTTGGTTGGATGAGGAAATATTCAAAATACAATCACGATTGTTTTCTCATTTGTACAATTAAATTGGTAAATGTTATGCAATCATGCATTTCAGGTGGATGTCAGACAGCAGAGTAGGAGCGGTAATGATACAGATTTGTTATTTAATCATTTAAGGCACAGTCTACCACCAGGCAATCTTTCCATTTTAATAACATTGCCATGAAATACATTAAAGACTCAGAAAATGGTTAAAATAACAAAACTTAAATTATAAATCCTGATCTACTTTTCCTACAATATGATCCATTGATATTGCAGTGGTTTGATTTGTTGTCATTACAAAATAAACATATTAAAATGGAATATTTTACATGTCATTATTGCCTCATGAAGCCCATACTGGGATATGTGGCGTATCATGGCTTTTAATGTATTGTCTCATGCCTAGTATATATTATGATACTGTACGTGTTTTAATCCATGATGCACATATGCACAAGTGAAATTACAATTGCACTACTATTCCACTTTCAGTATATTAGAAATGTAATAAGTAAGAAATAATACACGAAGGGACATGCTGTTATAGGAAAATAATCAGCGATGGGGTTATGTGATGTACAGACAACTAATGGAACTGTCATAGGACCCTTAAAATTGAGCGGTGATATGAATGCAGTTAATGAATGAGCTTTAGCTGAGTGGAAACGTGTTCCCATCCATTAGTCCCTTATTTGTATGTCACATACATAAGAAACACTCCAGTTTACCCTCATATGCATCTAATTTAAATGAAACATGCTGTGATTTGTACAGGGGAGCCAAGATCTGAGGAATGAATTAAATAGAAAAGTTCTTTTCAGTGAAGCCGAGTTGGAGGTGCTTGTCTCTGAATTGCTGAAAATAAATATGTTTTTTTGAAAACCACAAAAGTGGTATAAATGTGCGCACAAATGAAAACTTGAACTAAAACACCAACTGTTCCCACAGTTTAAATGAAGGAAAAGGAAGGTCCAAGATATTTGTCTTTTGCAATCCCTTCTTTTTACTACAATTAATGTTATCGTGTGTATGTATGTATGTGTGTGTGTGTGTGTGTGTATGTATGTATATATACTTGCATATGTACTTGCATACCGAGCCTCCCACAAGTTCCTGAATGAAGTACTGAATGGATAAAGGAGTATGGCTAAAATCAACAAATGCATATTTAAAATAAACAAAATGATAAGAACAAAAAAAAAATAAAAAATTCTAAAGAGAACCATGAGCTAATAAGGATTTACATCTGTACATTCGATTTACTAAAATGACCTGACGTGAGTTTGATTGTATGGACACAGCAAAGATGAAACTGCGAAGGAAAATACTCGTTTGATGAATAAGGGTCACTGTCCTTTTCACTAATGACTTGCACATTGTTTAGTCACAGAAAAAATGTATTGTTCATTTTCCGTTGATAGTGGATCGATAACCCCTGCTTCCATGATATATTACAGCAGGTTTCCCAGAAAACTAGAATAATCCCCCCTCCCACAAACACACACACACACACACACACACACACACACACACGTGTTGTTAGGAATAATGTTACTATTATGTCCAGAAGGCCTTGCTGTGGATGTAAAGACCTTGCATTATGATGAAGCTCAAATGTGCGTAATAGAATTATCCACGATAGCTAATCAATATAAGTGGGTATTTAAATCAGGAATTTGTGTGTGGCACATTGCATTTGAACATGTCTGGGAATGCAGTATGCCGTGCTAAATATACTCACATCAGCCAACCAGGAAGAACTCACAATGTGGGCTCAGCAGCAGAATCAGCACTGCCTCGATTGTGCGTTTATTTTAAGATATAATTTACCATTTCTACATGAAGGCACCATTTAGCTGAGCTGCTTTTACCAACAGACCCTTAATGGTATCATAATGATTCACTTTGTGTATTTGAACATGGGGAAAAAAGACCAAGATAATGTCTACATATGGATTTACAGTCTAATGGTATGCTCACTGCTAGATCGGCCAAAAGTGATTGTTCTGTAATACTTCCCCTGAGAGGCCTGTTGTGGCTAACCTTGCAGAAGATCTTGGCGTGTAATGTGCTGTTAATGTGTATTTTTACTTTGTGTACATTGGTGTGTTGTCTGATACCTGTGCTTCTCTCGCATACTTTATGCTGCTTGCTTGTATGTTCTAGCTGTTGAACGCTGTTCTTAGTTACGCCATTATTTATAACTTAGGAAGTTGACTTTTATATAATTTCATGTCCGTCCTTGAAGCTTATCTTTGTCTACGAAGTATTTATTGTCTGAGGAATATTATAAAATATGACTTTACAAAGGAAATCTGAAGACAGCCTCTATCCAATCCCACTGTACTGCTTCTAGCTGCTTTTGTAGATGGAGGACAGAACTGGAAAGTAGAACAAGGAGACTTCAGAACATTTGTCAAGGAAGGAGCATAATGGTTCATTATGTGGTGTTCAATGTGTCCTTGTGTTGGGGAGAAAATCAAGGGATTTTTTTTTAAATTGTGGAGTTCATATGAAGACTACATGCTGAAGGCATTGCTTTCTGATTGTCTGGCTTACAAGAAATAAGTGCTGACACAATTGGCAAATATATTACCATGTTTACTGGGATTTATTAATAGAAAAATAATAGTAGATTATGTAATATGTACAATGAAAGTAAACGTGGAAATGGGCTGCATTAATATAAACCTATCATTTATGTTCCAGATGGAACAACTACCAGAGCCATGCTGTTATAGAAAATTAATCCACACCTTCTGATTTGAGAATCAGCCACTCTGTTGTATAAGTGGAATTCAGTACAGTGATTTTATTTTATTTTTTTATTTACGGAAAATCAGCTGATCTTGGGGTGTGACAGCATGCAACTGTGATTTGTGTGCCTCATTTCCTTGTTTATGTATCCCTCTGTGGTTTTGAGGAAGCAGCTTGTGGTCCATTGATCAGTTGCTTGACCGTCACAGTGCTGTAAGACAATGGGGGGCGCCCCAGGGGCCTTATCCAATCCACTTCCCTTCAGGAAACTGCAGATGTGTTGCTGTACTGGGTTGAATAGGAGTGTAAAGGACCATAAAGTATCCATCTTTCTGTTTCTGGGTTTTGTACATGTGCACACATTAAGACTTTACGACTCTGACTCTGTTTGTGGTCATTCGTTGTTTAAGTTCTTTAAGCTGTTAAGTTTGATACATGCCCCAACCCATACAGTCCGATTGACAAAATTCCTCTAGGGGAAATGGGAGGGAGGACCATGAGGTCATGTTTTGAAAACATGACTCACATTAAACCAATACTAGAGCCGAATATGTGTACTGGAGTGACGTCTCGGGCATTTCCCAGCCTCAGATTTCAAAATGGTGGGTTTGTGTTTAATAATAATTTTCAGCCTACTCTGCAATGTGCAGATGCATTTGACTCACTTACTGGTATTAGTATTTCTGATGAATGTTCACATTTAAACCAACTCAGTTTAGTATATTGGAATTTAAATTACCCAGTGGAGCTGTGGAACGCTTTTTTTTCTTGTTTGTGTGAAACTTCCACCCTCGTGTGATGTTAAATGGGGGGCTGACAGGAATGTGTTTTTTTTCCTCTCTTTCTCTTCCCTGTAATTAGGCACTTATCACCAGGCTTTGTAAACACTGTGAGACGTCTCCTCAAAGATAGTGAGATTGGGTGTTCAGCAAGCTGATAGTCCAGGAAACAAGCTGACACAGGGTAACGTAGTCAAGCATGACTGACTCTACAGATCTAGAGCACCAAGGGAGGTCACGAACCTAGTACTGCTCACGTAACAAAGCATAATTCTGCATCGTTACATCCAGGGAAGTAGAGTTCTAAATTATTCTGATCATTCAGTGTATTCGGACTCTAGTCTTCCTTTTTTCCTGAAGCTTGGCAGCAGTGTTTGCCCATTTACATTTTACTGTTTATTTTTTTTTTTATATAGCCACCTACACTTTGTCTGTGCAAAATTTCAAGTTGAAGCCTGGTCACATTAGCAGGATGTGAAAGGGAAGTTGTGGTGGAATGTGCCTAGGGCTCTTCAAAAACAGATCTGCCTGCATAACATGCTTCCCCCCCCCCTTCCTCTACATCTCTGTTTTTCTGACTGTGTGGGTGGGGGGGTTCCATGACCAGCTCTTTCCAGCGCTCTTAATTGGAGCTCTGGTCCTCTAAAACACACATAAACACATAAAATTAATCAAAAGAAAACCACAAAAGAGCATTGACCTAAGGAGCAAAAAAAATCTATATGTAAAATGTAATGTTTATTAGGAAATGGTTTAAAAACTCGGAAAGATGTAATGAATGAATCATTAAAAAAAAGTATCTGCCCACAGAATACATATTAAAGTGCTGTGGGTTAGTGCATAAGCATATAAGTCTTGGTGATTTTAAAATGGACTGGGTGAGGTCAGGGAGGTGCTAAAATCTAGATGTGTGAAAAACCCTATAGGAAACAAAAGATTAGATAGTGTCCAAATAATGTAAAGGCCTAAACTTTGCGGGATCAATTATACACCAAGTGTAGATGTGTCTGAGTGAAAAGTGGCCATGCCAGTGAAAAACACAAAATGCAGTACACAAAAGGCATTGCTTTTTAACATTACACACTGAAAAGCAAAGCCTTCATTGCACTGAAATGCAATCTCTATCCAACCATAGCCCTAAGCCGCACTCGGGGGTTTTTGTAAGCAAAGAAGGGAAGAACACCTTTTTGTCATTTTCTAGGAGGTGATATAGTCAATTTAGAGAAAAGCTTTTGATTGTTTCTTATTGGCTAGTTATTTCTTCATTCCTACTGCATTAATAGTTGAACCCTTAGTACCCCTCTCAGAATTAATACTGACAGCTCAGAGCAGGACACGTTCACTGAGGAGTGTTCATGTGTGGAGTAGGATAAACATTTGTCAGTGAAATTCTTTCTGAGTTTCAGGACATCATCATGCTGTAAGTAAAAGGTCGATGTTCGCCTTCTCCAATGTTTTCTGCAGTTTTAGAGAAAAAGTACATGTTATGAGGGGGAAAAAAAGTGCACAAACTGTCACTGAGAATGTTTGGGATTGCGTTCATCCATTCATCTTCATTAAGCTCTTTATCCTGGTCAGGGTGTCGGTGGATCCGGAGTGTATCTCGGGAACACTAGGCACAAGGCACGAATACATCCTGGATGGGACACTAATCTATTGTAGGATCAAAATTGCAATTGATCATCACACTTAGTTTATGGAGTGATTTCAGGGGCAGATTGGCCATCAGGAAGTTCGGGAGTTCCCTGTGGGACACTCTGTTTTCCATCCTCTCTCATGCGTACTCTTTAAGACACACGCATATACACACATGCACACACACTCACACATGCACACACACTCACTCGTGCAGTGTAGCAGAGAACCTGCTTTTGACTGGTTCAGTCTGTTAAGTTTTGATGATCAATTTCCCCTGTTTGTGGGTGCATATATACTAGACAGAGATGTGGAATGTGGAAAGGTGATACCAGGAAACCGCACATGAACTTATAACAAGAAACCTTTTAGTTATAAGCTATAGAAATTAAGTAGCATAAGCAAGCTAAATAAGTAAGGTTGAGTATTCTTTTATATTATCCTTTATTTAGAACTGATTTGTGTTGTGCAATTAAAAAAAAAAAAAAAGCATTCCTGTCACCAAATCAGTTGCTTAGACATTTTACACAGCTTTTCCTTACACCTCAGCCTGACCCACTGTTCTTTTAACCTGACCTTTATTGATTGTGAAATCTATAATATGAAATTTATCCAACTTTTCTTTTCACAGGTCCTGAACTGACTTCTGGGGGGGCACCAGAAAATTCCAAAAGATGACACAGTCTGTGCACATAAGCCCCAAATTGAGTAAGTATTTCTTTGTTAACTTTAGGAAATGATTATAAAACAGTAGTTGAAGCATTCCTATCAGTTGCTGCAAAAAAGAGATATATGGTACGTGCACTCTCTCCTTCCCCTGGGAAACCAGTATACTGGGTGTCCGAAAAGTCAAGAACCACTGAGAGTACTCTCTATAGAGAAGCACTCTCTAAGCACTCTCTACCCTTTCATCCAACGTTAATGCCATTTTTCACCAGTAAGGAAAACATGAATATAGAAATAGGTGTAAATAAATAATAAATACAAAATCATGCATATGTAGTTCAACTTTTTTGCATACAAAATGGGGTGCTGATGGGGTGCCAGTGGTGGCCAATGACTCTGGTAGATGTGTTAAAAATGCTAAGTTTATCCACTTGTATTTTCTGTGTATTACTAATTATAAGGGTAGTCAAAAAGCTATCAAGTTAACTAACTCTATCTTCATTATTACCTAGCACAGTGACCACTCCCATCTGTGATTATGAATCTAAAGGTACAGCTCCCACAGTAATGGAGTGGAAACCATACAAAATTATATTAGGAAATAGGGAGTCATTTGGGTTTGAAACCTTTATTTTCCACATATACAAGTGTGTACAGTACAGTGAAGTTCTTTCCTTCATGTAGCCCACCTTGATCCATGACCTGACACTCCTGGAGCAGAGATGGTTAAGGGCCTTGCTCAGAGGCCCAGTCGTGGCAGGCAGTCTGGAAATGCTGTGATTTTAACCTATAACCTTCTAATAAGTAGCCTAGAGTATTAATCACTAAACCTTAACCACAGGGCCATAATAGCTTTTTATCAGCCATAGCTATATAGTACAATCTACATAGATTAACCAGCACGCACAATTATTTTAAAATAATTTTACCAATTCCAGTAGTTTGTAACTCTACCAGATAAGCATTCATGCATGTAATAACACAGAATTATTGTTACAGTTATTTGGCAGCAAAGCTGTTTGTTTATGGAGCTGAACAAGCTAGAGAGATTATCATCATAGCTTATTACCACAAGCATGTTTAGAGAGATCAGAAATACACACACACACACACACACACACACACACACACACACACACACACACACACACACACACAGCAGGATGCTGTTTGATATGTTTCAGTAGCTCAACCTTGTTCTGGCTTTTCAGCCCTTACTGAAGAGAAACATAGACAATAAATAGTGTCATGTTAATAACATACAAGTGGCAGCCCTCATTCATTACACTCTTTGTCCTCGACTTCACCCTCCAACTGGCGCTTAACCACTGCTGGCCTGCCGTGCAGCTTTTACCTGAGTAAAGGCACATTGGCACAGCTGGTAATGCTAAGCCTGAGCCTAGCAACTATACCTAAAAGCAAACTATGAGACTTTATTGGTAATCATTTCAGATATCTGAGTAAAATGAGGGTTTATTTGTTGACTCCTGCTTGCTGCTGTGCTATTGTGTTGAGCGGTTTGGAGGGATCAGCAATTTTCAAAGTATAACAAAAGAGCAATAAATACCTATCACAAAAGTAATAACAAACATGATTTTCCTGCAGATCTGGGTTCCCCTTTTCATTGTGCCACTCAAGACGAAATGGATCATGGTGCATCCTATTCTGTACAGACTCCATATGGATTCCAGTTGGACCTTGATTTTCTTAAATATGTGGAAGAAATAGAGAGTGGTCAGACTTTCCGCCGAACAAACATGAGCCCTCGGAGAGGATCACGTAGTGACAGAGTCTCTCAGAGGAGTGTAGGGGGTCGCACTAGTGGCTGGACTTCTACTGAATCACTGGCATCAACAACCAGCGAAGATGGACGGTCTCTTCCCCCACCTGTTCCTCGAAGCCATGTTACATCAGCCAGCAGATCACAGCCACTTTCACCATCTTTGGCGATCAGTCCCTCACTACCATCTTGTTCAAAAATGCCACCTCCCCCACCACCACGTAACCCCAGGGTAGAGAGAACGTTACTAGAGACGAGCCGTCGTCTACAGCAGGAGCAGAGTCTGTACCCAAATGGTTTAAACTCTCCTCTTTCAGACCTTCCTAAGGAGGGTGTCAAAGATTGTGGATCACATAGCAGCTTTTCAGTGCCTTCCCAGATAGCTACAGATGGTCACCTACTACAGATTTCATCAGCCGTACAGAATCCCTCTACTGGTGGCTGGACCAGATTTAGTCCTCAGAATTCTGGGAGGAGCACCCCAGCCTCCAGCTCTGGAACGTCTTCATTTCCCCCAGGGCAGCTACAGACAGTACGAGAACAGATGGCCTTAGCCCTTAGACAGCTCAGGGAGATGGAAGAAAAAGTAAAGGGAGTACCAGTACTTGAAAGAGAAGTGTCCATGCTGCGTGATGAAAAGGATAGGCTGCTTGTGGCCCTTCAAAAGAAAACAGAAGAACTTAGTGCTCTGATCAATGCAAAAAACTCTGCTCTGGTAGAACCTGCACACTTATCAGCTGTAGATCCCAGCAGTGCAAGTCAAGAGAAGAGGTCTGGTGAAAAAGGAAAAGAACCTCCTGTTCTGGTGATAGAAAAAAGATCCATAGCTGTAGGTAGTGATGTTCCCCTTAAAATTGTGGTGGTTCAAGATGCAAAAGATGCAGCCGTAGAAGCTGCTGTTGATGTCTGTCACAGAGGCGTGGAAACTGAGCCAATGACCGTCTGTGATGAAGAAGTTCAGGCCAAAGTCCCAACAAATGAAGTGGCGGTCTGGGTAATGGAATCGTTACTTGGGCTGTCAAGTGAGACTGAACAAGAAATAGACAACCTACAGGAGACCATTAAGTGTCAGCAAGAGTCAGTCCATCTCCTTGAGAGAAGATTAACCCAGGCCAATCAGGACCTTGAGGAGTTAAGGGCTCTGGAGATGGCAAGAATGTCTAAGATCATGTTAGAAAGAGAAACACTTGTCAAACCAGAGACAACTGATGTGCTAGTGGAAACTGAGCTTTGTTCCAAAACCTCTGTAGGAGTTGGGGTTTCCGGTGCAGACTTTCCAGCAATGAAAACTGATCAAAGCATTCAAACGGACTTTGTGGAAGCATCAAATAAAAAGATGGCTATAATCCAGGTCAACAGAGGTATTCAGTGGGAAGATCTTTTTAGCGCTGGCAAAAAAGACAATCAGGAACAGTCTGTCTCTGCTGATGGTGAGTATGAACAAACCATCTTGTGTCAAATGGTTCATCATCAGAGAACTGGTTAACTTTTTTTTAAGGTTGTAGTAGAAGGGTGACTTGAATTAAATGTTTCCAATGAAAGCTACAGGCCCCCTTAAATCCATCATGAAGAGAAAGGATGGGAGTGGCTCGAGTGCTGCTTGCAGCAGTGGCAAGAAAAGCTTAAAGTTTGTAGGGATTCTTAATGGAGGGTGAGTGGTTATGTTCTGTTAGTCTGCTACTTGACACTGTTAGCATAAAGAAGTTCACAGTACTGAAAATGCAGTTTATTTATTTTTTATTAATGATATAATTTGTGATTTGGTTTAGCTACGAGTCAACATCTAGTGAAGAGGAAGAGGAGGAGGATGAAGGAAGCTCCTCTGATGAAAGTGCAACTGGCAGGTGCTCAGACAGCAGTGAGGAAGAGGCTGCAGCTCTAGAGGATACTTCTGATGAAGAAAGGAACATTAATTTGGATGACAGTGATAGTGATGAAAACATACCAGCTGTAACAGATGATGTTAAGGAACAGGCTGAAGTACTAAAGGAAAAGTAGGTTACTATAGATAATTATTTTGCTTAAGAATGTAGCATATAAATGTGACATACCGGTTAGTGAAAGCATTATCCAACCCTCCCATTTTGGGGGAATATCTTGTTTAACGTAATGGGAAGTCTATTAGTTTTCTTCCATTTTGCTCATGCTTCAGTATTCACAATTTCTCTTTGCTATATACTGCACAATAAATAAAAAAAAATCATTTTTTTCCACCTAAAATAACAGTCCAATGAGGGGGAAAAAAAGAAATCTCATAATTTGAATACACTGGTCAGAAGCTTTTTTTTTTTCATATGAAAATAAGAGGAAAACCAAGCCTGACCTGAGACATACCACTTATGTTTGAATCAAATTTATGAGCCACACTCATAAATTTATGAGACACACAGTTATAACTATTACAAATATTTTAACTAGTTATTCATAACTATTTTAGTGTGCACCTTTTATAATTTATAAATGGAATCATGAGGAGTGATCCAAAAATATTGGCCCTGGAGTACCATGCTGGTCTTGTCACTAGTGTGTGATAGAAATGAAAGCTATCTGTTCAGGCCTGTGGAGCTTGATAAGCACCCACTTGTGCTGGTCTATTTTACTCTGTAGTCCATACAACACAAGTGAACGTGTGAATTTTTAAATTTTTTTTACCTTGTTATCTTCATTTTAAACATGCCAGACGCTTTCTTGCAGGTTTGAACTGAGTTCAAAAATGCGTGAGGCTTGCCTCATTTTAAAGAACCATCTTAATGATGGTGCCAAAACAGCAAAGAGTAAAGAACTGGTAGGTCAAATCTATGTACAGTTACAGTGAAATTCCATTTTCCTACTTTCCTATTGTTTTCTTAAGTGTCAAAACAATAAAAGACGTTATGTAACTGCTGCAGCTCTCCAGCACCCACACCGTGCAGCTGGAATGGTTCAGAGTGTCCAGTGCTAAGACAGCACAGCCGTCCCGAGTTTCCAACTACCTGATGGCTTTCTCTGAGCTTTCCCCTGCTCTGGTGCGGCACGTAGTCAACATGACCGACGGCAATGGCAACACGGCTTTGCATTACAGTGTCTCCCATTCCAACTTCACCATAGTTGGACTCCTACTTGACACAGGTTATTGTGTTTCTAAGTTATTAACATAGACTTGTCAGGTACAGCATATTTCTAGATTGGTCTAGTGGGAGTTTTTTTTTTTTTTTTTTTAATGTGATGCATTTTGTGTAGGTGTGTGCAATGTGGATAAGCAGAACAAGGCAGGATATACTGCTGTGATGCTGGCAGCATTATCAGCAGTGAAAGCAGAGGAAGACTTGTTGGTAGTCAAGAAGCTATTCAGTTTGGGCAATGTCAATGCCAAGGCAAGCCAGGTGAGTCTCTACTCAAGACTTATTTGAAATCTCACTGTTACTGTTGCTTGAAATTATTATCACTATCCAGATAAGATCATCGTAACTCAACCCATAACCACTGGTTATCATCAGCCCGAGATACATTATCTTTGTTTGAGTAAAGTATATGTTTTTGTGTTGCATCTTTGTGGCTTGGCTTTGTCTAGGCCGGTCAGACGGCACTCATGCTGGCAGTGAGCCACGGGAGGCAGGAGATGGTGCGAGCGCTACTTGAGTGCGGTGCCAGTGTGAACATACAGGATGACGAGGGCTCCACAGCCCTCATGTGTGCCAGCGAGCATGGGCGTGCCGAGATCGTTTCTCTTCTGCTTGAGCAGCCTGGCTGTGACATTGCCATTGTAGACAACGTAAGCACACCAGCTTCCCACTCACTGTACAAGACATGACTGTTTTGCAAGAACTCATGTCTTATTTGTTTACTGAAATTGGCCTTACATTAAGCTTGTGTTCAGGAGCAGTGTAGTGTAAAATATGTTTAGTAATTATTCGGTTGACTTATGTTTATAAACTTTGATCAAATTACTAGGTTGAATAAAAACTATCTTGCTTCTTTAGGATGGCAGCAATGCCCTGTCTATTGCCCTGGAGGCATCCCACAATGACATTGCAGTGCTACTTTACGCCCACATGAACTACTCTAAAGCTCAGACTGATGTAAGTAGCCCATCACTAAATACAAGACATGCACGTAATAAAATCTTAGTCATGTCTCACATTTCATAATTGTGCAATGGACACTTTAACTTGTGGGTTAACCTGTCTCATTATGCACCACAGAACAGAAACACAGCTGCCAACGATGGCCGTAAAGAGTTTGTTTGTGGTGCTGCTCAAAACTAGCCATGTAATAGGTAAGGAATAAAACACTGATGTATGCTGTTATAGGAAAATGATCCATGATGGGGTGATGTGGCCTGATACAAAGTGGAGTTACTCTTGCCGCCATGAAGTTGATTGTTTTTGCAATAACAGCACATCCTGAAGTGTTTTATTCCTCATGCACCACAGCAATCTGCTACCGATTACAATTTTTTATGTCTTAATGTGACACTTTATACTTTTTAACCATTTGTAGTTAAGTTTACTGTTGTGGAACATCTGCAAACTTTCCTGTTATCACGTCCCTTGTAACAGTTCTAAAAAAAAAAAAAAAAAAAAGTAGTACGAATTATTTAATAATGATTGTGTGGTGTATTAGCCTGGTTAATAAGCCGTTCAGTAAGTGGGGATGAAC
>CM040982.1:21711238-21754036 GCA_022985145.1 Pangasius djambal
AAAAAAAAGCACAGTTCTTAGAAACACTTAGAAAACACAGTTCTAGCCTGGTATGATTTTTTTTTTTTTTTTTTTTTTTTTACTTTTTTGTCCAGAATTAGTAGTAATAGATATGTGCTATTACAGAGAAAAACAGGCCACAACTAGCAAACATTTTCTTACAGTATTTAAGATGTCTTGGTGGATTTGGCCCTTTTGTATACAACTGGCCTACTGTTGCTGTATAAGTTTATTTAGGGAGCACAGGTCTTATATCAATACTAACACCAGACTATTTAGCTAAATTACAAATAATACCCAAAGTACAATCTGCTCAAAATGCACATTTGAGCGTTTCAGGAATCATAGAATTAGAACCAGTTCCCAGATGGTCAAATCATAAAATGCTGCTCCTTCTTGGGAATTCATATCATAGTAAGGTCAATACAAACCGGTAACCGCAATATCCGAGGGTTGCACCATGAGCAGAGATAATGGTCAGTCCATTTAGTTAGTTTGTGCCACCTAGAGGTGATCATGCACATGAATCCTGGGAGATGTGGAATGGGAAAGATGGTAACCTTTGCTTGAAATAGTAGTGTTGCTTACTGCGCTCTCTAACTACACTGCAGTGTAATTCAGCTAGACAGCTGCAGGATACCTAAACTACTTAACTGTTAGTCATTAATGTTGACAGGGTTTAAAAAACGAAAGCTGCAAGCAGTAGAAGATACTGCATACATTTTTTTTTAATGTTAAAGATTGTACCAAAGATAATTTAACAGCTCTTTAAGGTATTTTTCCCCAATCCTAAAGGCTTATGCAGGAGACAGATGGATGCTTTAATAAAATGTATAAAAAAAAAAATTAAAAAAAAAAACAGTGAGATTTAAAGTTTCATATGCTTATGTAATAATGTACTCAATATGTTAATGTTTTTTTTTTTTTTTGTTACTAATTATTTGCTTGTTTCCTGTTTCTGATTTGTGCCTAACCCAGCACTGCCCCCTTTTATTGTAATATATTATTGCTATTTTTATGTTGTTTTTTTTATGTGCCTTGGGATACTTAGCCACCTTAAAACATGAAAATAAAGTTTATTATATAAAGGTGACTTTCTGTTTTCTGTACATATTAGCAACCTTGAGTTTGCTCCTCCGTGTGTGTGTGTGTGTGTGTGTGTGTGGGGTGAATTGGCCACCTAGATAAAAACACGACTGGAACGCTGCAATTTAATGAGCTTGTACATAATCACACCACTTATAAAAAGAGTTGGAATTCATAAAAAATATGTTCCTTTAATAATACACACTTAAAATACGAATCGCAGGTAGTAGTGTGAGGTGTCTTCACGCAAGAGCCACATCATAATCCAGGTTGCACATAACCACAATTGTATTTGTAGAACAGAAGAGCTTTAAGTTAAAATGATGTGTTAACCAGGAGATAAGAGGTTTCTCCATATGTGAGGGGAGAAAAAAAAAGTATGAAGTCTGTTAGGCCACTAGGAAGAAATAAAAAAAAATTTGGCAACTTCTTCAATTTTAGAAGGGGACTGAAAGGAGGGAAGATATATTACCTAGATGTGGCACAAAACTGCAAAATCAAAAAAAGTTGCTCAGAGGTTCATGAGCTACAGGGCTCCTTTTTGTTGAAGGAGTGTTGTCACCCCTTGCCCTCAAACATTGTCTTCAAATCTGCTAAAACCACTGACATGCTCAAATTTTGGGAAAAATCTGTTCCTGGGACAGAGTTTCCAGAAGGAAAATGGATGAATGAAAATTTAGGGAAAAAGAGTTCCACCCTCAGCCCTCAGCTGTTATTTCACAGCTGTTCGAAGTTGTTGGACTGTGATTACTTGAACACAAGTGGGCGGAGACTGGAGACTGTCCCAGCAAATTGCAGCTCTCATCAGAGATGTTGCTGGAGGAAGTGTAGCAGCATGATCTCGTAGTGCTCACCGGACTCCGGGCAGCGGATGCTGTGCCTCTCGTTGGGATAGATCTGAGAAAGGCAAGTTTAAGGAACCGATTAAATTAGGAGCTTGATCCAGGACACAACGGGCTTCACATACTGAACACTGCTATTGGCACAAAGTTTCAGCAATGAAATCGCTTGCATGAGAAGCACAAATCTATACATTACACTGTCTGAAACAAGTGAGAAGGGAACAATTAGGGGTTATTAGTGTGCTGTTACAGAAAAATAATCAACAATGGAGTGATGTGATGTGGCCTGACACGAAGCAGAGTTAATGTTACCATTCATTATTTTCCAATAACAGCATGTTTTTCCCCTAATACCACAGTAATTTGTCAGCAATTCCAATTTTTAATCTTTTAATGAATGACACACAATATTTTATCCAATTATAGTTACATTTAATGTTGTGGAATGCCCACATAATTTAGATAATGTTAACACTTACGCTATAGGAACTACAGACATTCCCTCACCAGCTCCTCTTTTCACTCTCAATATTAATAAAACAAATACGCAGTTCGACATGTTACCAAGAAACCTGGAAAGGACAAACTCCTCGGTCCTGAAGAATTTCCTGTGGCTGAAAAGTTACTGACCATTACAAAGTACTGACACGTGAAACTCCTTCCATAAATATTAAACGAAACCTCATATCAGTGACTTTACGATTTAATTAACATGATATATTATTAAATAAAACATTTTTAAAATCAATTTATTAGCCTTTCTTTATGTAGTTTGACCACCATACAAGTCACTGTGAGTGAATTGTTACTATAGAAACAAGAACGCATCTGAACGAGCACAATCAGTACTGCTGTTACAGAAAATTAATTGACCATTCTGAATCAAGAATTCAATTTTTTTTTTTTTAAACATATAAAGACAAGAATATTTAAAAACTAGTCCCAGAACAAAACATGCTGAGCAAAATTTACCATTCAGCTTCTGTGAAAAGATATTACATACAATAAATAAAATAACTGAAATGAAGTGAGCAAACCTGTAACTGATATGGCTTCCCTGCACGGATAAGCTGAGACACCAGGAAGTTGGTGTGGAAAAAGTGCACGTTCTCGTCAAGGAACCCATGTAAGATTAGTAATCGGTTTGGCCTGTTCAGGAAATAAAACCATTAATGTTAAAATTCCTGGGTGTGGGAGTAAAACTGCTTTTTTCAGTGACAAAGCATTTAATGGCCTTTAAATTAGGTGGCTTCAAGCTTCTGGATTGACTTCATATCACATATTACATTACGAATGCAGTTGAAAATCCTTTTGCCTCAAACACTAGGTAAAGGAATACTCCAGAATTCTTCAGACAAGAATTTCAATGTTTTCCTGTATAGAGAAAAGAACACCAGTTGACTCCAAACTCACTTATTTCTGAAGGGCAGTTGTTGAACAAGTCAGTTAACTTGTTTAAGAAAAAAAATAACAAAGGTTTCCATAAAAGTATTTATTTGCAGTTATTATTTATTCTGGACTCCCGACAATGCCACAGCCACAGAAAGAAAAGGGGAAAAAGGGGGAGGGAAAAAAAAAAAAATAGACTGTGGTCTTTGGGTGGTAGGTATGGCCTACTCTGCCTCCTCTATTAATCACAGTAACACTAGGCAGTCATGGGCATCTGTGAGCTCATGTATGCATAAGGGGTGGATAGCACTTTCCTCTGACTGTTACACCGCCCTGTGATGCAGCATGAGCAGCAGTTTGGAAAGGTGTTGTTGGCTGGTGTATGACAAGGGGAGAACTAACTGGTGGGTGGGGAAAAAACGAGCTCCCATTTTTTTTAAAGCTCCGAAGTAGCTTATCTTACCGATACAGCCAAACATAGCACTAGGAATAGCATATTTAAAAAAAAATTAAATTGCTTTTTACTGTATTGCTCCCGGGCAGTGGGGGCTCAAAGGTTAAGGCTCCGTGTTACCGATCAGAAGGTCGGGGTTCAAGTTCCAGCACCGCCAAGCTGCCACTGTTAGGCCCATAACCCTATCTGCTCCAGGTGCGCCGTATCATGGCTGACCCTGCGATCTGATTTCCCAACAAGCTGGGATATGCAAAGGAAAGAATTTCACTATGCTGTAACGTACATGTCACAAATAAAGGTTTCTTCTTCTCCTAGATGAAATGACCTTGGTGAAACTTTGTCATGTCTCTCTCATCCTAAGACGTTGGTCATTAATGGTTGTAGTTTTGAATTTGCTTTACATGTTCAAGCTTTAAAAAGATTTGTTGACTGTCCCTGTTGTACGTTTTCTGTTCTCAGTACAGGAAAAAGTGTTAATATTCTCATCTGCTACAGATGCTTAGAGATTAGGTTGGAAGTTGGTGCATTCTCATCTTTGTAAAGATGAAGGCTGCAGGGGTGAAGTGCTGCTTTTATTGTCAGAACTCACTCATTTGGAAGCTTGTCCACATGCAGAGCCACAGAGCCTGCTTCATAGCCCTGCTGGTTGTTTTCAGGCACGTCCATGTAGCGCTCTGTGTAGCCGGTGTCATACGCCATCCACACCGTCACTGGAGCTCCAGCTATCGCCACCTAAACGAACAACACTTCTGAGTAGCTTGCGCCTACAATCGCAAATCCTAAACAATACTCACATTTTATGCTTCCTGAAAGGTCTGACATGACTAACATGGAATTAACACGGAATCAGGAGAAATGATATCATTTACAAAATCTTAACTGACACTTAACTAACGTTATCTGGCTTTTCACTTCAATATTAGCATCACTATCATTTCCGGCTGAAGTATGGGCTTTAGTAACAGGAAGCATCCCGTGGGCTGCAGAACGCTGGACATGGCTCTCACCTTGAACACATTAGGCCGGCGAATGAGGCCCATGAGGGACAGGAATCCTCCGTAAGACCAGCCGTGAATTGCCACGCGACTTAAGTCTATAAATTTGTACTTGTCAGCTACATACTGAAGACCCTCCACTTGGTCCTCAATCTCCACTTGGCCCTAAAGACAGAAGTGAGACAACGGTCAGATGTGTTTTTATTCCCTCAGTGTAGTGCTGACATTGGCTGTAAGCTCCAACAAGTGATGGAAAAAAACAACTATTACCATCATGACATTTATTGTTACATATATTAGTATATGGCTTCAAATTTCCCTTCAAGAGAATACAGGCATTCGTACATACCATTTTGTTTTTTAAAGCACCCTCGAACTTTAGCCCCCTCTGGCACGAGCCTCTTCCGTCAATAACAACCACCGCGTAACCTAGAGATGCTAAAGTGTTCAGACGCAAATACTTCACCCCCTTGTAGGAGTTGTTCACTAACTGCACCTGAGAAAAGCAAAACAATTTCCTCAGAATCTTTCCACATCCACTGCATAGCAATATTTTGAATCACAGTTTTTGTGACATCATTGAATGACACCATTATTATAGGTTTAGAAACATTTTTTTTTTTAAATTACAAACTGCACCTTAAAAATTGCATAATAACAAACCAACCTGAGGGCCACCATACACAAACAGGATTGCAGGGTGTTTTTTGCCTGGCTTCAAGTTGTGTGGTTTGTACAACATTCCGTATAGCTCAAAACCAGACTTTGCTGGAAAACTAAATATCTCGGGAGGAACGTAATCCGCTGGGCAACCTGAAAAAATAAAGAAAAAACCCTTAAACTAAAGAAACAGTTCAACCCTAATACTGATCTGTTTAATGCTGTTGGAAGGGATTTTCAAGTTAAAAAAAAAAAAAAAAACAAAAAAAAACACAATTTATGGCAGCAAAATATACCCTTCCCTCCCTGTCCCCCGTACCTGCTGCCTCCATCATGCTGGCCCAAAACTCGGGCTCTTTGTGTAAAGGGTCGCTGTCGGAACCAACCAGCTTGTAGACATGAACACAGGGAGGGGTGCTCACATTGCTATAGTGGCTGATGAACATGTCAAAGTTCTGCAATGAAAAACATGGAGATGGATAAGATGAATTATGTGGAAAGACATTTTCATATCTACGACGGCTTTTTAGTCATCCAGCTTCCAAATGTCTCGTAGTATTAAGTGAAGGTGAATGAACTTGTGGATTCAACTTGAAGACATTTCACCACTCATTAGATCAGTCGGATCTTATTCATTCTTGCATGCCACGGACTGAAGTCACCTTTATATAATAAACTTGATTTTCATGTTTTAAGGTGGCTAAGTATCCCAAGGCACATAACAAAACTAGTTACAAGTTAATAATTAAAGCAATAAGCCACAACAAGCAGTGGCCACTAAAACCTCCTCACCTGTGATGATCACTGTAACGCACAACCTCTCATGCTTTTCTGATATTATAAAATGGTGAGAAATACAATAGAAATACAATATAAAAAAATATTTATGATAAAGATCACAATATTATAAAACATTATAAGAAAACATTTAAAAATTGTAAAAAATGATTAATTATGAATAGTATTTTGCAATAAACAATTCTTCTGCCATGCAATATAGTCTGTTCATGCCGTTAACCGTGTTAGATTTGACACTTTTTGTAGGCCTGTTTTTTTTTTTATTCAAATCTCACGCAATTCCAGCTTGACATGTTGATTGGCTTATCTACAGTTTTTACTGGGAGGAAAAAAAAAAAAAACTACTCTTCTTGTGTATTGTTAAGTATAACATATAGCTGTTCTCTGATGTTAAAATTTCTTCACAAAATGCATAAAAAGGTTGGTAGGTCTGCTGTTTATTTATAAAAAGGTGACAAAAACAATAAGAAAATCCAGTGTTCAACGTAAATTATTATTAATAATATCTCCATAAACAATTCAGTTTCCAGTTTTAATATGCTGTGGGCTTATTGGTTTAAAACCTGACATATTAATATACAGCTGTTGCACAGTGCTACTGGACGCTTAGGCTCTAGTTAAACTTACCTGGCTAACCGAACAGCTGTGTGAGAAGCCTGGCTTGGTCAGACGGACAATCTCTCCCGGAGATTCGTAGCTTACTACGTATAAATGATGTTCCAGGGGCGTGTCTTTGGTGCCTTGGAAGTACACCAGCTTTGTCTCTTCATTTACCCAGATCTTTGAAAAAAATAAATAAATAAAAATAAATAAATAAATAAATAAAACTTTAAAACAGGAGCACAAGCTAAAGCATGAGAAACAATTATTCAAGTAGCTGCTCAAATATTGTCAAATACCTTTGAGCCATGTCTAGCTAGCACCTCCCACTCGCCACTGGTTACAGTCAACTCGTCTTTTACTTGACATTTGAAATCATCTAGGGGAATAAAAATTAATCATGTTGTAGCAGGTTTAAAAAAAAAAAAACAACTAACTTCAAAAGTGTGCAAATGTAAGCATATGTGATTGTGAATTTTACCTTCAGAGGGACTGTAGTCTCTACTCCACTGGTGGCAACCGGGCTGGAGAAGGCTTGTTACTCTGTACAAATGGCAAAAGCCTGTTTTTGACTCATTCACCCACAGGAAGGTGATCTCATCATTACTGGTTTGAATGAAAGGATAGAATATATCGTGGACCTGTTTTCAATAAAGAAAAAAAAAAAAAAAAGTTATTTCCAGGTGTGACAGATTTTACATACATAGCCAGGTAGTAAGATTTATACAACTCCAACAGTGTAGCATCAAAGCAGTGTTCCCTGTTTTCACCAAAACATCTTCTGTGACTTATATACACTTAAAAGCTGTTGCTCACAGAATGTCCTTAGAATGACTCACATCTGCCAACTTCTTTAGCATTCGAGTCAGCAATACAAACCCTGATAACGCCTTACTGACAGACACATTATCAGACACATCATTCCTTAACCAAGCTGTTCTCAAATACTAGAAGTGAATATTCAATTCCATTTTATTTGTATAGCACTTTTAACAATAGATACTGTCATAAAGCACCTTTCCAGAAATCCAATGAACATTTAGATCCCTAATGAGCAAGCAAGAGGCGACAGTGGCGAGAAAAAAACCCCTGAGATGACGTTAGGAAGAAACCATGAGAGAAAGGCGCTTGGTGACACTGGATCGTGCGATTATAAATCAGTACTCTTCTACAACTGTATACTGTAAAGTCAAAAAGCACTAAGTGTGCTGAAAGGACGTTGTGAAGAAGAGTCTTGGGATGAGCACATTTGATCCAGTTGAGATTATCAGATGAAGCAAGAGTCAATCATGGACGAAAACAGCAAAGAACCAAAGTTTGAATTTTTAAGAACTGTACAAAAACTTTATAAGGAAAAGCATAGAATCTGATATGCTCATTAAAATACCATTTTGAGTGGAGCAAATTAAGTTGCCTTATTTTATAGCAAAGTCTGAAAAGTTTTATGGCATATAAAAATGCCATCTGTTTTAAGCCCTGTGATGGCTTGCTTTATTAGCAATGACATCGTCTGGTCCAAGCGTGGAGAGCATCAGCACAATGGCACATCTTGAAATCAACTTTAATCCATTGGTGATCTCTGTTTTGCATCAACTTATGCAGTAACACATTTTGAGAGACTGTATAAAAACGGCTGTGTGCTCCAAATAAACTATTAAATATCCTCTATATTCAGCATTAGTGAAACGAAACCCACCCATATTACCACTTAAACATATAAATGTGCTTACGTTGATCCAGATATCCGTCACCTCCTCGTAAATGATATAGGGCTGTACTCCTTCAGGCATGGCTGCCACATGCTCTTCCCACTGTGGCTCCTCTGGGCTCACAGACAGAAACAGAGCAGGAGGCAGTAAAACCAGCTGCAGCTTCTGCTGACTGCGATCCAGCAACACTGCCCACGCGCTGCCACGAGACAAATCAGAATTCAGTTCGTATGCCAAAACAGACAACTGAAAGAACGCCATGCTGGCCATGTTATAATTTTAGTACATGAAAAATGTGTGTTGACAACATACTATTTGCCATCTCTTGTCCAGCCAGCCCGTGCAATGTACTCAGCCCCAGGAAAAAGAGTATTGAAAGGCAGAACAAGTTCCTTGTTTTGTGTGCTCACAATCTGAGAACCCAAAAAAAAAAAAAAAACGTAAGACAGTTTAATAGTTTTAATTCTCTCATCGAATTCCTTTCTCGTCCAACACCAGGGATTTCAATTGTCAAAGTGTGAGCAGAACATGTTCTAAATTTGTATTAGAACGCCACGATAAATCCCACACATTGAAATTTGCTGCATTTGAGCACAGTCACACTCCCAAATTGCCATATATGGTAATAACTTCCCTTTAAATATCCCACTAGCCCATTCATAGTGTTGCTTGTTGCAGATGATATGGAGTGTGCCAAAACGTCTAAAAACACAAAACTGTGTGTGCACTGTGGATAAATGAAACCCCATGTTTAAGCTGTCATGGAACAAACAAAGGCACTCAATTCTTACCTCGCCATTCGCATCAGTTCGAATCTCTACCAGTTTTAAACTGATCTGAGGGTTTTTACTCCCTAAAATTAGAAAAAACAAGAAATCAGTGCATCATAACAATAATACAAATTCAAGTCAGTACAAACAGGACAGTAAATGCAGCTTCATGAGTTATTTGAAAACAAAGAATGTGATTAGAAAAACCTATTGTAGTGTGCCAATCCCCATCCCTAAGTCAATAAGTAGTGCTGCAGAGTATCTCACTTAAAATTTTGTGATAGAATAGAAATATTTCAAAATGTCTTTTTTTTTTTTTCCCGGGAAAAAAAAAAAAAAGTGTGGTATGATGCGTACTGGCTATAAAGTGGATATTTGCCAATTAACCTGACAGACAAGTTTTCTTTTTGATTTCTGGTTGGAAAAAAATGTGGCACAGTTCAAATAATTAGAAATTGCACCTACACAATGTTGATTGTGTTAAACAGTCTGTATTCCTCTCTAATGTTTGGTGTATGAAAGATAGAATTACCAGTGCGGGGGTATCTATAGACATCTGCTTTGCGTTCCTCCAGTGCCGGGGAAGGTACGTGAATGATCTCTACCTCAGACTCATCCACCTCCTCATACAGCAGCTGCACGGTCTTACCTCCATCTGCATCTAAACCAAGCACGGAGAGATCATGCTAACTTGTCTTCCTGAAAGCCTTTACAGGTAATAAACACATGTTCACTTTTTGAACAAGAGATTGGGAAAGAGGGAAGACTGAAGCATGTCTGCACTTCCTTTGAACACTTTGTGAAAGTGAATTATCGAACAAACCTTCAGAAACGGTTGGACACCACCAGTAACCAGTAAAACGATCAAACTCCTCCTGAATCACAAAGGTCGCGACGCCGGCTGACTTTGGGTCGTCCTTTACATTATTCAAGCCTAAACAAAACAACAACAAAAAAAAAAAACAATTTATGAAAACAGACTTTATTATTATACATATATATGTATAATAATAATATATTATTATATAATATATATATATGAACACCATGGAGGGGTTATGGATGACTGGGAAGATGAGTACTCTCGGTTCAAATAAAATTAAAACTATTCCATTAGGAACATCATTTGCATGGTGCTTATGCCTGTCGCTTTTAGATGATTCCATAAAAGCACGTGTATATGTGCGTGAGTATCTGGTGCACAACATCCAACTCACCTTTATGACAAAAGGTCAGCCTTCGCTCCTCTCTGGTTTCAATATTAGTCACCCACAGGTCGTTGTTGTTAATGAATGCGATGAAACTGGGGTCGCCAGGACAGATCTTGGGGTCCATGCGAATCCCTGAGCATTGGGTCTTAATCTCTACAGGCTTCATAGGTGCTGCCTGCTGAACAGGATGCAATTTTTGGTTTATAGGATTTTAAAGAAAATTGTGTTGGGAAGTGGGAGAGAAAAAAAAAAAAATCATGTCGACTCACAATGAAGCCATTATGCCCACCATCGTGACAATAGAAAAGGCTGTTGCTAGCTTGGAAGAGGAAAAGGCCGCTTTGCGCATGGTAGTCGTAGGACGTGATGCCGAACACACCGAGACGCTTCCTCTCGCGAAGGAGCTCCTCCTCCCGAGAGTACATACCATGCTGGGGAGTTGCCTGAGGAAAATAGCGCAGAATGACAAAGGTAGTTATTCATTTCTGGTTGTGTGGCAAACCTCTTAGATAGACAGATAGACAGACAGACAGACAGGTCGATCGATCAATTTATTAATCCCAAAAAGAAATTCACAGATTATAGCAATCCAACAAGCAGAGTGTGCAAGCAAGATTATTCAGAATAATAAAATTAAACATATTCAGTTCAAAATTATAAAATGTAATACTTGACATAACTAACTATTGGGGAACCTCTTATTTTTCTTCATGCCAAACTTTGATTTTTTTTTTTTTTAAACATTTTTTAACATCATGCTGTTACATTTTCTAATAATAATAGATATATAACAGTTCATAGTGTTGATATGAATTTATGCAATTAAAAGATTTGCGATGATATCCAGGTGTCTTTAAATAGCCTGCCTGCCCAAGACTCTCTGTGCCTCTTGCACACAATTGCGCCTATTATTCAGATAAGCTAATAAAACATCTACATCTGAGCAGTTTGACTCACAATTACAAACTACATACTGACACTATACCCCTATACATTTTAGGATGAGGTTCCAGTGCGCACAATGTGACTATTAACATTATTGTTATTGTATATACTACTCTATTTACTATATAATTATGGATGATATTGATTTTTTTTACGTTGTTGAAATGTACATTCACCAGTAAGACTTAAGGCTACAGAAACACCAAAGATCATTTTGATGACTTTCTGCTCGTTTTTAACGATCTGATGCCAGATGATGTCACAGACTAATTTGCATATTCACGGTTTCTGACGTGATCATACGCATATCATAATGTGCTGCACAAAGAAGGATGATTTTCTGAATACACTAGAAAATATTTGATTGTAACTTCTTTCATACAGAAACAAGAAGTCTTTGGTCATGGCACAACAACTATTCAGGCCAAACCTGCTTTAGCCCGGCGTATGGAAAAAACCAAACCAAACCAAAACAGCAATGTCTCTGTGCTGCACCTTCCTTCAGTGAGGACATCCAATTAAGCCAAAGTGTTTTTTTTTTTTTTTTTTTTTTAATTTGATTCCAGCAGCTTTCAGGAAGTAAATTACCTGAAAATGATCTAACATCTGTTTCCAGGATAAAACCAGAAGGGCTTCTTTTCTGATCTTCTTTGGAATTTCAGAGTACAGTAATGAGTTTTCCCTGCTCCCATACGGCATACCTAAACCAAAAAAAAAAAAAATGGACAGAGAGTAGAATGATATTAGTTAATCAGTGGTAGTGATCTTGATATTAAATAGTCAGTCACAGTGATATTAGTTAACATTTTTACAGAATTACTACATTTAAAAAAATAACTTTTTTTTTTTTATTCAGGCAATAAATGTTACAGAGCCCTGCATCTTGCCTTAAATTAGTAATTATACCAAAAATGCAGTCATCACTAAATAATAATAATATGTAATAATAATAATAGAATAAGAATAAGAATAATCCTACAGGGCCTGTTATCATGCTGTGATTTGAATAATGCTAACTGGCTCTGCAAGCTGACATTAATGATTTATACCTTTAGCATTTCTGAGTTACGCACGCACGCACACGCGCTCTCTCTCTCTCTCTCTCTCTCAAGAGAAACATTACCAAGATAGTACAGCCGATGAGAATGAGGGCTCAACTCGTCATTTTTCTGTACAAACTGGAAGTCGTGGGGCGCCTTGTTGATGATCATTCCAGAGTATTTCCGACTTCCATGGATGATCTCGCGCAGGCCATCCCACGAGTGCTTTTCCACAAAAAACTGTGAGGGTACATCTTCCATCTCCACCACTTCTGTGCTGTCTGAAAGGTCATCTACCGCGGTCATCTTGACAGCTGCAAAACTAAACACAAGAACAATCTGTCAGTTACAGTTCAAGTTTGTAAACAATTATAGTTTAAACCTTCTTGGAACATTTTTTAAAAATACCTTTTCCAACTTCCTTCGTTTTCGTCTTCAAGTTTCACCCTTTTTACTCTATACATTAACCGGCACACGAGCCTCCACAAGATCTGGCAACCTGCAGAGAGGTAAGGGAGAGGTTTCGACCCTTTCAGTGGAAGAACTTAAACAAACACTATGGCATAAGTAATATACAAGGGTAAGTCGAATGAAAACCTTCATTTCAGTGGCTGCACATGTAACCTGAAGAGTTTTTTCTAGATGAAGGCACTTGTTAAGGGCTGGAGCACATGGATTGAACAAAATGAAGACACCATGACAATGGTGTGGTGTGATGTGGCCCAACGCGTTGTTATCACCTGATTTTCAGTTTCTGAATAATGTCACATCCCATAGTGTTTTAGTCCTCTTATACCACAGCAGTTTGCCAATGATCACAATTTTTATGCCATATTACTCATTTGTAGTTACATTTAATGTTGTGGAACATTCACAAGGCAAGTTACCTCCTGTTATCACTTATGTTATAGCAACTATACACACCAGCACTCCTGCAGTAACGCAACTTGTCATGTCACTGAGAAACTGCAAAGCACTCTGTTCTCAAGACTTTCCCTTACTGACTTTTACAAAGCTCTGACACTGGAGACTCCTTCCATAAATCCATAAAGAGAGTGAGCAGGTTAGTATAAACATGTGATCTGTATTGCAGCTGGCACTACTCTCAGAGCTGCTGTCATAGAAAACTAATCAACGCTTTCTGACCACTCAAACACACTGTTTGGCAGGTTGCTCACATCACAATATCTTATATGAATATTTAATTATTTAAGCCAGGATGTGTTTGTATATAGCAGATGGCTGCTATAGGAGTACTTCAAGGGCAATATATTGTAATATAATTAACAAATGATATACCGTGCAACCCTTCAATTGGCCACATTAATCTACTCTTCTTTTCTTTTTCTTTTTTTTTTTTTTAAATCTAATGCCGGTGAAAGGTTGTTGGTTTCTCTTGTAACTAGAAAGCTTCGAACGTTATGAGAAATAAGATGCTTCTCCTAGAAAACACCATTACCTGCGTTTCTGCAGCCAGGAACCCTTTCCATGGGGTTAAAGGACTTTCTCTCCTTATAATCACATTTCAGATTTAATTTTAAGATTCTAACACCATTAACACAATAACACCATTAATCTATTCGAGCCTTTAGAGACTTTTAATTCCTAACCTTTCCACTCATCCAGACGTGCATTTGAAACAGATTACATTTCATAATTTTATTCAAATAGCTGTTAGATTAACATTAACTTTGTTTATGCTTGTTTTTTAGTTACAGACTTTTAGATTAATGTCTGCCACTTCAAATGACAAGTCAATTAGCCTTACAACTATGAAAACTTAAATTATAACTAGGGATGCACTGATACCGATACACTTATCTACAGTTATCTATTACAGTTGTCTGAAACCATGCTCATTTACTCGTACATGTATGTATAACGAACAGACGACGCAAAATGACAGTGATCTGGATGTATGTCACGATTAATGATGGCCATCAAAGCAAAGCAGACTGCAAACTGTGCTGTGTGGAGGTAGTACTCTGTAGCTCTGAGAAGATACTACAGCATCTTCCTACAATACAAGTAACCTGATGAAACATCTTTATGTAGTTTGAACAGTTTCAGCGAGCATGGTCATTAAAAACGTCATAGCGTGAAAGTATTCGTGAAGCGAGCGTGCAGAGAAACTGCCATGCATGCGAGCACTTCAGTTCTGCGAGCACTGAGACATGTGAGCTTCCTTTCCCACTAACACCTTTAAACTTTAATCTCAGCACAAGTTGTTCACTTCTAGCAACATACAGAGGCAGCCAACATAAACACACACCTCTGATTGCTTATTACACAAGTTAATAACCTGACCCTAACACTTGTACTCATTCTCTCTCAAAAAAAAAAGCAAAGCATCAGAGCATCCCTCATAATAATCATAAGAACCTTGATACTAGTTGATAGTAATCTCCATGAGTGTCATGTGATATTAAAAAAATTTTTTTAAAAAAAATTAAAAAATAAAAAAGCTATACAGTCAGGGACATGACAGACCCACTGGATATACATCTCAGACCCCACTCTGAGAAGTACAGCTGAGAAATAGCTGTGAAAGCAGTTAGTGTAAATCAACCAAATCAATCAGTGAGGCCTCAGGATTCCTCTTACAAATACATCACACACATGGGGAATGTTCAGCCATGAAGCCATGACTACAACACCAAAAGCCATTTACAACCAAGTGAATCATTTGAAAAGTTTCACAATGATTTTCCCAACTGAGCTTCACATGACGACTAAAACAAACGTGTGTGTGTTGTGGCCAGGCAACAGCTACAAATAAGGATACAAATAACCAAAAAAAATAACGTAACATTTTAAAACAAATATTTTAGCCAGAAAATATATCTTAGACGCTGTTTTGTTACTTTAAATAAACCTGGACTGCTAACGCTACTTTATCACACCGGCTCCATTTAGCAAGCTAATCAAACTGGTTTCATTGGTTTAACAGCAAATTAGCCAGCTGCTCCTATAATGCTGATAAATTAAGTTATTCATTTACATAATTTAGGTAAACGATATCAAATAATATAAAAAATATTCAGAACTGATGTGTAGGGCTACTTAAACAACGCAGAGAATAAAAAAATGGACAGGTGGACAAGCTATCTTGGTTAGACTAGCTATTTAAGGTTCGCTAACGCTAACCGTCCAACCTACCTACATGTAATCCTGCCATTGACAGTCGCGTGCGTTCAGTAACAGCAAGTAAAACCATTCATATGTTCGACAGTTGTTTTTGCTAAATCACATTTAAATGCTGGGAAACTAGTGCTAGCTAGCTAGCTACCGGCAATGACTAGGCAAGCTAAACCGGCTAGCCGGATAAGATAACTAACCCAACGCTAAGTGGCGAAAGGGTGTAACTGTCTACAAAAGCACTGATGTGGCTGGGTTTTTTTATGTTTTTTTTTTTCTTAAATCCGCAGTTAAAGCAAAAAAGACAAAGGTAAACGAACAGCACACTATTTAAACAGAGGTTAGTAGAACTAGCATCAACACAATGATATCGATAGCAAGCTAGCTAGAACATAAGAATAACTGGTTAGTTGTGAATACAAAGAAACGAAAAAAAAATGCTAGTCCAGCCATCTTTGGTGTGTTTTTACAATTTATTCATAGATTCTTTATCCGTAATCATGACAGTCACATGACTAGTCACAATATCTAGATAACAATAACAGTTAACAAGCGAGCTAATGTTAGCTACATAGCTATAAGGTTAGTGAAATAACAGGCTGTGACTGTAATAAACCAGGGTGCTATTGTTAAAGCTAGCAAAAAAAAAATATCAACCAAGATCACGGATCTAAAATCACCCACTTCTATGCTTTCTTTCTTAACCGATTGAGCGGATGATCTGTTTGTGGATTTATGAATGACTGATGTACAGGACGTTATCTACAATAACCTTATAGATCTGCTTGCTCTCGTCGGCCCCAATGGAAAAAAAAAAAAGTGAAAATGTGAAATTACTGCTTAGGTGTCGGACTATCTCTCAGTCATTCTTCAATGAACTACTTACAGGGATACCCTTAAAAAGTCTCTCTCATCTGTGACCTGCTGGTTCTTTAAGCGATTTTCCGGATAATTTCAGTCTCCATAGCCTGTGAACAACACAAAGCACAGGAGCTCACGAAAACAGGAACGGACATCCAAGACCATCCTCACTTCCGGGCGGACGGGTTTACGAAATCACACTTCCTGTTTGCGTGATTTCCAAAGACTGGATCAAAACAGCGAAAGGGTTGAGTTAAAAAAAAAAAAAAGCTTTAAAGCCTCTTTCTGTGACTTTTTTTAAAACTAATATCAACAACACAAAATGAGAATAACTTCCGCGTTTGCATGATGGGTCTGACATCCTTGCAAACAGTATAGTGCACAAGTGTGTACGGTGTAATGCATACTGTTCCTCGTAGGAGTGTAGAATAGTACGCACTATGCAGTATACAAGAATTAACGACACAGTCACGTGACCTGACAGATTTACCTGTGACCACAGTTCCTTCAGAATTATATTAGACTGATTCACTTTCAGTGTTTGTGGAAAGCTTTATTTATTTATTTATTTATTTATTTACAGATTAAGGCTGTACATATGGGCACAACGGTTGAGGACAGATTCATTCATTTATTCGCCATTTTCTTGTTTTAATTTTTCCATGCGATCCAGAAGTGACAATACATGACCGTTAGATGGCGTGAGATATTTATTAATAAGTAGAAACGAGTGCCTTATATTTGACACGGAGTAACACGGTATTACGGTAATTGTAAATAAATTTTTTGGGGTTTCAATGTTCAATCTGCTACTGGTGAAGTGCTTATTTTCCCCCCTCTTTATAATTGCAGTATTGCAGTAGTAGCAGTGTATAATAATAATAATAATAATAATAATAATAATAATAATAATAATAATATCATCATCATCATCATCATCCTAAAGGTCAATATTATTTACTGTAGCATTTATTTACTAATATTATTTTTTAAAAATGATCATCATTTTTATATTATATTTATATTCCTGGGCATTTGGTTGTCAGACTCCCTGTCTTGTTCATTAAACACCAATAGGATCCTTGGGAAAAATAAATAAATAAAATAAATAAAAAAGCACAGTAAGTGTGGAGACTTTAGTATGAACACAGCGACCATAGCCTTCAGAGAACAGGGAACTGCATTAAAAAAGTTATGAACACAGATCTCACTCAACTCTACACATCCAGATGCAGGGCAAGAGCCTAGTCTATATTCATGGTCTCCTCTCACCCAGCTCATGCCCTTCATGCCCTGTTCTCTCCACTCCCCTCTGGCAAACACTTCTGATGCATCACTGCACACTCCTTCTGGCTCAGAGATAGCTTCTTCCCTCAGGCCATTAGGATCCATATCAGCAGGCGTCAAATGATGTTGGCTTTCCCTTCCTCTCTACATGGAGTCTCTTAATGCAACTGCAAATATACTGCTCATTTAGAACTTCTTTACTGTATACTTGTATAATTTGCATTTTTGCTAAACATCTGTGATGCTTACAATCATACCTCTGTATCACTACCTGCACTACACTGTATGTTCCATATTACATCATTTGCACTATTCATATTACACGCAGTCTCAAACTTGTGCAAAACTATTTCCCCACACGTGTGCAAGAACATGCAAACCTCCACAGAGACACTAATCTAAAACTCAGGATTGAACTGAAGACTCTGGAGCCGTGATGCAGCTACGTTATTTGGAATGAACACATAATAAGTATTAAACAAATACAAATGCAGATACAAATAGGAGGTGCACTATTTATTCATTTATTTATTTATTTATTTATTTTAAAAGGCCAGGGCATCTAGTTGAGAGTAGTGGTGGAGGTTTTCACTTTCACGAGAGTGAGAGCGAACCATCAGGTGTAAAGCATCAAAGAAATACCACGTTCATTAACATGCTTTACAGCGTTCGTTCATTCGGCCAAAGTAACTGCCTAGTCAGGGTCATCGTACTTTAAATTAGGCTAAGAGTTTGTTTATATTTTGGGAAACAGAAACACTTATTTGGGAAAAATAACTCCGTGAGTGGGATTAAAATACATGCCACACCCACTTTGGGTTTAAATCCGAATACAGACACAAATATGGATATTTGGAGCCCTAAACAGATGCAGATAGTGTCATTGCTTCACACCCCTACTCTACCTATTGTTTTCAAATGTGCGTGCTGAACAAGCACAAATGGATCTGATTTTTCAGGTGTCTGATGTTCTTGTGTCAAAGAAATACATTTACCACAAAACTCACACTCAGTTCATGTTTATGTCCCGTGGTTTAGAGAACATTTGTGCTTATGAAACTCTATGTGCTTATGAAATACTTTCCTAAAATAAAAATGCCATTGTCAGATGAGTGTCTATTTGTCCAGTTTGCTGTGAATGAAATTGCGAGTACACTAGTGTTTTTGTAAAAGAGCAAAATAAATCTGCCTTCTACTGCTGACTGATGTGAAAGTAACACACTAAGTTGCTAATATTAAAAGTCTCAGCTTAGTATTCAGTTATTTATCTTAAGGCATGCAAGAAACCAGAGTGAGAATAATAGGAAAGATATGCAATTATAAGAGTGATAAGTGAGTTAAAAAAGGCATTCGAAGTATTTCCAGTATAGTGCTGCTGCATGGAGCCACTTTTCATCCTCTGTGTTTCATCCATCTGAAATGGGTCTGTTTTTTCTGTTTCTTCTTAAAGATGTCACTTATTTTCATTATACCATTTTTTTGGTAAAAAGAAATGAGAAATTGTAACATTAATATTTTAATCATGCATTTATTACTCAGAATTTTCTTATAGTATAAAAGTAATAAGTCATGAAACATTCTTATATTCAATACAGGCCTTCACTTTTCTCATTTCTAATACATTTGAAACAAAGTGTTATTTTTTTTCAGATGACATGCACTATGAAAACAAACAAACAAACAAACATTTTAGCTCATGTAACTAGAATGTTCAGTAACACTAACAGAAGTTAGTGTATGTATTCTACATCTACTGTTACGTCAGTAGGAGTGCATGAATGAAAGTCTTGTAGCTTTTATAATCTAAAACCAGTCAATAAACATAAAAGTGCTTTTCACAGTCCAAATTAAACTCTGTGTAGCAAATTAAAATGTTGTCATGATGATAAATGCAAATAGCAATGGTTTTTCCATGAGCAGTTTAAAGCTAACCCTTCCTAAATTGAAAGCATGGATCTTTTGTTTGAAACAGAGAAATAAGCTGATTGTATGAACAGAAATGCTTTTCTAATAATGTTGAGTGGATTTAAGCTTTGCATTTCTCAGAGGTTTCTGCCTGAGTCTCCTCCCTTTTTCCAAACCGCTGACCAAGTTCAGTAGTCAAGACGGAACAACAGGATTTCTAAAAAAAAAAAAGAAGAAAAAAGGACACAAATAAAGATGAAGAAGAAGACAGTTTAATACCAAGATCATTAACACAGACACACACACACACATCACAGTCAAAGTCACAGAGATCATATCATTTTTTTCTTCATTCTGATATTTGATGTGAACATTAACTGAAGCTCTTGACCTGTATCTGCATGATATTATGCATTGACCTGCTGCCACATGATTGGCTGATTAAATAATTGCTTGTGTATATATATATATATATATATATATATATATATATATATATATATATATATATATATCCCCTCCTGAGCCATACGGATTCCTTTGTTACTATCCGCTATGCACTATCAGAAAAATAACAAGGAAAGTAAGAGAGAGTTCAGCAGTCACTCGAAAAGGGTTGCAGGAAGACCTGAAAGCAGCAGGAACAACAGTTACCCAAAGAGCAATAAGCAATGAACTGCAGCACAAACATCTCCCTTCCAACATCCCAAGCAAAACTCATATGAGCATTTTGACCCTCTTTTGGAACAATATATTCTGGTCAGACAAAACAAAAATAGAATTCTTTGGCAATAATTCAGCTCTTCATTTTTGGAGAAAGAAAGGTTGCGCATATAATCCCAAGAACACCACACTCACAGTGAATTATAAAGGTGAGAGCATCAAGATATGTGTCTGCTTCTCTGCAATCGATACTGGGGCATTACATGTCATTGGAGGAAAAATGAATGGAGCCATGTACTGGGACTTATTAGAGGAGAATTAATGAACCAACAAAGTATGTGGATAATATCATCCCCTTTTCCTATCTGCAATTCTATGTTTTTAAAACACAGGGCAGACTCTCAGAATCAGTGACACATTACTCATATGCAGGAAAAGCACATCCAGTGCAGCTCTCTGACACGCTTCGATATATAACAAACCAATTAAGCTCAGTTTTGATGTGTGAAATTGGTCACTTTTGGATGATTGCATCCAATAGTTTAAAAAAATACATGGTATGAGAACTGTACAGGCCAACATTGTGGTTCTACTTATATATTTAAATATCTACTCAAACTTTTTCAAAGAATTTTCAAAGAGGATGGTTTTAACCAGCATAGGGTCCCTGGAGGACTAGTGGTTAGGCCACAGCGTGCTCACCACTGTGGCTAGGGGTTCGATTCCTGGCCAGGAAACCAACCCCAGCCACTGGGGTTGGACATGACAGTGCATTTCCAGTGCCAGTCCCAAGTCTGGATAAAACTGGGGAGGGTTGCATCAGGAAGGGCATCCGGAGTTTAAAAAAAAAAAAATAAAAATTGTGCCAAATCAAATATGTGGACCAATGATCTGCTGTGGTGACCCCTAACGGGAGCAGCCAAAAGAAGAACAACAACATGGTTTTAACTAGCATATATCACTCCCTTGACTTAAATTATTTCATTAGGGAAACTATTGCTATATTCTTAAAAGAACAGGTTAACCAAATAGTGTAGAAATAGTTTTATTTTCTGTATTTCTATGTCCAAATTGCACCAAAATTTGCATTTTGTTTTTGTAACATTATTCATGCTGGTATCACATAATGTTAATGCTATAGCTACTGTATCTTAACCCACCCACCTGCTGTATGTTAGCGATGTTTCGTGATTTGGCAGTCAGCTCCATGAGGGCCAGAACGAGTCCCAGCCCTAAGCCGAGCGCCAAAAGAAGGAAGACACCTTTCAGGCTGCTGGGCTTCAGAGATGAGGCCTGTGCGTCTTCTGCCATGCAGCTGCTTGCCCACCATTTATTACGCAGATAATCCAGTTCTCCGGACTCGCTCAGCTGTAGGATGGCCACACTCAGGTTTTTCAGCAGGGGAAAGTCTTAGAACACACGCACATACAAGTTCAGCTGCAAGTTTGAGCTGCAAGGAAATTGCTGCAATTGAATAATCAAAACTGTCGGAAGGAAAGAGTAAGAGTATGATTGAGATAAGACTTTAAAGAGAATATGAAGAGAACAATCCCACGGAGTGTATAATTCATCTGACAGTAAAGCTTAATGTTTGTGGTAAGAATATAACTGCACAGCATGGTCGGAAAGAATATTTTAACCTTTCTGTTCTAGTTGTTGCAGAAGGACCCATTTAAAATTTTTACAACACTATGTAGAGGTGTCTGTATTAAGCTTCTGTGCATGCTCTCCATGTGTAGTTTTCTGCATGGGTTTCCTCCAGGTTCTCTGGTTTCTTCCCACCACCCAAAAGCATGCTAGTAAGTGGACTGCCCCCAGGATGAATGTGTCTGTGCATGGTTCCCTACAGTGAATGGATAGTGTTCCTGGGATTGGCACCAGACCCATTGGTCCACCAAACCAGGATAAACTACATTAATATTACAGAGATTTTTGACTTGATAGCAACATGGTGAAAATGACTTATTTTTGTAAATATGAAACAAAGAATGGCTGTAGTCGTGTTCAAATTTCAAAACTATATATATACAGTATATATATATGTAATTGTTGATATAAAGATGAAATATACTGAAAATTTGAAAATAATTACAGTTGTAATTTCAATAAAATCAATAAAATGTAAAATCAATAAAGATGGCTGGAACAGTTTGGTGTTCATCTAACTAGTGGACTAGGGACAGACCAACAGGGTTAATCACCAGCCCCATGGTGATGCTGAGTGTTTGGTTGATGTGTACTTGCCCAAAGGAACTGCAATGCTGTAGCCTCTCATGCCGATGATCTCAGGACAGCGCTTTAGGTTGCAGTAACGTGTCACAGCCAGGTCCAGAGACACAGATTCTCCAATGAAGGCATATTTCCCCTCCTGAGCCATACGGATGCCTTCTTCCATTGTCTGGGCATAGGACTGTTTTCTCTCCATGTTTTCATAGATGCGCCGGTAGGTAGGATTGTTGGAGTTCTGCTTGGACAAAGGAGTGTCATATCAAAGTGAATCCCAGTCATACGTGGTAGGCTGAGATGTAAGCAAATAAATATGATATAATGAAGGATTATGGATGTTGGCCATTCTGCTTTACCTTAAAGAAAGCAAGAGAGGAGGAGCCCTTAAGCGTCCCATACTCAATGACATTTTGGTTCGCCAAGTCTTCAAAGCTCTTAATTGAGAGCTGCTTGTTGTCCATGTGCAACCAAGAACTGAGGTTGGCGAAATAGCAGGCCAAGACGACTAATGAAAACAACCACCAGATGGCAGTAATAACCCGTCCTGAGAAGGACTTGGGGTGTGGACCAGCACCTGACACACACACACACACACACACACACACACAAATTGATACTTTGGTCTTAAAGGTCTAATTGTTTGCTTAAATCAGTTTGCAAGCACACTACATTTCTGTCTAATATATAATACATATTAGAGGTGCCAAAGATGTACTATTGAGGGACAGAAACTCATTATACACTGGAAAACATTCTCTTTTCTGTTAAAAAAAAAAAAGTGTGTTCACCTTGAAGTGTTAAGGCTCCAATAGTGTACCAGAAGCTGTGTGCGATTGTAAAGTGATTTTCCTCCATCTGTGGCTGGCTCCATTCAGATGGGCTAATACTTTAAAAAAACGCACCAAACACAAATTATGCATTCCCAGTCCCACTACATTCTACTGTTCTTAGTGACAGGTTCTACTCAAATCTATATCTTATTTTAATAAAGTCCTCTGTTCGATGATCTGATTGAAGATAAGATGTGTAGCTTACCGAGCCACCAAAAAGATACAGAAGGAGGTAAGCAGATAAGCAACCAGCAGGCTGATCCACATCTCACTGGAGAAGAGGTTTAAAAAGCTGAGGTACTGCGAATCATCTGAGGCAATGTCATTTCTCATGACAAAACTAAGGCCTGTCTGCATGAATGGTTTGGTCATGTCCACAGCTTCCTCCCGAACAGCGGTGAGGGTAAGTGGAGCCATGGCCAGATCCGCTTCCTAATGAAAATACATGCACATACATATACACCTGAACAGCAGTGCATGTACTGTAAGGTCATTACAAATGTTTCAGCATAGAAGTGGATTAGCATTGGGGTGGCTGCTATAAATGGGCTAGCAGGACCACACACTCTCAGAAATTAAGGTACTAAACTGTTCTTTTTTCTTCTTGTCACTGGGGTGCTACCATCAAGGGAATGTGATTTGTACCTTTGGTATGTATATTTCACCTTTAAAAATAATTTAATTATCAGATTACCTTACAATTATTTAAAAATAACTTAAAGTACATAATTGGACCTTAAGGATCACTACTGTAAAAGCTAATTAAAGGTACACCACATACACTTTCCTAGGTACAAGATACATACTAAAGGTACAAAAAACGTCCGCTTGATGGTACCACCCCAGCGACAAGGAAAAGTGAGTTTGGTAGCTTTATTTCTGAGAGTGCATGTCTTTCAAAAATAAAAAGACAGAAAAAGGCATCATTCCACATTGGATTATTTACTGTTAACAAATATCTTAAGGTGGATCATTTCGAATTTTGTTGTATTAAGCAGAATAGGCACGGAAGCCAATTTTTGCCAGGTTGAAAAGGGAAAAAAATTCTTTATTTTTGGGAGCAGCATTATGTTAAAATTTTGACTTATTTTCTTGAACGTCTGACTTATTATCTAAAAAGTTTGACTTACTATCTGAAAACTTTGACAAAAGTCTCAGACTTATTTTCTTGCAGTTACTACTGTAAGAATTATGCAAGATTATGTTGAATTATGTTATATTTGTGACTTGGTATACCAAAAATAATGAATTTGCAGACTTATTATTTCAGTTAGGAATTAGACTTTCCTAACTGCCAAATATTTTTTTTTAAAAGAAATGGTTGTGATTAATTAATAGGAGCTAGCCCTTGATGTTTAATCGCATTTTCAGATAGTGATCACTTGGCTCTAGCTTCCATTCACATAGGGAATAGGAGTGATGTAGCTGACTGAAGAGGATTTGTTTATTGGATGGTATATAGAAAATGTGTGTGAATAACAGGAATAACAGCGATACATTAAGTTAGCTTTTAAACTAGTTAGATAGTTACCTACCTACAAAGCTAGCTAATTTAGTTATTCTGCTAAACAGCTTTGGGCTATGCAATAAATAAGATAAAAAAACAAAACAAATAAAAAACATTTTTTTGCATAGACCTATCATATGACCTATCAGAGACATATCATCATGGCAAAATGTAGAGATAATAAGTTACACTTTTGAGCTAATGAGTAAACATTTTGAAACAAAAAAAAGAGAACATTTTGAGTTAAAATAAGTCAAAGTGCTGCTGCGAAAATAAAGAAAAACATGTTATGCCATTTTTTTCTTTGCTACCTGGCATAAATGGGCTTCCATACAACAGCACCAACAGTGGTCTAAAGAAAATACACTGAATGACAGGAAAAAGTGAGGCGAGGGCTGATTTCTTTCTAGCCCAGAGAGTAGATTCATGCAGCCTGTCAGTGACACTCTTGTCAGGTGAAACATTTTCAGGCCACATCCAAGTCAACAGAAGTGATTGAAAAGTTTTGTTTGGCCCACATCATTCTTATTATGTCATCACTGAACAGCTAAACATGCTTGGAGGAGATGATAACAGTACTGATTTTCTTGCCACCTACTACAATAGTATGTCAAATTTTTTTTTTTAACTGAAGATTTTAATTGGAGCTCACCCCTCTCACAACCTCTCCAATCATCCCAACCCAGTTGCCGCGCTCATCCTTGGCCCCGTATTTTCCATCTTTCACCAGGCGAACATTGTACTTGAAGCCCAGTTTCTCCGCAAGTGCGGCCAGCAAGTCCATACAGAAGCCCTCAAACTCTGAGCCTTTCGGCATTGTGTATGGTTCTTGCTGAGGAGGAAAGTCAGTGCTGCTTGGTCATTAAAATTTGTATTTAGTCACTATTTAAAAATAGGCATCCAACTCTAAATCACAAAACTGTTCTGTTTATTGTTTATCACCTACCTTAATGGTGGTCACCTTTAGTGGCTGTGGTTCTGGTGATAAAAGGATAATTGCATCATTAGGTCAATATCATTTGTTACAATTTGAGACCTTGGAATGATAAGCTCCTATCAGATTTGATTTAAAAAAAAAAAAAAAAGTTACTTGCATGCTAATGAATATGCAGTATGTGACAATTTTTACATGAAAATATTAATTAAAAGTAGAAAAATATAAAGTTGAAAAATGTGTGTCTAGTTTCAAAACATTACCGCTGAATATTTGAAAATCACAGAATTGTTGGATCAAACTATAATTCAGAAGTCAGATTAATTGCTTCTACATTCCTTGTATGCATTCAACTAGATTACAAATCATTAGGCTGACATTACACATACTGTACATTAATTCCATTTTAAGATTATCTTAAGCAATAAAGGAATTATTACATCTTTAATTAGGGATGAGAGAAATAGTACTTCTACATGGGTATAGTAAGTATGTTAAACTGGACAAAAAGAAAGAAAGAAATAAAAAAAAGAATGAAAGAAAGAGGGGAAAAAAACACTCTTTGTCTCAATCTGAACCTGAACTCTTGCAAGACATTCTTGGCAGCAAATGAAGCGTTTCACCATGCTGTGCCGTACTTTGTACTGCTTTTCACATCGAGGCAAATATCCCCAAATTTACTAGACAAGGACAATGTTCCTGTTGTTCTGCCGCCCCCTTTCGCGTGGTCCCAAGCTTCACGGCCACTAATCGTCCTTTAAAAGAAGAAACTGCTCAAAAGGACATAGAGGGAGATAAACAGCGGGTTGTTGTTGTGCAGCCTATGGTACCTCCTGTGGTGGAACAGATGCAGAGTCCAAACTCCTGAGTGTTCCAACCCCTGAGAAAGAGACGCCACCAAGTGCTGGGAAAGTGCCCTCCCTTTGCATGCTCTCGCTCAACTGATTCTTCTGTCTAAATTGTTGTTCTTAGATTTAATACTTGATCTTTAGAAAAAGCACCTTAACAAAAATAAGACTGAGTGTGTGTGTGTGTGTGTTTGTGTGTGTGTGTGTGTGTGTGTGTGTGTGTGTGTGTGGTGTGTGACCAGGTTGCATAAGCAAACATCAAAGTATTCAAGTAAAATCTTAGAAGTTGCTTAATGAAAGAAAGTAACCCAAACTTTATTTTTTAACAAAAATGGTGACCCTAAAAAATGGTAAAAGTATACAGATTCATTACTCAGGTAAAATCGGAAAATTACAAACTCTTACGGTGTGAAAGTAAAGAACAAGAAAGTCTGCCTCACTGATTCACTCATTGATATTAGTTTCTGATGCTAAATTAGAGCCCCTTACACCAAGGAACCAAGGAATGTGGGAAAAATTAGATAAGGCTAACTAACATCAGATTTATTTCTAAGCTCCAACATTAGCTAGCATGATGACAATACAAAGAAGATGAATGTTAATTCATTCTAGCTGTTACAGAAAAAACTGCCTGGATAAATAGTGTTACAGTGGTAGGTACAAAGTCTCATTCTAGCTGTCATGTTTATTAAAATTTAGATTGGTTAGGAGTTTAGATCAACTGCTTAAAAATGTCTAATGCCAAAAAGTTAACTAATGACTTTAGAAATATGTGATTATAGAGATATGTAGTGATAGTAAGTAGAAAATAGAGATATTTCTTTTGAAATGTAGTAAGTTAAAAGACTTAGACTCAAATTTAAACTTAAGTAAAGAACAAATATATAAAAAGTAGATTTAAATAATTGCACTTTGTTACTTTCCACATCTGCCTTGCACTTTGGTTTACTGTGATTCTAAAGACTTTGTATGTTGGAACTCTTCATATATTTCTTCTTTGAGGGTCAAATGTATCAAAGAGGACTGACGGTTCTAGAAATTAACTGTCAAAAATGTCATTCTTCCAGCAAGCTCTTCCTAAACGTGTCATGTACATGTAACTGAGGCAGTTTCAGTGAGATGGAAAGCTCGGCAGGAGTCCATCAGTCACATAGCAGAATTGACACCTAATATCCTTTTTTTTTTTTTGCAAAATATGAAAAGCCTGTATGCCAGCAGAGCCACAGTTGTGTCATGGCCTTGTCCCACATCGCTGACTGCTTGGTTAGTGGGGGCTAATTGATTGCTCACAGTCATTGTTGGCCATGGCAGGCTCTTTCTACTATTTTAAATGCAAATCACTCAGAGCAATGGGATACTCAGATGGAGCGCCAGAAGGCTGCTGTGACCATTGACAGAGTCAATAAGATGTCAGACTAGCATTGGCCCTTCCTGCATCCTGCTGGAAGACTCACTAGATGAAAGCTAGGGCAAGGAAAGGAGTAAAATCAGTATTGATCTAATGCAATGTCAGAGGTTTAAGGACCACAACTGGAGAGGTTCTTAAGATTTACTACTCACCTCAGTTCATATTCACAAGTATACTTTTTTTAAACATTCATGATAAAGAGAAATACACTAAAATGTTCTCTTTATTGTGAATAATATCTAGAATATGTAGTTTAGTAGCAATCAATCTGACAATAAATGAACGGCATGGCTGTGATTCCTCATTTAAACATTTACATGTATTCATTTGCAATCATCCAAGGCAAATCCAGGGGCTGTTACAAGAGCTGACAATTATCCATGTATCACAAGATGAAGTTTACACCAACTAAGCACAAAGGAGTGCAAAACAGTTAGACAGTCAGAAGTGTCAAAATTAAGTGTGTAATTTGTTGACTGTGACATGAAGTTACCTGCAGTGCAGAGGTGAACCACTGCTGCAACAAGCAAGAGAAGCCCCGGAGATGCCATGGTACTGTTTTCTGAACTGAAAAATGCAACAACTGATTTGCAACACTAATTAAAAAATAGACATAGCATTAATGACCTCTCTATAGAGCTCTAGCAAAGCCACATCACCCCCTGATTTCAAAACAATGATTTTTTGTTTCACAGTTTAGTCTATTCAACTCAAGAACCTAATAAACACAAGATGAAATGCAGACATAACATGCAGGCCAAAACCAAAATGAAAGAACAAATTTACAAGAACATCAAACTTACCTTGCTTTATAACCAGCTATTCTTAATGTCCAGCGCATCAAAGATCCCAAAATATAAAGCATGAACAAATACCCCAAGGTCAGATATTAGCCAATGGGTAAGAGTGGGATGTTCTAGAAAGTGGAGGAAAAGGGCTGAGGGACTGAGACCACAGCAATGATTTACGAGTAGGGGAGGTGGGACATGGAGGAGTAAGAAGCTGGATTCCAAGAAAAACCTCTCATGATTATATGAGAATGTTTAAGACGCAACATATGTAGAACTTAGTCAAAATGAGAGCTAGAGGCATCAAAAGATTCAGAAAAATCAAGATGTTGACACATAATATGAATTTTGCTACGAAGGCAGAAAGTATTTTCCATCTAATTAGATTAATTAGATTAAAAATTAATAAGATTATAGGATTTTGGCTGTAGTATACCATACTTAAATAGTGATACTGTTTTTTTCTTAGTGCTGTTAGAATATATAGGTTCCTTGTTCTTAGAGAAATTAATTGATAAGCTCCTGTTTACAGTGGGCCAGGAACAGGGATGGTATTTTTTTGTTGGACCCAAGTATAGGATATAATCTAAATTTAAAACATTTTACAAGAGACCCTGCCAAATCTAAAAGCATCCAGAAGTCTTAAACCTCTACAACAATTCTGCCTAAAAGCGAGTTAAATTGGCTCCGTGATAGACCCTGGAGGCAGAAACAAAAATCGCTGTGATAAATACGAATCCAAAGGCCAGAGTTGCGGCACCTCCTGAATGCTAAAGAACCGGACTTTTGTATGAGTGACAAGAGTGTACAATCTCTGTCACTCACTGAGCTGTGTGAGTCCCAGGGCGGTTTTTGGGAGCGCAGAAGGGCCCCGGCCTCTCACGTCCCACTAGAAACCGTCACCAAAGCAACTGCAGACCCAAGCATTCCTGTGCTTTTGTCTTAAGTGTCAATCATAAGCGGACACGAATCCTTCAGGATTTTATGGCCATCATGCATGAAGAGGCAAAGGATACAAACCAATGAGCTAATACTCACAACAACACGGGGCATGACAGTGGGCACTTCGGGTCAAAACCATCAGCTGGAAAGCTGAAAAGAGGGAACAGAGTAACTTTTATTTCTGTTCGGGTTGGAGATGTGATCAGCCACCAAGTGCGGAGCAAGAGACATTTTTTCCCAATGGGAGCTCTTGTGAAATATTGGAAAGGTTGGGCAGTGTGAGTGTGGAGAAAAAGGAGGCCACTTAAAAGACTACATAATGGCGCTGAGAGGGTGACACTTCCTGGATGGGAGTTTCTGACCCTTTTGTCAAATCAACCAGCAAAACAGTAAGAGAAGAACACAAAGAAGTATATATTTAGTAATCACCTGGCAACAGTAAGCATATCAAATAAAAGGAAATGTATTATGAATTGTATTTAAAGTTAGAATTAAAAAATAGGAACACTGAAGATAGGGGAAAAACTGATTGACCGTTAATAGTGCTAAAGTCATCAGCTGTAAGGGAATTTTTTAACAAGTTTTCTGACAGGCAGAAAGCATCAAGTATACAATGTGTGAATAGTCCTGGAGGATTCATGAAATTCATGAAAAAACTGTGAACTTTGCATTTAATATTTACATAGGACAGTGAACCTCAGACTAGGTTTGTCTCAACAGCTTATGAAGGTAAGAACGGAGAAAAAACAGACACCCACAATCTATATGTACTGTACATATGATTTTACTAAAAATTCTCAGAGACTCTTGCAAATTTTTCTGACACAACAGTGCAAACATTACAGTACAATGTGAGAGATGTGCTCTTTCATCATCCTATTATGTGCCACTGAACAACTGTATCAGTGTACTCATATTCAACATAATTCCTTAATTCTTAAACACTGACTGATAGGTATTATGGACCAGTGCACATGCTGAGTGGTGGAAAATGTAAAACCTTAAATGATTATAAAAAGATTACAATATATCACTGACATGCAAAAAAGAGGCAATTTCTGTATGAATCTTCTGATAATACTTTATACAGTACATAAACCGAAATATCAAATGATTAAACCAAATGGCAAGAACTGCCCTGTGTCATATAAACTAAAAGATTAATAATAATTTAAAAAAAGCTAAAAGTAGGGAGAAAGGCAGTTGTTGTTTTGCCTAATGCAAAGAATTTGCACAAGGAGCACAAAAGAAAAAAAAACATTTCTGTTATTCATAATTCTGAGAAACAATAAATTACTTCTGAAAATACATTCCATGCATTTGTTGTAAAAAAAAAAAAAAAAAAAAATTCACCACTATAAACACCAACAAGATGCATTGGTAATTCAATAAGTATAGTAAACATATCATTCAATTTAAATTGAGAGAAGTAATATTTCATACAGTTCAACATGTAATCCTCTATTGCTACAGCAGGCCGTTTAACTAAAAATGACAAAATTCAAGACCGATATCAGTTTGAGAATGTTTGACTTCTGTAAGACATTCCAGTGTCTAAAAGTAATGAGTGCATTTAGGACAATAAACTGACAAGATTTTTAGTGTGGACATTGGAAATTTTCTATTACGATAAACATATTATAAAAACTGCAGTATCCCTCTCTATAGGTGTAGAACCTTTGGAATCTACCACATTTCATGCTCTTTGTTGGGTTTGTTTGGTAACAAATCATCCACCTACGCCAACAGTAGTGCATGAAACAGACTTCATATCAGATGTTAGTAGTGTCTCATTCAGTAGTTGAACTAACAGAAACGTGGTGTGTGTTGCTTGCCTGTAGACCTTCAGTACACCCTTGCTCCATCAGAGGCGGAGCATAAAAAAGACCTCACTATCTGGGCTACGAGGGCTCTGTTGGGGTGGTCCCGGAGGAAGCTGGCTCAGCAAGTCCAGGCTGGCACAGGGGCTGCGTGAGATGCTGCAGGCTCCCTCTGGGATTCCACGCTCCTCAATGGGGCTGTTGGATCCCCTGAGAAGGCTTTGCAGCCGCTGCCTCTCTAGGGCCTGCCTAGCGCGGTTGGCAATATAGCGCACCCGGCTCTGGCTGCGTGACGAGCTCCTCCTCAATGGTGGTGCCTCCTCCTGCTCCTCCTTCTCCTCAGTCTCTGAGTCATGCAGGTTGGATGTAAAATCACTGCTCGCCAGTGGTTCTACATCAGTGAGTTTCTTTAGCCGCTCCATCAGGTCATCCTGGGGCTTCTTTGGGGATCTCTGCTGGCGGCTAGGCCTGACCACAAAACTACGGCTGATGCTGCGATACTTGCTATCAAAGTTGCACACAATGTCCTCTGATGTGAGGTCACCCAGACTCTTAGACTTGGAGCTACCGTTTATGTCTTTTGGTGTAGGAGTTGGGGCTCTCTTACTAGAAGCAGATGATGACTGCTTTAAGCCCTCTATATACAGCCTGCTCCAGGTGTGACGCCGCTGCATAAACTGCTTGTTGTCATGCTCACTCCCCAGCTGCCTTGGAAGAAGCTCGTCCACTGGCTCACATATCTGACCATCCCGCAAGTTGGGACTGGATTTGCTCTTGCTGACACAAAGTGTGCTAGAAGTAGTTGATGAACGAGATGGGCAACTCCAGTTGGCCATTGAATCCTGGCTATCATGACAGTCCCGAGCAGTTCGGAGGCAGGTCAGACTCTTCCTGGCCAAGTTGGGCAGGGAGAGGTCAATCACAGTGTCATTTGAGGAAATGCTGGACGAGGATGACACGCTGTCACGGTGGGTGCTTGGGTCAAGCTTGGACCAGAGGCGGTCATTGATGGTTGCATCGATGGAGACCTGAGGCACTGCTGACTGCTCATCAACAGGGCACACTGCCTGCACCTGGCCATCACTTTTAGTCCTTCGAACTGGAGTCCTAGGCCCAGGATACAAACCTCGCTCTATGTCCTTGTCAATTAAAGTCTTTTCAGCCTGAACCTTCTGGGAGCTCTTAATTGTGGTCAGCTCAGGTGCAGTCTCTGTCTCTAAAGTTTGTCCAATCTTAACATTTGTATCCGGTAAAATGTTTCCACGAAAACTCATCTCTTCTCCTACTGCCTGCTCTGGTGCAAGGGGCTTATTGCTCCCAATGTCAAGGTAATTCATGGACAGGGAAGTATTGAAATGATCCTCCCCACTACTGTCATTTGGGATGGGACACTGGGTAGGAACAGGTAGTTTGTCCTCATTTGTTTTTACAGGGCTATGGTTTTCTTTCTTAGAAGTTGTTATTGCTGTGGATGGTGGAGACAAACAAAGCACATCACTGGGGGAATGTTCTGAGGTATGGGTTGGACTGCACATCGATGTCAAAGAGGATTTCTGCTGATATTCTTCTGCAATGGATTCCAGGACATGCAGATAAGGAATGGGTCTCTGCACTGTGGAATGATCTGAAAGGATAAGAGGATAAGCAAACTAAGTCTCATTACTATGGTTCAAAACAGTTTTTTTCTGCAAAATCTGTATCACAGATCATATTAATAGGCAAATTGCACAAGGACAGATGACAAGATCATATACATAGATATGTAGCAATCATGCAGCATGCCTGTATGTAGCACAGGGCTATTTTGCACTTGTATTTGATTGATATTAATACAACATATGCAAAATGACAAGCTGGTAAATAAAAAAATACAACTCTGCATCACAGATCATCATGCAGCCACTTTATAGGCCCCATTTACTATATAACATGATTTCATTGGTTATCCTTAAAAAGTACATTTATTAAGCTTTTTTTTTTATTATACGAAGTATAAAACAAGTGATAGGAGAGTTTTGCAAAACACCTATGGAGTGGAAACACAGACACATGGAAGGCGAGTTTACCTGACTTTGATCAGCCCCTCAGTTTTGCACTAAAGAAAGATAGCATGCAAGAAGGAAGGAATAAACAGGAAGTTTAATAAGAGCATAAGAACCCGAAACAGAGGGGATCAATCAATATATAGAAGAGCAATTAATTGAGGAGGAAGCTTTTGAGCATACAGGCATTTCACTATTTTAGAATAGCAGATGCTATATAGATAGATAGCAGATTTAAAATTTTACTGTTTTACAGTATGCAACAAAGTGTATGAAGTGAATAGAACAGTGAGGAGTCATGTTACAAGTCATGCTACATGAAGTTGAATATATAATGTCACAAGTCTGCAATATGTCGCAAGTCTACAATAATATCAAAACCATCTGCTCTAGTGTGAGTTGCAACACATGTGAGTTTAAACTCCTTTTAGTTCCCAAGGCAAAGCACTCGTGATCACAAAACTAAGGAATAATCTCAAACATTTCCTGTCTATTGTGGTGGTTGTGGGATGTGCAACAGACAGAAAGTAGTTGAACTTATTCCTCGGTCTTGTGATTTGGCAAACAAGCAAGTCACTAATAATAAATAAAGATAAAATAATAGATGAAATTACTGACAAGATAGTAATCTATGTACAAAATAAGTCCAGTCTTCTCTGCCTAATTTCTGCCTAATTTTTAAATACAATGAAAAGTATATTTCAATAACAGAAATACATTTTTGTCACTAAATAAAACTTCATAATTATTATAATTCAGGTTTTTTTTTTTTTTGTTGCAAATATATGACAGTATACATAAATGGCATGATAACCACATCTGCAAAAACCACACAACGAGTAACTCAGGAAAATTTTTTCTCAGAGTAAACCCCCCTTTTTTTTTAAACTTCCCCTAAGGGTTGCAGACCAGATGGGCAGCATTAACATACTTACATAAGCAACTTAGAGTCTTGTGACTGTACTAATCTCGATGATTTCACTTTTGTAATGTTGTGTAATATATTGTGTGATGTGAGTAAAGCAACCTAGTCTCATAGAAAAAAAATGTTCACATTGGTATAAAGTTGGTATCAAATATAGCACTTTACAAGTTATAATTTGATGTAAAATATAACATTTGTGTAAAAGATAAAAAGATATAGAAATGTATAAAGATGCACCAGCATGAGTTTACTATAGATCTAAAGAATCTATTGGGGAGAGGTCTGATCAGTTTCGGAGATCTACTTAGTCTGCTACATTTATGGAGTAGAACTGGGGTAGAGGGTCTTTCCGTTTGAATTTCACTGCAAAGCTCTCAAATGTGTTGTAAATCAAAACTCTTACCCCCATAGCCTCAATAGAATTCCACCTCAGTGACAGTAAGTTATCATCACATTAAAAGTGCTACTACCACATTTCTCTAATTTTTTTGAGGCACGTACAGTTAATGATATTTTAATCACTGCATGTAAACTGATAGTGATCATCCTTGCAAAAAATGTGTACACTGGGCTGGGTCATTCATGTCTGTTATCCATAAATGTACTTCATCTTTAGCTGTTCACTGCAGTCATCTGGAATCTAGGGGATCCACTACAGCCTTGAGGGTCCACAAAGACACTGAGATCAACTAGATCTCTTCAGGGAACTACCATGGTCTTACCATTGAAGAACAAGGGTGATTTACTGCGGATTTCCTCCATTTTCTGGGCAAACAGAGTGTTCATCTCCCGCTGTAGAGTCCCTACAACCCGCTTACGTTTGTCCATCACCTGTGGTGGAATTGTGGGAAGCAGTTCCAGACTGTCCAGACTACTGCAGCTGCTCCAGTTGCTTTTTGAAAGACTCTCATCCCCAATCATAGGACTAAAGTCCCTACAGTTGCTGCCGTAATTGGTTGGTGCAAGATACTGCCTGGTCAAGCCAGTTTTGCTATCTGGTATGGTTGGTACTGGAGCTTCAGGTGGTTGGAAGTGTCTGTGGGGTTTGCTGTATGAGCTTGCATTCCTGGTGAAGGCATTCCCAGGTGCAGGGTTGTCCAAAAAATCCAGTGTCCGTCTAGCTTTTGATTGTAACCTTGGCATTGGTGTAGGCTTGAAAGACTGGATTTCAGGCTCAGGTTTAGTTTGGGGTTGCTCTGGCTGCTTAAGTAAGGCTAAGGCTTTAGGTCTCGGGCCTGGTTCTGGGGAGACCTTCTGGATAACTGTGGGTGAGCAAGACACCCTCTCTGGCATAGGAGCTGATCTCCCCTGTCTAAGGTTGGCCACTATTTTCCTCTCCAGGTCTGGACTCTCCTTTGTCCCAATCATGCACTTCATGCAACTGGATGTCATTCCTAACCGGCCAGAGCTGTTCACCGTGACACAGGTGAAAACACCCTGCTTCTCCAACGAATCCTGCAACTTTAGCCTGTTGGCTCTCCTTAGGGGTTCACTCAGTCCCTTCCTATTATGCAATGGTTTTGCTCTAGGCTCAGGATGGACAAACTTGACCTTACCTGTACCATCATCCGGGTGGAGCTGCCCGTTGGTGCCGTGCTCCCACGGTCGCGCTGATGCTGCCGTGTCCCCGTTGGGATGGGCAGCTGGGCCCTCCTCAGACTCACGCTCTGAGCTGGCTCCCTCTGAGCTACAGTCTTTGGTGTCAATGGAGATCTCAGGGAAGCCACGTTTAACTTTGGGCTGGCCCTTGGTGGGCGCGCTGGCCGTGCGGCGAAGCAGATGGGCTCCAAAAGCGGGCTTACGGCTGTGCAGCGCAGCAGCATGGCTGTCCAGAGAAGCCTGCTTTGGATTTCTGTGAAACAGCCCTTTTATGCCGCTGGCTGGCCGTGCCTGCAAACAAACAATGGAAAAATAGCATAAATCTCACGAAACTGAGGGGAACAGCAAGTCTCGAGAAGGCTTTTTTTAGTGAAGATTTTAAGGAAAGAAAATTTAAAGTTTTGAAGCATGTGACTTCTTAACTAAAGAAAAACAAGCAGGCAGTATTTTTATGCAAAGCTGAAAAGTTTGTGACATCTGAAGTGATCGAGTTATGTTAAATAATTGTACTGATCATGCTAAACCATTTCTTACTTTAAACTTCTCAAGATAGACAGTTTATTCAAGCATGTTTACTTTTATCTATTCGAGCTAAAACAAGTTAATTTTTGAACAAAGATATATACTACATAGACAGAAAAACCAAGTTTCATGTCAAATACCAATAAAACATTAAATAGTTAGAAGAAAATATAGGTTAAATATTGCTTTATATCGTACATCTTTAACAGTTTCCATCAGTTTATTAAAAAACCCACTGCATCCACAATGCTAACAGTGTTAGGAACAGGTGAAAGCTAGGTTCCAGTTAGCATTATCTCTTCTTTTCCTCTTTCACTTATCTATCCTTTTTGCCTTTGAATTGTTCCTTTAGGTATTTTGTTGTTGTTGTCCCTTTTGGACTGACAGTGACAGGAGTTAGCACAGACACAAAACGATAAGACAAATATAAATGACCTGTTAAAATGTGGAACACATTACATTGATCTAAATTTCACACACTGATTGTGAACACAAATCTAGCTCTAGTGAAATGGAGATGCAAGATTAGGGTTTATATGTAATGAGGACATTTACTTACAAATGACACTGGGTTATACTGAACACCAAACAAGTGATTTATTTAGCCTGAAACAAAATATTATGTTCCACATATTTAATATCGAACAATAAAATTAATGATTAATTATTAATTATTAATTATTATTAATTTGTGAAAGCGTATGAAAGGGCAGTACATTCCCCCTGCTGTACATTCTGCAAAGCAATAAACCCAGTGTCATTTCATGAATCATGTCAAAGTAGATCCACATGAAATGTGCTTAATATTTTGTGCATCTTATCTGCAAATGCTACTTAAATACACGTCAATGAATACAAGTGGCAAAGAAAAACAATTAACATAACCTCTTTGTATTGTATTACGAGAGCTTCAAAGTTAAATTTAACCAAGACGGAAAGACTAAAGGGATTAAAAGTAAGTTACGCTAATTTGCACAAGAAAACCTGAATATGAATTTAGTAAGTATTAACAACAATAAGACATACTATAGATAATTCTCATCTGGCAAAACAGATTATCATAAAGAGTACCTGGCAACCTCCGGCTCTTCATTGTCACAACAAAACAACAAACTGGGAGTGAATAAGCATGGTCCAATGTCCTTTCTAAGATTACAGCTATATGGGGACAATGTGGCCATACTCTTTAGCTCTGTCAGATGAAATTCCTAGATAATGCTAACAGGGCATTTGAGAGCCTACTGCAGCTTGAGAATTGCCTGAGTTAAGTGAAATAAGAGGAGACGTTGTCGCCCCTGGAATGCAGTGCCTGATGCAACCCCCCCGACGTGCCTGCAGCAGTGGATGGTGACATTGGATCTGCTTAGGGGTCAAATGAGAATGCTGGCGAGGTAAAGGCAGTCACAATTATGTCACAACTCATTTTTTCATGAGTTGGTAAGGCTGAATGCTAGCACAGGCTCGGTCGCTTGCTTGTGAGGGGGGGAGGTGGGGCAGGGGGAGGGGTCATGTGGCACATGCAAGGTGCTGATTGGGTCTCACTACACCTGAAAGTTTGAGTGACCGCATCAGGGCTCCTAACAATTTCCTGCCTCTAAAGACAGCTTTTGGACTAAGGTGGTTGCACTGAAAGCACAAAGAGAGAGAGGGAAAGAAAGGGGAGTCAGAGAGAAGGAGGGAGAAAGAAAGAGGGAGGGAAATACCATATAAAGATAGAAAAAGGGAGAGAAAGAACTATATAAAGACAAACAGCTGTATTTCTGAGAAAAATTGAGACAATTTATGAAAGATAAACAACAGCCTCAATGAGCAAGTGTTCCAACCTAATACTAAATAATACTAAATTTATAAAGTGTTATTTACAATGTAACAATTATTTACAATGTTACAAAATTTGAATTATGCATTACTTTTTCAACAGCAAAAAAAATGCAAGTTTCTTTTGTTCTGTATCTGTATGTACATTTTCTAACAGTTATTAGGTCCAGCTATTTCCAATTAAAATGTATGTAGAAAGTAAAAAACATTGAAAGGTCAAAGGACCCATGCATTACAGCACAAATACAATCTGAGCACAGGAAAAAAGAAAAAAGGCAATAGTCATGACAGAAGTTAGTGTACAAACCCAGCACTAGCCTCTCTCACAAGTTGAACTACAACCACAAGTTCCTGCACTTCCCTGTGAGTACCTACCTTACCGGTGATGTCATTCACAGCCACATGAACAAAAATGGATGCCTCCTCCATCCCTTCTAAATATACATGGCGGTAACCTGCATAACAAAATCAACACATCACATTACGACCAGAATCAACCCTTCCAGATCAGATACTTATCACACATGCCAATCTAGTATAAAAAAGGGGCAAGTAAGAACACCCTGTGAAGAAATTAATGAAGATACCAGGCATCATGCTATTAAAGGCAATGGTCCTCTGGCCAATGAAGTCCTGGCCAATGGGGTCGTGATCCCAAACCAGGAAGCGCACCAGTGAGATTTCTGGCATGTGCACAGTGAAAACCAAGGTTTCCTCCCACATGGGGTTGAACCCTAAAAATGACAGAAAGAAGACAGCACTTATGGATACATTGGTATGTCTACATTGCTCAGACAAAATGAATTTACATGTTAAATTTGAACCCACAAGTAAGCACTTCAGTACAACACTACCACAATCACAGCACAATTAAAACCATCAAACTATGAAATCTGTAATAAAAACTAATGAGCTGATTATAAGTCTGTAGGCTGTCACTTACCATTGTCATCCACTACTCTGGTTTGCTCCTTACAGCAATCTATTGGCAAGCCAATGATCTCCACTTCCACAAAAGGGTCAATGATCTGAAAAACACAAAAGAGACATTTTACATCCATTGAGTTTTGCAAAGGCAACAGACGATTTGGAGAGATTAAAACATGCAATTGCAAAAAAAAAAAGTGACTTTCAAACAAAATGTATTACAAATGTGAAGTTTATAACTATAAAGTAAAAAAAGAAGATTACAAAGTGTAGAAAAAGCTTAAAAAGGATAGAGTGGTAAAAAGAAGGCATGGACAGGAAGTAGAGATGATTTTTGGTGTAGCCTTCACCTCGCCTCGGTCTCCCAGCATGGAGTCTTTGGGTTTGGGCAGCTGCTGGCCGCTAATAATCTTCACCACCAGCTGTTTTCTCATTTGTCCTGGCAATGGGTCCTCCAACATTGGATTAAAAGAACCTGCCAATAGAAAAAAAGATTCTTGAGGAAAAAAAATGCATGGTTACAAGAACATAAGGGAGCTTCTTTATAAAGCTGTTCTTTACTTTTCCTTCAAATTGATGCTTTTCAACACAAATGGCAATGGTGTGGGAGTTTTATTTCATTATGTTAATATCTAGAAATATGCTGAGAAATGTTCCTTGTGTGGGAAATATTCAATTCATGTGTAATTTTCACCTGACTGTATAAATACGTTTATGACATACTATATATTACTATATAAAAACACAGCCTTCAAGAGTCATCTTCCACTGTAAGCAGGGCTTGAGAATCATACTTTATGACAAAATTTCCCCATAACGCCACTGGGCAAAGCTCAGTGGAAACAACCTCACCTTCACACATGCACTCGGGTTTGAGAACGTAACCACAGTTGCCATTGCTGTAGAACTTGGCCCTGTTCAACTGAAGGACTCGGCCCTCGGACTGGTAGTTCAGTGCCACTACACACACACGCACACACACACACACACGCACACACACACACACACACACACACACACACACACACACACACAAAGGCAAGAATCATAATGTCAGGTACTTTATACTCTATGTGATAGTATTTTATTGGTTTTGTTATGATTCTACTTTATCTTATTACCTGCTGAACAAATGGTAAGCAAAGCCTGAAAGGCCTAGAAAAAGCCAGTTTCACAATGCTAAAGTTACTTTAAAATGTGTTTTTAGTTACAAATTTCTCATGGCAATATCAAACTGTTGTTGAATATATGGTCAGGTTCATAATATTTGGACATTGACAAAGTTTTTATTATTTTAGCTGTCTACCACAGTATATAGAAGTTGAAATTAAATCATGAAACTGAGGTCAAAATGCAGTCATTTTTAATACTTGGTTGCAAATCTGAAGTCTGGAACCCACAGACATCACCAGATGCTGGCTTTCTTCCCTGGTGATCCTCTGCCAGGCCTTTGCTGCAGCTGCCTTCTGCTGCCTCCTGCTTGTTCTTTTTTGCCTTCGGTTTTGCCTTCAGCATGTGAAATGCATGCTCATTTGGATTCAGGTCAGGATATCATTGCAGAATATTCCACTTCTTTACCTTAAAAGAGTCTTGAGTTGCTTTCAAAGTATGCTTCGGGTCAATGTCAGTCTGCACTGTGAAGTGCCAACCAATGAGTTTTGAAGCATGTGGCTGAATCTGAGCAGATAATATAGCCCTATACACTTTAGAATTCATCCTGCTGCTTTTGTCAGCAGTCACATCATCAATAAATACAAGGTAACCAGTTCCACTGGCAGCCATACATGCTCACGCCATAAGAAGAGGTGGTGTGCTTCTGATCATGAGCAGTTCCTTCCCTTCTCCATACTCTTCTCTTCCTAGTATTCTGGTACAAGTTAATCATTGTTTCATCTGTCCATATGTTGTTCCAGAAGTGTAAAGCGCTGTAATTCCTACACTGTTCATCTGATTTAGATGTATCAGACTCCAGACTATACAGTGGTAGACATCTAAAATAATAACTCTGTCAATTTCCAAATATTTATGGACTTGACTGTATGTATCCAGGAAACCTTTTGTTTCTGTTATACGTCAAAATTGCTAGAAGTTAGTCTTATTCCCCAGTAATCAGAAAGAGACCAAATCAGCATCAGCATCAAATGTCTGGATCTGCATGGACGTGGACATTGAGGAAGCGTTTTCCAATTATACCCAAACTTCCACCAGAGGGCATCGTCAGACCCAAAGCTGACATGACACTGCGTGATTCACAATACATTTTATAGCGAATCACTGGAACAGACACACACATTAGGGAACTACAAAGTGTTTTGCAATATTGAGAATCATATTCAAACAACACTTTGCGCATCATTTACTGCAGGCTAATAACCTTCATATAACTAGAAACAGCATATAAATATATTATGCAATATGCTAATACAACATATAGCTGAATTGAGAGGAAGAAAAAAAAAATCAGATCCTATATTCCTATAAACTATATTTTAAATGAAGACAAACTGTCTGGTAGCAGTAGGCCTGTTTTAATTAATAAAAGAAGATCACATTGTGATTAGTGTTTAGGCTGCACTGAATCTCCCTTTTCAGATGTGGCGTGGTCCTTAGCTTGGTTAAACATGGACATGTTTCCTGACACTGTTGTCCTTTGAAAGTCTCCAGTCCAACACTAATGATGTATTACTGCTGCTAATATAGATACAGACATCTGATAAAGAGATAGTAAATCTCTTTACTGCATCTAAATTATATTAACATTTACGATGAGTAGATATGACTGTATGCTGCTTGAGGACTTCATATACAGTAGCATGGAGTTTAATTCTGGAGATAACTAGGGGGTTCAGCACCCTGAGACATGGTAATTGGAACGCTGCTTGGAAGTATACAGTTATATGAGCTGATGGGAAATTACTCTAGAAAATTATTAGCTGAGATACATAGAGTGAGTCAGTGGTTGTGGAATTTAAAACTCATCAAAATGTATGTTCTGTAAATGCTATTCTTTCTTAAAAGCTTATTTATATATAGCATTTCTTCCTAATTTGTTAGCTGGAAAGTACTTCAAGGTACTTTTTTAGATATACCTTTACATTATTTGTGAATGTTGCTATACACTGCCCTCCAAAAGTTTGGAAACGCCTGAACAAAATAGGGTTTTTGGGCAATATCAGCATAAATCCTCTTTAGTTAGTGACCATTTTGCATTGATAATAAGGGACAACACTAGGCATCCGAGCAGTCAGTTTATTCAAACATTGACTTGATATATTACTCCAAGCCTCCTGGAGGATTGCCCAAAGATGA
>CM040982.1:21754136-21777080 GCA_022985145.1 Pangasius djambal
AATTTGAGTATTTTTCTATGTTATGTTCATGTTTATGTTCATAAACTTTTTATTTAATAAAATATGTTTTCATAGTTTGTGTTGTCCCTTATTATCAATGCAAAATGGTCACTAACTAAAGAGGATTTATGCTGATATTGCCCAAAAACCCTATTTTGTTCAGGCGTTTCCAAACTTTTGGAGGGCAGTGTATGAATAAAGCTACTTTTATTTCCATTCATTAGTATACAACAGTTATCTTTTGGTTTTCTCTAGTTTTCATCCAAACCTCAGCTTAGTCCCTGGCCTACTTGCATACCCAGGTGGCATCCGATGTTCCAGAATGGCTGCGGGTTGAAGTTGCTTGAGTCTACACGGTAGGATGAGGGATAAATTCGCGACAGTTGCCGCTGGTTAAAGCGCACAAACTGGGCTGGCTTCTGCTGTATCAGCTGGTGAGCCTTGGTCTCGCTTAGTGATGATACCAGCCAGCTGCTGCTTCCTGACACCACAACACAACAAAGTATCAAAGCATTATGCGTCAGATAGAAGGCATTCCCATGAAATAACCAACTAGATACTGAGAGTTTTCAATGAAATAAAAGCATTGCATTAACAAAAAACACAAAACAAGAGCATGTGTGTCATTCAGATGTATGCGTATGTATATTAGAATGTCGAATATGATCTATGCCACCTCAAAACCTTGTAAAAACAGAATAAGTCACCACTACTAAAGGACCACTTCTAAAAGCGTGATGTGTTCCTGCCTTGTATACCTTGTGTCTCAAGATCCTGCATGGCCACAGACTTTGTGTATTTCACCAAATCAGACAGAGCCCTGGACAACTTCATCGTTTTCTTCCTTCTGAGGGGGAAAAAAAATCACAGCCAAAAATGTATGGAGTATTAAAACACACACACACACACACACACACACACACACACACACACACACACACACATGCAGACAAGTGTGTAGACACTCAGCAAAGGATTTCAGTCCTACCTGCTGTGATGTACTGGGACTTTCGACGCACTGCTGGAGCTCTCCTGGTCCGTGTCCGTGTCCTCAAAACTGGACGTCTTTTTGAGTTTGCTTGTCTTCTTCTACAGCACAGTGAATGAACCACTAAATACTTTTCATCAGCACCATGGCCAATGTGAAAAAGTGTGTTTGTGTATCTAAACTGACCTTACGTCTGGAGAAGCTGCCCATGAAAGACCTAGCCAGACGTTTATTGGTGCTGGGGCTGGACTCGTCTCCTGTGTCTGTCGTCTCGTCTCCCTTCCCCTGGAAACAGGGCAGAGACAAGATGTTCAAACATTGTCGCTCTAGCAACATACATAATAATAAAGCATCACATCAGTATTATGTAAATAAAATAAAGTATATTATCCCTTATGTCCTAAAGAAAATAAATCATCACTATGTCTTTATAACGTCCTAAAGAAAACTAAACCATCTCAGTATTATGTAATTAAAGTGTATTATGTCTTTGTGACATCCATATATAAAATAAACCATCACCTCAGGATAATGTAAATAAAATAAAGGGCAAAATCTCTTTATGAAATACATAAAGTAAAAATCACCTCAGTATTACATAAATAAAATAAAATGTATTATTGCTTTCTGACAAATAAAGTAAACCATCACCTCAGTATTACGTAAATAAAGTACAATGTGTTATCTCTTTATGACATATATAAAATAACTAATTAGTTCAGTATTATGTAAATACTATAGAATGTGTTTACCATTTTTAATCACATTTATACAGAAAAGAATGACAAAGCAGCGTTTGTTATTTTTCTAGCTGAGGTTTAACAGAGAAACCTTTAACTGGTAGAAGTTTAACATAGAAACATTTTTTCTGGTACAACATGACTAGACAGATTCTTCCGGAAGTTAAGTAGAGAAAATGGAAGTGCAAGCGTGAAGTTTTTGGGGGAACACTATATCTATCATACAATAAGGCCTTAGAACAAAACCTTCAAACCAGAGCATCTTGAGATTACATTTTGGGAATCTTGTGCTAAACTCTTCAGCCTCAAGGTGGCAGAAGCGGTCTGCAAACTCTAGATTTAAACTGCCACTGTGTTGATAAGACTGCTGTCAGCGGAGGTCAGTCACTGTGCTGTAATACTGGATGACAATCCAAATAAGGCTGACTCATTAACCTGAAGGACGGGAAGTCATTTAGTAAACCACATACCATCACTCATAGTTACTGAAGACACACAATCAGACTGATTAGAGAATTCATGAAGTGTTTGATTACTAAGGGTTGACATTAAGAAGTAGAGAAGTAGAAGACAAAAGAGAGATACATAACCGAGAGCTTAAACCAGATGCCCAGAAAAGAAAGACTACAGCTGAAGAGGAGAATGTTTTCAATATGTTTTCACCCTCACTGCTTACTGACTGCTGAAAATTACATTTTGAGGTCACTCTAAGCTTGTGCTGCTGCAGGTGTATGATATTACACAGCATGAGGACTAGAAATGCAGTTGTGTGGCACAAAAGTTGCAAGAACGCCAAAAATGTATGAGTGTTCATCAAAGAAACTGGGAACAGTTTTACTACTTGGGCCATAGTTCCAGGTAACATTTTAGTTCCTTCTCCAAAATTGGTACTCTGCTATGAACCTGGAAGTACTGCAGTGTATCCTTTGTGCGTTCTGAGATGCTTATGCTTGTCTGCTCACTATGGTTGTAAAGATTCCTTCCTTCCTGTCAGCGCAAACCAGTTGAGGCCATTCTCCTCTGACCTCTCTCGTTAACAAGGTGTTTCTGCCCGCAGAACTGATGCTCACTGGATGGTTTTTTTGTTTGTTTCTTTGTTTTCCGTACCATTAAATGTAAACTCTAGAAACTTTTGTGTGAAATTCCCAGGAGATCCGCAGTTTCTCAAATACTCACAAGATCCTTTCTGGCAACATCAACAATGCCATGATCAAAGTCACACTAAGATCACATATTTTCCCTATTTTAATGTTCGATGTGAACCTTAACTGAAGCTCTGGCCCTATATCTACATAATTTTATGCACTGTGCTACTGCCATGTGATTGGCTGTCTGGATACTTGCATGAGTGAGAAGGTGTAAAGGTGTTCCTATTAAAGTGATCAGTGACAGTACATGTCCCTCAACGTAGGTTAATAATGTACATTTTATTTTTTTTGTAGTCAATTTGTCAGATTTACATACTTGTAAGATGATTTTCTTCTTTATAATCCGAGTTTAGCAGAGAGACATTTGTGGCTCGGTGGTTAAGGCTTTGGGGTACTGACTGAGTTGAAATCCAAGCACTGCCAAGCTACAACCATTGGGTCCGTGAGCAAAGCCCTTAACACTCTGCTTCTCAATTGTAAGCAGCTTTGAGTAATAGTGCTAGTTAATTTAACAATCATTTGCATGCATATTGGTTATTAGCTGAATATTAGCTATTGATGGGTTGTGTGGTGAATAATGGCGCATGTGAGTGGAAGGTTGTTGACATAGCAGCACTGCTGCCCCTGCCAATAAAACAGGATCACAGTGATTTAGGTGCTTCACATGCCCCTTTTAAAAATATATTGTAAATATGTTATTCTATTTATGTATATTAACTGAATATGTTACTGACTATAGTTGGGGCAATGTATTCAGTATTCACCAGTATATATCGTTTCTGACATATCGTATCCCTTCTTTTATTTTATACCGCTCCCAGTTCCTGCAGTGGAGAGGAAATGCAAACCAGGAATTTATCCCAGAGTGGTGTAGTTTTCAGTCAGGATAGCTCCAGATCTCTTTAGTTCCTCTTTAGACACTTTGTTAATATATCACCCAGTCATACTGAAATGATATGCTACACCATTTTGTTATATACTTCTGCATCTTAACATTATTGAAACTGAATGCAGAGCAAACTGTGTGAGCCACTGATGAATTTTGGATTGTTAGTCCCAATAAAACATGTTAGGGCTAATGCAGTAATTATCTCTTCTGGCAGAGGAAGGTGGCTACTGATCTGCTGGAGAGGGGCCAAAACATATTGGCTGGGGGCCAGTAAATTCCCAGGGGAGAAAACAAAGGATTCATTCCTTGTTCTAGCATGAATGTTATTTTCTGTAATCTCCTGTTCAGCAGGACGTGGCTTCTTCATGGCAGCATGGAGCTTTAGAGGTGGTGCTCGTGAAGGAAATGTTGAGTGAAGGCCACGTGAAGCCTAAATTCCCTCACCTTCATGGCTGTCTTTTCATCCCGCTTTGCAGAGGGAGGCAGTGCTGCTATCGTGAAGCTGTCAGGGTCCTCGCGGTCACGGATCTTCGACTCCTTCATCAGGCTATCCAGCTTTTTCTTTGCAACATTCTCCACCTGCTTTCTGTTCACAGAAGTCTAGATCATAAACACAGAGAGAGAAATGGCAGATTACCAAAAAAAAGAAAAACAAATGCACACTACAATCAGAATTGCAGCACTGAAATTCACACTCTGTCTGTGCTGAGTGGTGGTTTTAAGATAACCACATACAGATCCATCTAGTATTATTGGCACCCTTCACAAAAATGAGCAAAGATGGTTGCATAAAATTAAAACAGTAATTCAGCTTAAACAATAGGATGAACTATTTACTTTTGTTCTACAAAAATACCACTATAGATAGAGCTCCTTTTTAAAATAACAATATTTTCTTTCAAAAATGTGCTAAAATTATTGATACCCCCCTAAGAAATATTTTGAAGAAATGCAAAAAAAAGGTTGTCACGTCTGAAAAAAATTAAATTATTTTGCTCTCAGTCTCCAGGAACTCTGCTGTTGTCTTCAACCATGTCCTGTTTCCCTGGGGTATAAATACGAGGTTGCACACATGTAAAATCCCTTTTTGTCATGCATTACTATGGTAAAAACCAAAGAACTTTCAACAAAAAATAGAGAGGTGGTTGTTGATCTGCACAAATCATGTGGATATATACGGATATAAAAACACAAATACAAAAATACATGCATTAAGGAGTTAATAGTAACATTAAGCACAATAACAGTCATGATAAAAAAAATTCACATCTGAACGTTTGCCAGGAATTAGACCCTTGAGCACACTGACCCCACTACACAGTCAGGAGGTGGGGAAGGAGGGACACAAAGAGCCCAAATATCACATTTTAGAATTGCACAGTTTAGTAGATTTCTTATTATTATTGTCAAAGTTAAAAATCAGTGGCTAAACATCACCTCCATAACAATAAACCGTTTAGAAATGTTGCCAGAAAGAATCCTTTTCTGGGAGCGTCTCAGACAATGGAGAGCCTGAACTTCACCAATCATCATTAGAACTACATTTGGTATTGTGTGCTGTAGTCGATGAGACCTAAAGCAAACGTTTTTGTCATGCACACCACGAGTATGCTTGATGAAAAAAAAATCAAACATTTTGGGAAAACTATGGGCAAGTTGCGGCTGATTTATTAGAATAATTGCATTAAGGAATTGAGGTTTTTGAGGTTTTTATGTGCATTAATTGTTCTCTATAGGCATGGCTAGTTTGTATCTCAAAGAGACTCCAGGAAGTGTAACCTGATCTTGAAATTCAACTACAGTATAGCACTGATTAAAGACATTGAGTGTAGATAGTATGCATTATGCTAATAAGGCATATGTGAGGTAACCTTTTTAAAAGGCTCTGTTGCCATCAAATGTGTAAGCATGTAAATTAATGCAGTCTGGGTGTATTAATTTCTGCACACAGTCACTTTTCCCAGTGTGACTTGACTTCTAGGGTTTAGTAAATCACACAGTGTGTGCGAAATGAATTTATTTGCATAGGCACTACTCTGTATTTTACACCTTTAGGTAGAAATTATATATTCATTACGTGCTGTTTTCCTCATGTGAAAGATGCAGTGCTCTGTAGAGCCTGTTAGTAACTCAGCTTGCGTGTTTGTCTTGTCCCTATAAATTCAATTTCCTTTTCATTTTGTCCTAAGTCTATGTGGTTCTCTTGTTTACTCCCACTGCTGAAAAACATGCAGGAAGGTAGATTGGATAAACTAAATTGCCTGTAAGTGCGAATGAATGTTTGATTGTGTGTGTGTGTGTGTGCATGGTGCACAGCAATGATTTCCCGCCTCGTGCCCAGTGTTCCCGGGTAGACTCCGGATTCACTGCGACCCTGAACAGGATAAAACAGGTACTGATGATGAACAAACTTTTCATCACTTCACCACAGACTTTTGAACATCATTGTATATCATGTTTGTTTTCTGATTGGCTTGTACAGTAGATAGAGCATTGGTCCACTAACTGAATAGACCTGGCATATTCGATATAATTTGAATATTAATTGTATCCAGCTGCCTGAGGAGATCCGATCTGGCAGAAGATGAGTTATTTCCTTGACAACTTGGCAGAGATTTTATGTATGAATGAATATGAGAATCCCATCTGAGCTGCTTTCCAAGCTGGCTGATTTACAGTTGAATTGGCCTCAATGGCAGACTCGATTGACGAGTGACCTGTTTCTGTGAGCTGCTACTTTTAGAACAAGTGTGCTTTATCGTTGCGCACTTAGAACCATGTGCAGTAATCTCTGTCTGTTCCACTTGAGTGCTTTCTTTTCCCACCAAAACAGCAACACCTGTCCAACTTCATAGAGCGCTACACTTAGTGTTCTTTCACAAAACACAGAAAGAGCCACAGCCTATAGACAATTAAGTGCTTGTTTCCTCTGAAAATGCAGCCAAACCATTGGAACATGTGGAACATGTGCTTTGCAAAGCTGTGGCTGTAAGATGATTTAAGCTCATGTTTATTGAACCATATGCTCACTTCTTCATTATACATGTTAGGCTAAAAACTGTGAAGTGTACTCTCAAGAAAGGAGCGGATTGCACAAGTTGCCTACTAACACTGTCCATGAAGCTAAAGAGTATTAATTTAACTCTTTGATTCCGACCTCCATTTCAATCCAGAAAATACTAAAGGAACAGGAAACAATACAATTGGTACAAGCAGTGTTTTATTGCGCTTCTTTCTGGCACCTCAGAGAAGATTCTCTCAGCTGTCATAGTGTAGGAAGAGTAGTGTTTCCTTCTGAAATATTTATCATATAACTGTGTGTTGCAGCTCAGAACTGTGAGGGGGAGGAAGGGATAAAAAAAAAAGAAAAGAGGGATACACGTGAGACAGTTCACTTTGAGCTGAGTTTCAAAGAGAATTGAAAATAGATACAAAAGTAGAAGCACTGAGGTGATTTTTAAAAAAAATTAAATTATATGTATGTAGGCAGATGGTACTGTTGTTTGGTACTGTAACAAGCTGTACAAAATGAGCATTCAGATGGTCTGACATACTAAAAAAGGAGGGGAGGAAATATCTAGAACAAATGTACCCACAAAGATAGGAATAGCTGATAGCTGCCCCCCCCCCCTTTTCTAAAAAAAAAACCCCATAGCTTTTATTCAAAAGAACTAAAAGATTTCCTTTTGATTATATGTATATGTGCCATTATAATAACATAATCTTTGGACAAAAGATACCAGATGTATAACAATAAAATTTATTAATACAAACTGTACCAACTTGTGGTTGATAATTTTTTCCACTGCTGTAGCTTTTACTGAACTTACAGCCCATCGCTCGGACATTCAAGAAGGTGTTCACATTACTGTAAACAGTCGATGAATACAAATTTGAAGTAGTCTTGTTCTATTGGCAGAAATAAATGTTTAAAAGGAGCAAAATTATCTGCCAATAGAACAAGACTATTTCAAGTTTGAAATGAGTAAAAATGTCTAGAAATAGACTTAATAATCTTATATTTGTTTTATGGTAATCTTATAATATATACTAGATATACAGTCAGGTCCAGAAGTATTTGGACAATGACAGATTTTTGGTGATTTTGCCTTTATACACCACCACAATGGATTTGAAATAAAACAATCAAGATGTGATCGAAGTGTAGACTTTCAGCTTTATTTTAAGAGGTTCCACAAAAATATGGCATTTACCATTTAGGAATTACAGCCATTTTAAACAAAGTACCTCCATTTTCAGGGACTTAAAGGTATTTGGACAAAGTGACATAATTGTAAATATAACCATAATTTTACTACTTGAATGAAAATCCTTTGCAGTCAATGACTGCCTGAAGTCTGGAGCCCATGTTCTCAAAACTCAAATTGTGAGTTTCCTCCCTGGAGATGCTTTGCCAGGCCTTCACTGCAGCCACCTTCAGTTGCTGCTTGTTAGTGGGTCTTTCTGCCTTCAGTCTTGTCTTCAGTAAGTGAAAAGCAGCTCTATTGGGTTGAGATCAGACGACTGACTTGGCCATTGAAGAATATTCCATTTCTTTGCCTTCAAAAAGTCTTGAGTTGCTTCGCAGTATGTTTAGAGTCATTATCCACCTGCACTGTGAAATGGCGTCCTATCAGTTTTGTAGCATTTGGCTGAATGTGAGCAGAGAGTATAGCCCTATACACCTCAGAATTCATCTTGCTACTTCTGTCAGCAGTCAAATCATCAATAAACACCAGTGAACCTGTTCCATTGGCAGTCTTAATGCCCATGCCATAACACTCCCTCCACCATGTTTGACACATGATGTGGTATACTTTAGATCATGAGCTGTTCCTTTCTTTCACCATACTTTTCTCTTCTCATGATTCTGGTACAAGATAATCTTAACATGGGAGGCTTTTTTTTAGATGTTTTCTGGCAAAGTCTAATCTATCTTTCCTGTTCTTGAATGTTACCAGTGGTTTGCACCTTTTTGGAGATTTTGACAATGATACGCCTACCTTCTCCAGAGTATTCTTGACTTCTGTTGATGTTGTGAAGGGGTTTTTCTTCACCAAGGAAAGGGTTCTGCGATCATCCACTTTCGTTGTCTTCCGTGGTCTTGCAGGCCTTTCGATGTTGTTGAGCTCACCAGTGCTTTCTTTCTTTTTAAGAATGTAGCCAACTGTTGATTTGGCCACACCTAAGGTTTTTGCAATCTCTCTTATAGATATATGTTGTTTTTTCAGCCTAATGATGGCTGCTCCTTCACTTGCACTGAGATCTCCTTGGACTTCATATTGGTAGCTCCAGTTGAACAGCTGCCAAATGCCAACTCAATACCTGATATCAACTGATATCAATGTCTGCCAAATGCCGTAAATGTAAACTCCAGACCTTTTATCTGCTTCATTTGACTTGAAGTAATTAGGGAATGGACCGCACCTGGTCAATTAACGTCTTGTCAGTCAATTGTCCAAATACCTTTGAAGTACTTTGCTTAAAATGGCTGTAATTTCTAAATGGTAAATGCAATATTTTTGTGGAACTTCTTAAAATAAAGCTGAACGTCTACACTTCGATCACATCTTGATTGTTTTATTTCGTATCCATTGTGGTGGTGTATAAAGGCAAAATCACAAAAACTATAAACTGTTCCTATCAGCTGGTCGTCTGGTGGTCTATGGATTATGCATGAAAAAAAACCCAAATGTTAGCAGAATACCTTCCTAATATTTTATACCAGCAACTAGAGTCCCTAAAGAGTCCTAGATATGTTCATTTCAAGATTATGGATTAGTCAGTCAGGCATCCAGCTGGAGAAAATGCCATGTTTAGCCAACAAATATTGAAAGCATGGACCCCTGGGAAAAACAGACTGTGCTTTAAGAACTATGGAACTTACATCTCCATTCATCAGCTTGTAGTCGTCTTCCATCTCATCAGCACTGTCCTCATCTGACACATCACCCTCCTCTGCATTCTCGTCAATGTTTGCTGGCAGTTTCTTGCCCTGCATTAAAAAAAAAAAAAGCATACTACATCATTGTTGATACAAGTTCACTGCAAAGCAATGGGGAAAGTCTGGCCACAAACCTGTGAAGTATCAGCTAGACACACAAACATAAGTTTTGGATTTTGATGTTAAAATTCAGAATCTCCACACAAATGAAAGTTAATATACTAATATAATACAAACCCATCAGGGTCTGAACAAAGAAAAAAAAGCTTTTTTCCGTACAAAGACATCTGTTCATCTTAACTCAATTGTAACATTTAACAATTGAAAAAAAACATCACCAGGGGCTTTGACAGTAATAGTGCTACATAAATCTTTAGGTACAATTTCTTTCACTTGAGAAAACTGAGCACATTTGCTGTCTCAAAGTCTGGTGAATGAGACCCAGGGGGCTTGTCTGCACTCCGACTTACTTATCAGTAATCGTTTGATTGACAGACCCATAAAAGCACTGCTCCGTACTGCCTGGTGAGACTGAGCGCTGGTCTGTGGAGAGTTTAACAAAAGGACAGGCAGGTGATGGATACTGGTATTAAAGAGTAACAATCAATTCGGCACAGCGTCAGAGGGCTGCTCGTGTCGAAAGCAATCGATTTTGAATGTTTAACAAGGTAAAGGCTTGCCAGGTTAGAGTGATAACTGTGCATGATCCCCCCCCTTTTCACATGCAACGACACTTATTTCCACTGTATTTTGATTCATTCTGTGTAAATCAAGCTAAGTTATAAGCTTTATATCCTTCTCAAGAATCCTGGCTTGTTTTGTGCCACCTAATTTAGCACATTTAGACTATGAAGAAACTGGAAACTTGTGCAAAATCTAATTTGGGTTTTATGGCTCAAGTATATGGTAATAGATAATGTGGATGGCACCATAATAGATAATATCACATCAGGTTTCTGGTCATACTACCTTCAGAGTATCTATTATCTATAGGCAGAGTATCTATTAAATTCCAAATCAAGAGGAAATAAGGATTGCTATTGAATATAGTAGAACTTAAGCGAGGCAATTAATGTCATAATGCATGCACATGAATGAAAAAGCAGCGATATGCAAATCTGGCTTGAGCTGAAGCCTCTGGCAAGCAACAGAGAGAAAAAGAGCTGTGGGTTTTAGACTGCAGCTGGAGAGTTGCTCATTGACCCAGTGCCAGCACCATGCAATTTGTCAATACTGCTCACTGGCCTAGTTTTTGGCCAACTCTCCAATGGCCAGGGCCGGCCAGCTTCCAATTACCGGCTCTGTGTTACTATACTGTACGATCACTCCTTTGCCCTGATTTCTCATTGGTTTGATATCAGCTGTTATTTGGATTCATGTAGTTGTAGGAAAAGATGAAAGAAGCTGGATAACGTAAGAGTCTCATTACAGATACTACAGAAAGTTGTCTGAAAAAAAAAAAAAAACAGGAATCCTCAAACTGAAACTCACTGTGTGTAAAGCAATGACACTATCTGTGTCTGTTTTGCTTTAGTGCTCCAATAATCCATATCTGTATCTGTATTCATATTTAAACCAGGAATGGGCAAGGCCTAAACAGGAAGAACCCTACCACTAAACACTGAAAAACACTGGAAAAAACCCAGAGGTAGAAATGCATGGTGTGTGAATGCTGGCTCTGACAGTTCCTCAACCTCAGCTACATCACTCAAGTTCATAATTGGCCTGAACTAGAGATGTGCGTGGGACTGTTTTTAATCTCGCATGAGCAGTTACTTTTGGTTTTGTTTGTACTTTCCCGTGACATTTTCTAACAAATTTAGTATATTTTCTAGTAGCCTCACCTTTACTAAGGATGAATGAAAGACTGCTGTAATAGCCTCATTTAAACTAAGGATGAATGAAACAATGCTGTAGATGCTTCACACAGCGCTGCATGTTCATGTGAATGCATGTGGTCTCCTTTTTCCACAAGATTCATATCTCACTGCATGAAAGTAAAAACCTCCTTTTTGTTTTTGTTGTGTGCCATGGGATTCGAGGCCTGATGCACACCTCTAGTCCCAACCAGATGTCTTGTGAACCAGATGTCCTTGTACAATAGTCCTCCAGAAATATCAAAGAAGTTGATCTCAAAGTTTCTGCTCTAATGAAGATATCACTGTCTCAAATCATTCCTGTTTGTCTTTTTATTGTCATTACTTCCAAGTTTTCATTTAACTGGCAAATTTAACTTTTTATCAGTTTATTTAACTGGTTAAAATAAATAAATAAATAAATGTAAAAAAGTTGACCTTGACAAGAATTTTGCCTTTGAGGGAATCAGGTGAGGGCAGGAGTCCTGACTCGTCAGCTTTGATTGATGACAAGTCCAACTTCTCCCCCAAGATTTCCACCAGATACTGAGCCATCTTCTTCTGCTGGGGAACACTGCAGTGGTTCTCTATGGACAAGATAACTGGATACCTGAAGAGGGAAAGCAAAGACAGAAACAGAAATACGTGTTAGCTTTTAATTGTCGTGCAATATCTACATAACAGGATAGGAATTGGCAACAACTAAATGGAAGAAAACTTGGTGAAAAACAAAAAACTTCTGGTACTGGCAAATAATCAAATATCTTAGCATTCTGCATGAATAAAAACCTTAAGGGTCAGTACATGTCGAAATATGTTTATCGATCCCACCACAACAATGCACTGAACAAGTTCCATAACAGCAAGCCACGTGTTAAAAATTGACATGTTGTAGAGAGATGTTGAGAGACGTCTAAAAATAGTGTTCTGTTTACAAGAACCTCCAGGTGCCCTGACTGCATGCATCATGATGGGATTATCACCTTTAGCAATGCTGGTGCTAATGAAATCTCAGGACATAGTGTGTGTACACACACACACACACACACACACACACACATACACACACACCCTTGCACATACACACTGTTTACACTAATGTGTGCATACCAAGTAAGCACAGCCTTTCTACATATTGTTTGTTTTTTACTGAAATTATTAAGGCTCTAAAAGGTTAGACTTACGGGTTCTTGACAAATGCATATTTGTTGATGGTTTCAATGACGTCCTTAAAAAGGATTTTGGATGTTAGAGTATAGCCATGGTGTACGATTGGCTCTCCATCTTGTCCATCCCAACAGTCCACTGGAAGATAACATACAGTAGTTTACAGTATAATCAGCATTCATTTTAAATCATTACATGACCAACATCTTCATCCACTCAACATTAATGTATAGTAGCTTGCATAAGTATTCACCCCCTGTGAACTTTTCCATATTTTGTCACGTTACAACCTGGAACTGAAATGGAATTTGGGCTTGGGATTATATGTCATGAGTCTACACAAAATAGGCCATAATATCGATTTGTGTGTGTGTGTGTGTGCAGGTGTGGGCTGGTTGGAGTTTTCAATATAGTTTGCAAATTCTTGCGCAACCAGTTGTCATCAGAAGTCACATAATTAGTCATGGAAGCAACCAAAGGGCCAAGTGTAACTCTGAAAAAGCTGGAGAGAGATCCACAGTTCAAACGGGCTATTCACACACCAACCATAGCCTGGACACTCTACAAAGCTGGGCTTTATGGAAGAGTGGTGAGCTATACACCCTGTTTAGAGTTTGCCAAAAGACATGTGGGAGACTCAGCAAACATATGTGAAAAGGTTCTGTGATCTCATACGACCAAAACTGAGCATTTTGGCCTTGGTCCAAAGCACTACATTAGGCTGAAACCCAACATTGCTGATCACCCTGCGAACACCATCCACACAGTGAAGCATGATGGTGGTAGCATCATTCTGAACATTACCCTTGGTCACTTGGTTGCTTCTCTGACTAGTCCCATCTTTAGCTACTCACTGATTTTTAGTGGATGGCCTCCTCTAGGCAGAGTCAGAGTTGTACCATATTTTTAATAACAGATTTATTCATGCTATGTGGCATGTTCATAGTTTGTGATATTATTTTATAGCCAAACCCTGCTTTATACCTTTTTCCTAGAACTTGGCTTGTTTTGATAGCTCCTTGGTCTTCCTGATGCTATTTGTTTGCAAATGTCCTCTAAGAAACTCTGGGGCCTTCCAGGAACAGGTGTGTTTATATTGAATTGCATATAGGTGAACTCCATTTAACTAATTATGTCATTTCTAATGGCTTCTGGTTGGGGATGAATACTAATACAATCAAAACATTTTTATTTGTAAATAATTTTGTAAAATATATTGTTGTCTACCCTCCACTTCATTTTGTGAAGAGTCATGAAATATAATCACAGTTCAGTCTATTTCAGTTCCAAGTTGTAACACTACAAAACATGGAAAAAGTTCATGGGGGTTTAATACTTATGCACTCGACTGTATCAGAAAAGTAAAGTGTGCCCTGGAATCTTACCATTCATTCCTTAACTTAAACTGACCTTCCACACATCTGCAGCCTGCTTGCAGGACCCATGCATACATGTCCACCCTGGACTGAGACATCAGCTGGTCCCCCATCAGGTAGGTGTTATGTGAGGAGGCGATAAAGTACTTGCACAGAGGCTGAGTCATGTCCTGGTTGACTTCATAGTGTTCGGGTTTAAAGATGTCTCCAGCTGGACTTCGCATGTAATTCGTAAAACCTAAGGTGTAGAATTTAGTGGTGAGCTGATTCAAACACATGGCCACTGAATCGCCTCAATATATGTAAAAGGAAAGATACATGCCTGTTTGATCCAATTTTGTCCCAACAAGTTGGTTTGCAAATACTAAAGTTGTTAATATACCCAGTCATTTAAGTTTCAATTATTTAAACCTTTACACTACGGGTGTAACGCAATGTTGCTATCTGTATCTGTTCAGTGCTCCACATATCTGTATCTGTATTTGAACCAGAAGTGGGTGTGTTCTAGACCAGAAGTCATTTTTTTAATAAATCTGAATTTGCAGAACATACATAACTTTATTCAACTCCTGAACTTCCTGAACAGTTCCTCAGCTCATCAGTCAAGGTCGTAATTTGTCTCAACCAGATGCCCTGTGGACACTATCTAATGTGACTGAGTAAGTTAACTATCTTTCAAAACAACTATGTGTTTCCAAAATCAAGGAACTATTGATTATAGCCACATTATATTTTATCTTTTCTGATTTTTTTTTTAATCTTTTTTTTTTCTTTTCTAGAAAGATCAGAAAAGTTCCCTAGACATGCTATCAGAATCTACTATGAAACTGGGATGCAGTGCTGCTCTGATTTTTTGGGAAGATTTTCTTTAAATAATGATGAAGAGCAACAAAAAAAACATGCAATGTGCAAATTAACTGCTAATAATTTTTAGATTAAATACTTTTTTGGACACCCCTGTGGAGAGATGCTGCACTGTGCGCATCACATTTTTTGTGAATTTCAGGCCAGTTTGTATATGATAGAAATATAGGTTTATTCTGGAGCAATAAGCAGTATTTAGGTGGGGCTCCTGAAGCAAAATGCTCCTGAAGCATACAAATAGCACACCTCTTATTATCTGTTCAATCCGAATAATGCATTAATTTCATCTCTTCTGTGCACAGAGTGACACACAAGTGAAACCAAAGCAAGTCCAGGCTCAAGAGCATCACTGCATGCACTTTTTACATTTCTTGCTTTAAAATTATGAACTCAGACAGAGCCTGTATATTATCTATTGCATATTATCTACTGTATTTGGTTATTCTGGGTGTTTGGGGAGCCAGAAAACACTAAAATATGGAGGGCAGGCAGATGTTAGGTCCAAGAGGACTGAGTCGATGAAATATTCAATTAAGTCACACTTAGAAACACAGTAATTAATCATCTATAAACCACTCATTGCAGACTGGGGAATTTGCCAAATAAAGTTTTTCATTTAGAGTTGGACTAAACGAGGCAATTCAGCTTACAACAGCCTAATTTAAAGACCTAAATTACATTTGTACATCTTGAATAGCTTCTTCGTTAACCAACTTTGTGATCATCTATGTTATTAAAATATTCTCTGAGGAGGAAACAGATCTCATCTTACCATCGATACCCAGAACCCCCTGCTTCTGGTTTTCAGGACAAGGTTCGAACTTTGCGACGATTTCAAGGCAATGCTCTTTTGTGACTCTTGCCATCTGAAATAAATACAAATATAGAATATCAAAGAAATGAAAAAAGGAAGTTCTCATTCTCAACTATCACCCTATACAACCATTAGTTTGTGCTTCATCTGAACAAAGTGTGAAAAACAAAACAGCCAAATCCCATTGAGAAACACTGTCACATGCAAATGGCTCGCTCTGGAATCAGACTGGTTAGGTCTACAGCTGGGCCTTAAATTGGTTTTATTAGTCAATCAGATTTCTATCCGATCCCATCAGCATCAGGCCACGTCCAACACAGCAGGGATGAGTCTTAATTTAGTGATACACGGTGTGAGTAACTGCCCATGTTTGCTAGCTTGTGGCCGCAAGCAGCATTTGGCTAATTTAGTTCTTCTTTCGCTTTAGAAATGGAGACAAATTGACCATCAAAATACTAATACTGAGCTGTAATGGAGGCTACCACTGAGCTCTCACTGATGGGGGAGCCTGGTAAGGTTTGCTGAAATGTCACATAGAATGGTCCTGAAAAAACAATAGAAATGCCCTTTATTATGCGTAAATTATATTTTAATTTAATCCAGTTTTCTCAAGCCTAGGTCAGGGATAAATGGTCATGCAGTTAACATAGACTGGGACTTGTGTGTGTGTCACATAACATTTCATTCCAAACAGAATGTTTTGTGTATCACACGCTTGAAGCTACTAATAAATATATTCATGATGTTAGAATTTCTCTGATGCAAGAAACAATCCTGATTCATTTCATTTTACTGCAAATATTTGAATTTCAGTTGGAGACTTTACTTTCAACTCAAGTTATTGTCTTTTTTACATTTACATTTCGTTTTCTAAAAAGAAACCTGCTGTACACGGACCATTAAACACTTCACTGCATTCCTGATTAAAAGTGTTATATTTCTACCCGGGTCGCCAGATTGGATCTCCCAAATGGGAATATTCTCAATATCATTGGTCATGTGCTGATAGAATAATTTGAGATTCTTTGTAGTCAATTAGGAAATTTTTTAGGAAAATTAACAAGTTTTAAGTTGGAAACAGTCAATCCAATCTGGCAACCCAAATTTATGCATAACCGCCTCCTCTGTCTGCTTTCACGCCTATTAGTCCATTTGCCGAGTCTAGCTTCTGCTATGGTTTGGTTTGGTTTCACAAGGCACATAATTAAAGAAAGCAAAAAAAAAAAGCAAAATACAGAGATGGAAAAAACATAAACAAACCAAATTAAAATGATAGAAATAAGTAGTTCAAATCATTTCATGCTTTGCATCCAGCTTTTATTTTCTCTTTTTGTTCATTGTTAATTGTTCTTTTTTGTTTTTGTTCTCTTTTTGGTCCAAATATCCAAAATACATCACATTTTGTCAGTGCTACATTTCTGTCCTTTGGCTCATTTTGTGTCTCTTGGCTAAGTTTAACAGCTCGCACTGACATAAAAATGCTGCTACCCAAGACACACGGAAATCATTCTGGCTCATTTTGTGCAGATGGGTTGACTCAGGGGTGAATTGCTTTCTCACTGCGGTCAAACTATCCTTGGAACTTAGAACCAGACTGAGAAGACCTCAGTCTCCGACTGGTTGCTGTGATTGCTGTGTTCTCATCTGCCTAAACAAACTGCAGGGGGAAAACACACCAGGGTTCGATTAAAATTGAAATTCTACATATGTGAAAACATCCTCGGGTTTGATGTGAAGAAATCCAGTTTCATCAACAGCAATACATGGCATTAAAAGAGTAATAAATTCAAACGGACAAAGACCATGGTTTTATGTGTCAAAGTAAGGGTGAGGAATAACCATAGGCACTTGTCCGTATGCTCTAAGTGATATTTGGAGAAAATGTTTCTACAGTCTATACTTTCCAGAAATAGTAGGGACAATATTAAGCATCGGGCATGTCACCAGTATAAATTACGCCTATGCAAAAAGTCTGAATAATAGTAATAATATGTTGGAAGAGGCTGCTGTAACATAGATGATCTTTGGGGTGTGTGTTTGTTTGTGGGTTTGTGTAGGAGAGAGAAAAACGAAGCAAAGCAGCAGAGCAAGAAGAAATGAGGCTTCCAGAGAATTCTCATTTTTAAAAACGCCTTTGGAGCCATTAGCAGGCAAGATTCAGGCTGCATATTCATCACTGAGTTGATCAAATTACAGGCCTAAGTTGGGGAAAGAGCCAAATAGATGCACATTAGAGGGAAAATTGGGGAAATACGAACACCTTCTAGTGCTCTTTCTATGCTTCATTACTATCCACATGTTTGCCTGAAGTAGCAACTCTCCTGAAAACAGATGTTGGGCACATTTCTCAAAGTTGAAAACCCATAAGTCACCTTTTGCTCAATTTCAAGGAAGCGTGTCAGGTCGTCTGTGTCCAGGTGGTCTTTATGGTTGCTGTAGGTGAGCATCAGCAGATACAGGTCACGCCGAGTCGACATCATCTTGTAAAAGGAGCAGAACTCCTCAAAGCCCAAAGTGCCCTGGTTATCATCTGTGTCTGCTTCCTATAAGAAATAATACACAATACACAAAAAATACACAAGATAATACACTTAAACATAGATATCCAAGGAACTTTTATTTCTAGAATCTGCCTCAAATGTTGAAACAACAACTTGAAAAGTTCCCAGTGAACAAAAGCAGCTTGTCCAGAGAGGAAGGTTATACAGAGCCCTACCATAGAGTATATCAGCCATTCCACAAATGTTAATCTTCATAAAGTTCTCATTCACAATGTATATTTTAAACTATGTCTTTTGGATGACCATCAATAAAAAAATTTTTTTTACCAGATATAAGCCAGTGTTCCATTGATTTGATTGCCTAGATGTTGTGTAATTGTGGGGCAGCTTGCTCAATGCCCCCATTGAGTTCCACAGAGTTATTATTGCACCACATGGTCATAAATGGGAACTGCAACAAGGGCAAATAAAGGCCCATTGGGGTAGGAATCACACTGCCCCAGTAGAGGAGCAGTGGACTGGACAGTTCATGACAGTTCTGTTCTTTTTTTTTTTTTTTTTTAAACTGGACTAGTTTAAAAATACTCAGTGGCCACCAAGAACTTGTTTTATAGAAAATAATCGAGATTACATCTAATAAATTTCTGCAAACAAAGACAAATTGTAAGTGCAGACAGTGTGCCTATGATGTACTGAACCTCTTCTACTGTAAGATATATTGCAAAGATTGGGAGAGGGAAAAAGGGGTTATTGAGTCTGTACATCAGAAATGTGCCCCACACTGACCTTGTTTCCCACGAAAAGGCTGAGAAATAGAAGAAAAATATGTTTCCTTTTTCCAGTGCCTGAATTTTTAGGGGTACTTTAAGGTCTGCTCAACTTCTCAAAACGAGCTGCTAGACTGTATGCTGGATGACTGTATGCTGTTGACTCTCAACTGCCTATTACTGGGTTGCTCTGAATATTTACTAGATTAACCAGAAGCCAGTATTGCCTTAACATCACCAATTTGCAGATGACCTACTAATGACCTGCTACAGACTTGTTTCTATAGCTATATTAGCCGAAAATGGGGTTCTTACCTCGCCTTTATCGATATAGCTCACTCTCTCTAATTATTAGACCTGCCCCCTTGGGTGGTCAAATAATTTTGCAGCACAGTGTGGGAAGAACTCACAATCTCAGTGGTTCAAATTTGCTGATAGGACTTGTACATTTACTGAAAAAGGTTTTGGACTGGACGAGAAACACAGCTCCTGAGTAAAGAATTCCAGATACTGGAAGGCTACATGAGACAGCCATTACAGAAAAGTCACATGAACTTCACATGTATAATTTACTCATGAGGTTTTTCAACCCTTCACTTAACATACTAGAAACCATTAACAGCAAACAGCAAATATCTGTCTTCTCAATGGAGTATTGGAGAAATACTCAGTTTTCTAATTTGTTTGTTCACAGGGGAATTGCAGAAGCCTGGGCCAGGTAATGTTCTGGATTTTCATTATTTTACATTGATTAGATAGCTACATTTCCAGCCTTATTTCAAAGTAAAGAAATTTTGTGTATATAGTTTGTCGTTAAACAGATGGTGTGACATCAATTTCAGCCAATAAACACATTCATTTTACAACTGAATGCTGCTAATATTATCCTAATGAATTGACTGTGGCACTGATTAATCGTTGCACCAAATTGTCTGTGCGAAAGCCAGAGAGCTATGAGTTATATTTGCTAATGTTATTACAATGCCTTGATGTCTGTGAATGAGCATGAGCAACAGTATGTTCAACTTGCATTGAAATATTTCCCAGACCCTCAGAAAGTTGCTCATTCACCACCATGTGTGATATTTTAAGCCTTTATTAACTATTAATCTGATCAACAACCTTCTGCAAAGGTGGCTATGTTGGGGGAAAAAAAAACAGCACTATGGTTAAAAGTGCTAAAAGGTGCTACGGCCTTCATTTTACATTAATAATGAATGACAAAAGCCCAAAAGTCTGGGATTCTACTTCATGCTTGTTGTCAAGTCTTGAGGAATACTTTGAAGAAAGCTTGAAATGAAAACCCGAGCAGAGGGAGTGAGCAAGGCCATGAGAACATGATCATCAACTGCTGAGTAGCAGAGTGTGAAAACAGGTCATCAACGCTTTGAACAGCAGAGCAGGAGGGAAACATTCACACTAATTCTTCTTGGGTTTTTTGGTCCCCCCCCAAGAAGTCATCCTTCACACTTGTTCTGAAGAAATAACCCTCCTTTCTTGTCACTATGAGATATTCATCAGTATAGATTTCTTACAACAGTGGTTCTCGAATGTTTAGTCTGTTCTACCAAAAAATAGTTTAACCTTAATGTATAGTGTTGAGATATTCACTGATTGGTTAGACAGATCATGGGCATTCAGTCGTTCAGCTGTAAGTTAAGGACACTTAACTTAAGTGCATTTCTGCTTTTCTTCTTTAATGTAACTTAACTAAAACCTTCATACGGGGATGTGACTTAATCCACTATCATCCTGGACAAAGCAATGACCTTCAGGCATTCAGGAATCTTTTGCCAAAAAAATGAATAGGTAAAGGTTAAAACATCCAGCCTTTGCATTATTCCAAGAAAATGAAGTATAAAGTGTTCAGGCTTCTATAGAAGCAGCACTTCAATGAAGGTAGAGAACTTCACTTAAAAGAGACTATAGAACCAAGGCTAAAACCTCTCCTGTGACACACACACACACACACACGCGTGCGCGAGCGCGCACAATTGTCTTACAATGATGGCCATCTGCGTTCATTTACAGCAGATGGGGTGGGTCCTGATGGACTGCGAATCTTAGCGACCTACAAACGGCTGAGGTGAGATCTCAACCACATAATGTACTGTACACATACAAGCACACACACACACACACATACACACACAAATCTGGTCTGGCTGGGAAATGGCTTTTGGGAGCAGCAGGACACCACAGAGAGACAGAAATACAAGCACATACTAGCTTTTGCCAGTTGAGCCACCGTTTGACCTATACAGGTAAAGCAGATATTTATTGCCAATAGGCTGATATATGTATACAATCAGGTCAAAAAGTATTTGGACAATGCAAAGGATTTTCATCCAAGTATTAAAATCATGGTTATATTTACATTTATGTCACCTTTTACCATTTACCATTTACCAAAAATATGGCAAATACCTTTGAGCCCCTGAAAATGGAAGTACTTTGCTGAAAAGTGCCTCCATTTTCAGGGGCTCAAAGGTATTTGCCATATTTTTGGTAAATGGTAAATGCCATATTTTTGTGGAATCTCTTAAAATAAAGCTGAAAGTCTACACTTCAATCACATCGTGATTGTTTTATTTCAAATCCATTGCGGTGGTGTATAAAGGCAAAATCACAAAAACTCTGTCATTGTCCAAATACTTCCAGACCTGACTGTATATGAGTTATACCTACCAGATATGGCTTAGCAGTAATATATGTCTTTGTCACTCAGTGCTGGACTGGTAATCTGGCATACCAGAAATTTCCTGGTGGGCCGACGCACTTTTGGGCCGGTACAATTTTTTTTCCGCCAAGGACCGGCCCACCATGCAGGGACGGCAGCCCATCACAAAGCACTATATAGACTGAGTGATAAGGGATCTTGCTCCGCCTATATAAATATCGCTTCACCTTTCTTCCACCTTACTCTCAGTCTCTCAAAATGGACAGACCAAAGCGAAACGGTGGTGTTGAAAAGCTCAGGGAAAAGTAGCTTAAAAATTTGACGACGGATGCCGCAAAATGTGCCTCGTCGTCGGCAGTTCCGAAATGTACACAGCAGCGTTATCAAGAACAGGCTTGCTCTGCTGTGAGTGATGCGGGCCAGAGGGGCAGGCAGGAGGAGGAGAAGAGAGGAGTTTAATTGGTAAGGAGCTTAATAACAGGGGCTCGCATGAAGGGGAAACGGAGGAATCTAACCTGTCCTAATGCGTGTGCGCGCCATGAGTGTAGAATATGTAAACACTTTTTAATAAAACGAAAATTTGTCCCTTGCGCTTTTTTGGCCAAGTCAAGTGTGTTCACAGAGGTTTCCATGGGCCAAGGCGAGTAAATCTAGATTTAAATATGACCTGACGTTTTATTCTTATCCAAAACGAGATGGGATATTCACACACCATTTTTTATTTTGCGAGTTTGCAATACATTCAAATACTTAACTTTCAATATTAAAGATAGCAGTACTGTAATTACTGTGTTTAAAAAATCATAATTTATTAACTTATTCTCTGCCTTCCTCTCTTATTCTTATAAAGGTTGCATTCTTTGTGGAGGTCTTTGCTGTCCCTTAGTGTGAAGATTACTGCCAACATTTTAAATTATAGTAGCCTATATGTTGTACACATTTGCATACTTATTTTTATTAATTGGAGATTATACTTTGACCTTTTAGCTTCTTTTCTTTGGGGGATATATACTGTATATATATACACTGCCCTCCAAAAGTTTGGAAACGCCTGAACAAAATAGGGTTTTTGGGCAATATCAGCATAAATCCTCTTTAGTTAGTGACCATTTTGCATTGATAATAAGGGACAACACTAGGCATCCGAGCAGTCAGTTTATTCAAACATTGACTTGATATATTACTCCAAGCCTCCTGGAGGATTGCCCAA
>CM040982.1:21777180-21818744 GCA_022985145.1 Pangasius djambal
TATTTTTCTATGTTATGTTCATGTTTATGTTCATAAACTTTTTATTTAATAAAATATGTTTTCATAGTTTGTGTTGTCCCTTATTATCAATGCAAAATGGTCACTAACTAAAGAGGATTTATGCTGATATTGCCCAAAAACCCTATTTTGTTCAGGCGTTTCCAAACTTTTGGAGGGCAGTGTATATATATATGTATATGGTATACCTATATGTGGTGGTGGGCCGCCTGGACCAAAAAATGCCAGGGCCGATTTTTTGTCCCAGTCCAGCCCTGTTTGTCACTACATAGTATCTTGCAAGTTATAATCAAAGGACACAGTAAAGTTTAAATGAGTTTCCAAGAGAAATAAAGTGCACACTCTTACAAAGCAATGCGCCAAATCTACTATGATGACTGGTGAGTGGCTGCCTCACACACTCAAACGCACACAGCTCAGTCCTCCACAGATGTGCTTTACCTTGAACATCTGCTTTACTTTCTGCCTGGGTAAGTTGACATTGAGCTTATGCAGGAGCTGTAGAACCTCACTGATGCTCAGGCTGCCGTCTCCGTTCTTGTCAGCTTCTGTGAAAGTCTGCTTCAGCCACGTGATACGTGCAGTTAAGGAGATGAGCATCACAGATGAGACATAAAATGTACACTACATTACACTACAAACACACAGCTGTTGAGTCACACAGTATATTGCAAGGAAATCATAATAACGACATTTAGTTCACTATACAAAATATATGCAAAAACACAAGAAATGCCTAGTTTGAGGAAGAGCTTAAATAAAGATGGTGTCCAAGCCAGGGTTACTCAAAATGGCAGTAAAATGAATAAAATGTGTTGCTAGGTCACTTAGCACAGCTACCTACAGTCGCTGCCAAGTCTATCACTGGACCATTTTCACTACCACATTGACACTATAGACAATAGTTAATATCTAACCAATAGTGGTTCTATTCTCTTTTAAAGTAGTAGGAATTATAAGTATTACTATTTTAAAAATTCACTGAGCGTTACTGTAAATAAGTACACAATCCATACAACATTTGCTAACTTTCTTATTTAAATAATAAAACGGATCTCAACAAAGCAATCCCATTGCTACTGTTTGTACAAATTGTATCGCATATCATATTTAATTGCTCTACATTAAACAGGGAAAGATCGCACATGGAATCTTACATGTTTAATGATCATTTTATGAATCGTTGTGGGTGTACAAGAAGCACTCTGCACTTGTTGTGTGTAATGAGAAGACTGGGCTTACAAAAGTCATTTGATCTAGCTGAAAGTGTGCATTTCAGTGCATTTTAAAAGTGTGCATGTAATCCCGGCTGTTACATCAAGCCTAGATTGCTATCTTAATTACACTAGACCTTGCGTCGCACAAGTAAGTGCTAGCAATTGGCAGTTAGTCATAAATGTACATAAAGCCAATTGCAGAAGCAATGTCTGCATGCATCAGGGCCTGCAGCATTCATTTCTGCACTGGTATGGGAAAATAGAACAAGATGATATCTGTAATCACAGTCAGATTATTACAAACATGCATTACTAATGTACAGATGATCATGTAAAGTTCATTCATGTAATGAGATTTTCACTCACACATGCTTCTGCTATAGAATAGAGCCTGAAATATGGCTCGGAAATATGTGCTTACGGCTGTGAAAAATGGGCTTCACAGTATCTCAAAACTGAATGAAACACAACCTGCTCCAACTGTACACCTAAACGGTAGGTACAGTATGTCACCCATATGGTAGTTATTATTATATTATAAAATGACCAATTGTAGTGACAAGGTAAATGGAACTAATAAGCAGGCAACTGTGTGTAAAGATGAATGAATGAATGAATGAATGAATGAATGAATGAAGGAAGGAAGGAAGGAAGGAATAACATGCCTCCTATTTGTATCTGTTCACGACACATTATCTGTTCATTCCAAATAATGTATTCATATTCAGCCACATATGTCATATATACATATTACACATTACTGTTGATTTCTCCTGAAATTTATTTCACCTACACAATTCTCTCATTCCTGTTTTAAATGTATATTGTTGCAATTACACTTTATTTCACTCACCTATGCATCCAGATTATAATGTTTAAAAGAAGAATAACTTTGGAAACAGAGAAATAAATAAATAAAGAAAGAAATACAGGGCCATTTAAAGCTACAAAGATTCAAAAGACAGCTGTTGGATCTTGATTGCTATGCAGCTGCACAAGCTAACTAGGGTGCTCTAGCAGCATTAGGGAATAAATATCCATGATGTACTTACAGAATTGAACAAACAGTGTGGTTTCATTTAACACTGAATGTAATTTAGCTGGCATATGTTACCCTAAGGATTGTGTATTTATTAGGATTGTGACATATTTCAGCTTTCCACTGCCTACCAGTAACGAAGGCCAAACTTGCAAATCTAAAAGTTTAGTTTAATTTTTTATTTTTAATTTTTAAACCTTCCAATTCAATTAAACTAAATCTGTTCACCATCTGGCACTTGACAGTAACCATTACAGAATCCAATGCACACTGTCAGAAAAATAAAGAAATAAATCATTTCTGGGAACAAGCCTATCTTATTCCAACAGTGTCACTGATAAAGCTTTCCCTAAGGAAGGATATTGGTCACGGGTGCGTTGGCGTTTGGCCAGACTGTCCTCATCGCTGATGCCCGCCATAAGGTACTTAAGACCAGTAATCCAGGTGCGCGCCTCCTCGCCTGTACCTGATACCAAGTCCAGCGACTCCATATGTTCACCGTAGTAGATGCTGAAGCAGCAGTTGGGGTCGAAGCTGCCATCTGCATAGCGCTGGAAGATCTCAGACTGCTTTCCCTCACACACCTCCCGAATCAAGTCGATGGAGACTGCAGACGATAGAGAGCGGAGGATGTGACAAATGCAAGTCTGGTGTGAGAAAGAACAGAGTGAGTGACAAAAGAAAAGTAGAAAAAAATGGAAGGAAGAGAGGAAAAGAAAGAAAGAAAGACCATATCTCCAGTAAAAATAAAGGAAGGATGGAAGGAAGGAGAAATTAAAGAAAGAAAGAAAGAAAGAAAGAAAGAAAGAAAGACCATATCTCCATTAAAAATTAAGGAAGGAGTGAAGGAGAAATTAAAGAAAGAAAGAAAGAAAGAAAGAAAGAAAGAAGGGCAAAAAATGTCTTCATTAAATGAAGAAAGGAAGGTAGGAATAAAGAAAGAAAGAAAGAAAGAAAGACTGTATCTCCATTAAAAATGAAGGAAGGAAGGAAGGAAGGAAGGAGAAATTAATGAAAGAAAGAGAGAAAGAAAGGTTGAACATATCTCCATTAAAAATGAAGGAAGCAAGGAAGGAAGGAAGGAAGGAAGGAGAAATGTCTCCATTAGAAAACGAGACACTGCAATAATAAAAAGGTATTGAGCAGAAAAACAACACAACATGAGTGAGGTGTGTTTAAAGGAATATTAAGGAGTAATCACGGTGTGGTAATGCTCTGAAATGGCTACAGCACTAAACCAGCTGACTGTTATTGCACATTCCACGATCCTGCAGCCTGCGCACCGAAGGAGTTCGTTACCTCGGTAATTATTGAAAACACAAAGCTGCCTGTTCTAAATGACAAGAGACGTCCACAGATGGTGCTTCTGAAACACTTAGTTATCATCATCCTTGTTACTGAAACACACCGCAGAACATTCTGTCACTGAAGATATTCAGTCCTAACGTGGTGTATCGTGTGTGTGATATCAAGTGAGAGAATGAGATCAGCACACTTGCAGGTTCACATAAAAACATACATCCTGTATGCCATGTCTAGGAAGTGACCTCATAGGCTGCACTGCTACATATGAATAATGCAAATGCAGACAAGTGCCTGCTGAATAGCTGGAGCCGTCTTCGATATGCAGCATCGTGGCTGATGGTCGGAAATTTTCCCTCCGACACTTGTTTGTCTTTCCAAAACAAACCTTGTTTTGTACTTCACACGCAGGTTAGCTACGTAAAATTCATGAGGGAACGTTTGGTTCATTGAAGCGGCTGAAACCTTTCCGGTTAAAGCTGGTGAATTATTGAGGCAACTTAAGGAGCTGATTAATTCTCCCAGCTGCTGTGGAAATCAGCGCACTGAGCTTTTCCTCACAACGTGCTGCGTCACTTAGACATGAATCTTTGTGTGCTGCTAACACCACCATCAGTACTGAACGAATCTGAACGCCGCTCCAAAGCATGCAGTCAGTGCTTGGCAAGAACTCTAGACCTGCACTTGCTCTGAAAAATGCAAATGATTATCAAGCACACGGCAGTTGGTAAATGTTTTACTGCACCAAACAGAATTCTCAATTCTGATTGGTCGGAAGGTGTTTATTCAGTTTCTATAACAGCAAAGCAGTTTTCTGGCAGCAAGGCAAATCACACATTGATATTATTGCTCTTGTTCTTATGCATTATCATTTCTGTATCTTACACAGGGACTTAGAAAATATCATGTCAAGTTTTCTATGAGGAGATGTTTGTTTAACATTTTTGGAAGGAGTCTCCAGTTTCAGCACGTTGAAACAGTCAGAGGTAAAACTATAACTTTAATAAATGTAAGACGAAACTCTTCAGGATGGAGGGCTTCACGGTTTCTGATAAGCTGCGTGTTTTTTGCCTTACTAACTTCAATAGAGAAAAAAGAGTAGCTGGTGAACTAACGACTGTTTATAGCTGTTATAACATAAGTGATAGATAGCAAAATTGGTTGTGGGCCTTATCTGGTTGAATTTAGGCCCACATACCACCACGGCCCACTCCCCTCGAATGGCCCTTAAGCTGCAAACTCATGCCAGAGCTCAGCCTAATGCTGTTTCACACAAGACTGTGAAAAAAAAACTGCGCCAGAATTAAACCAGACGGGCCTAAAGTAAGCCAGATCTCGCCCAGATTTTTTGCTATCAGGGCAGGAACTAACTTATTTTGCAGACATTCTACAACATTTAACGTAAGTATAATAGATAAAAAGTATGTCATATCGTTCTTTAATAAATTACACATTGTTAGCGGTGGCAAATTGCTGTAGTACACTGCAAAAAATGACATAAAAATGTCGTCAATATAGTCTAATTTATCTAGCTTGAAATATTCTTGTAGCAGATAATAGTGCTAATTATTTATCTATAAAGAAGCCAAATAGAATAAGAAAATCTAAAGTTTGAAATTAGTTAAAAAAATATTAATGAAATAGGTTTAGTAATCTTATATTTGGTTTAGTGTAATCCTGTAATAGAAAAATACTAGACAAATTTGACTATATTAAAAATATTTTTACTTGCTAAGGGTTCGATTACCACCTCCACCCTATATGCCATATGCTAAATAATTTAGAGGTGCTATATGAATACAGGTGACCTTACTTGACCTCACTTAACCAGTGAACAGAAGTTAGTGTTTTAGAAACAGTTCCTTCAATTTGAATGCCATCAATAGGTTCTTCACTTAAATTAGAAAGATTCATTCAGCTTCATGTGTCTTGATCCAGTTTAGTCAAATATAGAACTGGCACAAGGACAGTATATGAAGTAAAATATAAACGTTAGTATATTATGATATATGTATTTCATGCAGTTATTAGTTAGTCCTGGAGTCTCAGTGTTGAGGCACAGATGAATTACAGCTGTAATTAAACATGAGTGAACTGACAGGGTGGTTAAATAAATGCACTTCTGTGAAAGAGGAGACAGGCACTTACTTTTTGCCCTCTCATTCTTCCTGGAGGGCCTCCAGCGGATGCAGGACTTGTGCTCGTCCACGTAAAAGTACCGTACCAGGCCCTTTGAACCACCTCTCAGTTTCACCATCTGAGTACCTGTCTGCATCAAGCTCATGCATTTCTCCACTGACAGAGACAAAGAGAAAACAACAAGGAGGATAGATTTTAGCCAAACCTGTCAAGCAGCAAAAACATTTATGCTTGGCCTAAAGGAAGAGTTTGCTCATAAATGCTCAAATTGCCAAGATTACTACTACACAACACTACTGAAACTGTCATTTAGTACATTGTTAATCTTACACTTGTTGTATCATTTGCATTGCAATTCTGTGGTTATTAGTCCCTGCAGTGCCTTGTATGTTACATCATAGTCCTGGAGCCACAATATTTTTAACTCTCAAAAACATACATGGCATTATGATAGATACGACTAATGTATCTGTAAAGTAAATACAGACAAATGGTCATTCTCAAATGATTTTTGATGGTTGTTGACCTACACAAGTTAAAAAGTACATTAAAAACACATAAACCTATTAAAATATCATTAAGTATAATTGAAGCCATAACAACATTGGGCAGAAAAAGGATGCACAAGCATATCAATTTAGTTGAATTTATAGACACCATCTCAATAACAACATGTTTGGAAGGTTTTGAAGGAAAGAAGCCCATTCCTGACAATAACCTACCAAATGCAAAATATGAAATTCATCAACTGGAAACGTGTTTTGGTCAAACAAGATGAAAATCAGACTTTTGTCAATGCACTTCATTGGAATGGTTGACAAAAAAGCCCCTAAACTCCCTGTAGAATATGGAGGATTGCTGATGCTTTGGTGGTGTTTTGCAGCTCTTGGGTAGAAACCTGGTTGTCTCTGCCAGGAGGTTAAAATGACCATAGATGGATCTTTCAACAATATAATGACCCAAAAAAAAAATCAACACAGAAAAGATTAAGAACTACAAAAATCAGTGTTTAGACATGACCATCTCAGTCTCCGGATTTAAAATGTGGTATGAATTAAAGAAAATGGTCCACATGCACAAAGAATATAAAGTTTGAAATATTCTACATGGAGGAGTGAGCCAAGAACTGTCTCCAACCATGTAGAGATAATTCAAAATCCCTTTGGCCACTCACATGAAAAACATCTTTGATAACCCATCCCAAATTTATAACCATCAAGTGTTTAACCGCAGGTGCTTATGCCCTGGTAGCCACTTCCTTAAACACTGTCCAAATTACTGTTCAGCTTTGATGAAGATGAGCTGGAAAATGATTCGGAAACACTAAAGTTAAGGCTAGTAAACATGAAAACATCGCCGTGGCTGCTAAGAACATGCACATCTTAAGTACAAAATGAGGTTAGAGGCATTATGGGGTAAAATTGTGATCGTGAATAAACCATGGTTTATTGATCCGCAGTGTAGAACTGACCACACTGTTCAAAGTGGTACATTCTCTCACACTCTGCTTGATCAGTAACGTATTTACCATCTCCTCCAGCACTGCGCCATGTTCAAGCAGCAGTCGGCCATTAATAATTGAGGACTGCCTTTCTGACAGGCACAATGCTGCAAATTAAATTGCCCTGGCCATATCGCCAACTCCAGATAAAAGCGATAGGTTGAGAAGAGAAAAGATGCATTAAGGAGCACACAAATTAGAAAGACCTGGTAGAATGATCTCATTTGTACATGGCTAAATGACCTCCAGTAACTTGCAATGTCAGTTCCCAGGGCAAAGCAAAAACCATTAACTATATTAAAGCCAAAATGTACTTGCAGGGGTGGACAAATTAGTAGTCAGGGTGCCTGGAACAAGCGTAATTTTTATCTGGACTATTTTAAAATTTTTTACAAGTAGGTATTACAACTAGTAAAAGATAAAAAAAAAAATCATTGACTTTCACGAATCAAAAGTTTCATGTGGTAAGTGTGTTTAAATTGCACAGTGCTTCATGGTGATGCAATGGACCTTGATGCTATAACTATAGCACGTGCGTCTGACTCCCACTGCCTGTTGCACAATTGCAGAAGTGTGAGCAAAATAAAATCTGACGGAAAGCCATCATATAACTCGCCTGCTTACTTCATGCAGTGACAGAAATGACTCAAATAATATCTTGTTTTTGTGATGACAACAGAACACAACAGCTCACTACAGTTATTCACCAACACTTTTTTGTCTAGGGAATATACAAGATGTACTACTTTAGAAACTTTGTTAGAAGAGGAAAATTATCAAAATAATTTGTTTCCTTTAATCTCTATTAAATGCATATAGCTAATTAACTCCCACCCCATAGGTGATTATATTACATAAGCTACAACCTTTTAGCCTATTTAGTTAAGTTTCTGGGCAACCAAATTATGGGACTGGGCAAGCACACTGGAGCTTTTACTTTTACTTATGGAGCTCATTTCCTGTCAAAGGTGAATCCAGTACCATATTGAATTTTCTTAAATCTGTACACAAACTTCATACGTACACATTTCATGGGACATCCGTGAGCCATTACAGATGTTATGGGACATCTGTGGATCATTACAGAGTCAGTCAGCACTGAATCGCTACCTTACACTTTCCTTTAAGATTATACATTTTTTTACATGCATAGTTTTGACTGTCTGTTGACTGCACTTGATTTGTAGCCTCCTGTAGCCTCGATTTGACGGCTCACTCCGGCACCATGTAAACTACCCTGTAAACTACAGCTAGCTAAAACTTCAATTGTTTCGTGTCAGTCCAACCTCTATTGCCAAGCAACCCACCTGGATTACAACCCTCAAATGTAGCCATGTGCTTTTGCAACATCACCTGTGATACGTAAATGTATCTTGAAGGTTGCAAGTACATTCACTGCAAATCATAATCACACCATAAGCACTGCAAATATGCTCATTAACATTCATAGTTGTGTGAATCACAGATTCTAATTATAAACTTGAAATTCCATCATGAAAAAATAAAATCCACATCATTGCATTTACCTTTGAGTACTTTTTACAGGCAAATAACTGTGAGACCCATGTCAGAAATACTACAATCAAAGCTGAAAATAGTATTTCTAGGGCTATTTCATATATAAAGTTGTGTCTGGGAATGCTTTCTCTCTCTCACACACACTCAAAAAAAAAAAGGCTGATACTGGTTCTTTACTGTTTTATGAAACAAAACAAAGGTCATTATTATTTAAGAGTCAGTGAATGTAGGCACATTTTTAATATGCAAAAGCAGCTGAAAACAGCAGCACATTCTAAAATTAATCCTTGCTGTGTGGGCTTATGGGTGAGTGACACTGTGTCTCCTGCACTATTAAAAACTCACGGATGGCAACTTGTGCCCACAGTGCAGAGGAAACTGCTTGCTAACTTGCTAGTCAAGTCGAACATCCACGTTCTTAAACTCAAATGTGTCAAGTGGTTATACAATCCACATTATTCAATAGAATGCGATGCCAAAGCTGCTGCCCATTAGAAAGCAGCTCCTTGTTTTGGCCAGATTTTGAAGGCAGCACTGCATTCCCTTTCAGAGGTCCAATTTTTGGTTAAAATGCTGCCCAGTAAAAGTAAAAGCTCGAGTAAAAGTTCTGTCAAATAAATGCTTAAATTACATTACTATCCACTATAATGCAAATTGGACACTTCTGCATTTGTGTTTACTACATCTGTTACATCCTGTGAAATAGACATTGTGTCATTTTATCCTGTGTGCCTCCAGACGAACACGTGGATGCCAGTTTCCAAGTTAGAGTTTTTTTTTCTTTGCACCATAGACTTGTTTATACAGTAATATGCAAAAATAATACAAGAAAAGGTGGCCAAATGTTTTTTGTTTTATTCATGATTAAATGTTTTCTATACTTGATATGTGATGTGCAGTGAGAGGCAGGATGCAAGTGTGTAAAGCCTACATGCTTTATTTGGACAAATCCAAGTCTATAGCACGGGTGAAAACACAGGCAGAGAAAGTTACACAAGGAATTAGAAATGAGGGAAACAGGTAAGAGTATGAATCAGGAAAATGTGGCACTAGAAAGTACTTTGATACACCTAAAACAGGGCTTGGACTTAACGAAAGACTTTGCAACCATACATAGTCAGCAGGGTTTAAGTAATCAGAACTAAACACAGAACAGGTGAACACAATCAGGCAACAAATCAATGACAGGACTAGACCAGAAACCAAAACAAAGCCATGGCATACATCGCCATGGGAACTCCATTCAAAGGTAAACTGTGAAAGTACCATTGTTGTTACCATAGTTACCACGCAGGAGGAGATGTAAGTGATTTTTCAGCTGCTGAGGAGGGAGATAGCTGGAGGCCATGTCTAAAGCCTTTGATGCTGCAGGCTAATATAATAGTGACTGTGATAGATTGAATTTATGGACGATTCGCCGTTGATAATCAGCTAAAGCCTACTGTTTCTAATGTTGTGTCTACTACAAAATAGTCCTTCCTCCTAAAGAGCGAACTATATGGATGCATTTAAATCTATTTAAAAATACAGACATTTATTGACACCCCAGCAAGTGCCTTTAGACATATGAGCTTTCTATTCTTTTGTCAGTACAGGAAAAAGTTAAAAAGAAAGAAATATTGAATACAGACACAGCACATACTGTATGCTGCAGCTGGATACAGATTAGGCTTCAAAACACTGAAGCACGCCTTTATTAAAAAAAAAAAAACTGCTATTGCAACTCCACAGGATCAAATTAGCAGACCCATTATGCAATACATTATGATGGTCGTTTATTAAAAAGTGGTCCACTGTCTCGCAACTTGTCAGGGACCTCTGAAAGCGGTGAGCTCGTTAGATTTTAATTGCACCAGACAATCCGTTTACACCAACAGCTAGAAAGAGGATGTCACATACAAAGAGTACTCAGAGGAAACACACTGCATTATCAAATAGAAAAAAGAGATGATTCCTTAGCCTTTTCATAGAAAAGAATTAGTCCTAAGGGTCAAAACAAGTCACACATTAATGTGGGATGTTGTTTTTGCATTGTTGCTAAACTGACAAACCTCAAAGGCATGAAGGTGTTCAGGAATTCAGAGATAAAAATTCAGGGCTATGATTATTTTTTTAATTAAATCCTGGCAAAAGAATAGAGTTATTGGACAAATCCAATAAGCAGAATCAAAACCTTTTCCTACAGAGTCTCTCACCACTGGGTCCAAATTGGTTACTGTGGAAACCAGGTTCAGATTAGCAGTAAATCAGATTCCAATAAATCCGAAAAACGAAATGCACTGCGAGAAAGGGCACCTAATCTTGTTCTACAACAATCTCTTGCATATTTAAATGTTTTATTAGATGGGTTAACGGCACAGTAAAACACAATCATGGATTTGTGTCTTCCAGCTTGCGACGAGATGCAGAGATAGTGTGCATGAGTTTCATTCCACAACCAACACTTGTTTTTCTTCACCATTGATCAAAGAAGCTTTCAAAAGTAATTGTAATATTATATAATAATAATAGTATATTATGGTATAATTCTAATAGTATAAAGGTGACCATATTTTATCTCTTGGAAAAAAAAAATCTTGTGAGATCTCTATTATTTAATTCAAACATCTGAAATCCCAATGTGTTATGTATTATCATGACAATGCAAGAAATAAAAATAAACCTTTGCTGACACATATGCAATGACATTTCTAATGTTTGTGAAATATAGTATGATAAAACTGTCTTGATATAACGGATGATATAAACCAGTTCTAAGACTTGTGGATTTGTGGATCCCACTACACACATAAATCCTGGCAAGATTTCATATTTCTTTAAGCATGAGCTCAATATTGTGGGTGATGCAGCTGTCAAGAGGCTTCCAGAGATGAGAAATGGATGAAATCACAAAGGAGGTCAAACGAATGTGTGTTTAAGCTTGTTCAAGGGAAATGAGGTTTGATCTCACATGCCTTCTGGATGTCTACTCAGTGTGTGTCACCAGGGTCTGGAGAGTCTTAAGCTTAAAGGGATTGTCTCATGTCCATATGCCAACTAGACTATTAGGTACTATTACGTGCTAAAAATTTGTTCTTCGGTCAAGGTAGAAAGACTTCACAACACTGTAAATCACAAGAAAGCCTTCACACTGTTTGTCTTATGAGACTGATGAATAAGCAGAAGCTGCAATAAATTTGCATGTCCTTATAAAATGTTTGCTTAGTGATGGCCCTAAAAGCATTGGATGTTAAACAGACGGGAACTGCAAAGGCACCTTCTCCTGAAACAACTTTTACATCGGTTTCATTTGGTTCATCAACATTTCACACTTCCAGACTGACGGACTAGCATGCACACATGAACTGACATGAATAACAATATTCAGTGAAGTAAGTAAATAACACAAGCTTGAAATACTAGAAATAGGTAATGAATAAAACACTTGGGTGTGTGCGGTTATAGGAAAATAAGCAACAATGAGGTGGCACGAGGCGGCTCGACGTACAGCGGAGTCACTGTTAATCTTGTTCATTTTCCAATATTAGCATGTCCTCAAGTGTCTTATTCCATTTAGACCTGAAGACCTTCCCATGGCAGAAAACTTACTGACTGTTACAAAGTGCTGACACTGGAGACTCATTCCATAAATGTGCAATGAAAGTCTCCTTACCAGAAAACTTCACCATACCACTGAATATGTGTTTTTCGTTGTTAGATAACAATCCGTTGTTGTTAAATCCATTTATAATTTATCACGGATTATGTGGAGTGTCCACCATACAATTCCTTGTGAATGACTTGTTACTGTAGAAACGCAATAGCATAATAGGACGAGCACATTAATCTAAACGTGTATTTGAACTGAACTTCATTCAGAGCTTTTGATAATCAGGAAATTAATCAACACCTTTTGAGAATTTGACAGCGCTGAGGTGAATAATGTCTGGTAATTCCCACAGATAACTCACAGATCAAATGTCAGTGTTAACAATTCCTAACAGAAATAGATGGGCAACTTTGCAGCTCTTACCAAATACTCCTAGCGTCCAGTTGGCGCTCGCCACAAAGCCATCATTTATACAGAAGAACTCTAGAAAGCGAGAAAGGCTGAGTTTGTTTAGGTTCTTCGAGAAAGAGGATCTGGCAGCCGGTTCGTGGAACTGCGAGAATGCCAGCTCTGATACTGGCCCAGGTCTGGACATAGGCATAATGACAGAAGAAACAGGATCTACCACCATGCTGGTACAGAGAAGTGCACTCATGCCTCCGGAGATTCTGAACCGGGTGTCTCACCCTCTTTCTGCTCCTCTGTCTTTCTTTGTGGATGATTTTAAAAGAACATAGGCATCAGGAGTGAAAGACGTCCTCAGGCTTGACAAGTGAGTTAAGCTACCAGCAGATTTAGTGGAAACCTTCTAGTTTTCAAAGCTTAGCATGAATGCAAGAATGAATTCTCCATCCTAAGGTCACAAAAAATTGATCAAGCCTAACATCGATCAGTTCAATTGTAAAATTTGATCCAGTCTGTGTTGTGCGGCTCTCTGATCGTATCGCAAAGGCGATTTAGTGTAGTGGCGGTAACAAGTAACTGTGTGACATGTGTCAGACATCCTAAATCCCCTCTCAAGTGTAATCCAGGTCTAGGGGATTTACGTGGACTACTGCGCATAGTAGCACAAGAAGGGTTGGGGATGGGGGGGGGGGGGGGATGTCTGGGGGCTTAGACAGGTTTGGGTTTCTATTCAAGATTTTCACAAATTTTAAGCAAATTCACAAAAATCGGCAACAGAAAATGCAATTAAATGTGTTTCCATCTACTACTTTTTAGGTGAAATCCTGAAGACGATGTAAACTAGGGTAAATTAGGTAAATTCGGGTGAGAAAAAGGCCACGATGAAGAAGAGAGATGCAGACAAACAGCAGCATAAATCTATATGCTATAAACAACAGAAGAAAATTATTATCCATTAAAAATATTTTTGAATTGTGAATATTCTATGCAGTAGGGTGCACTTCTTGTTTGTGTGTGAAAAAAAAAAAACATTATACCACAACACTGTCAAATTCTTGAGTCAGAACTGACTTTCATAAGTTCCGCAACATTAAATGCAACTATAAAAAGTCTAAAAACTCTAAAAAGTACAATGTGCCATTCATTAATAAATTAAAAATGAGACTTCGTTGGAGATCATATGAACATTTTCATAAGTAAACATACTGCCAAAATATTTTGCTGCTCAGAAATTCTCCAGTAAAGCAGAAATATTAGTTTCCATCACACTTGCTTATCTCGCCTTTATGAATAGATCAATATTTCCGCCTCAGCCAAGTGTAAAAACTTTATCTGAGAAAATTTTTTTTGGCTTTTCCATACAAGTTTTTCAACCTGTATTTTTTCCTCAAAAAAGGAAGAAAACATTGCAGGAGGGAGAGAGGAAAAACAAGTGGTGTATCATGGAGTGACCTGCAGATGTGCACAGAAAGAGCAATACAGGAGGGGCAAAAATATACCTCATAGAATATGAGACTAAGGTTTTGAAACGGAAATACAGAAAGGTCTTACATACAAAGGAAACTAAGGATCTAAGATTCTGTTCCTGGCTAAGTAGTTCTGAAAAAAAAAAAAAAAAATCAAAGATGTGACATGGCTGCAGCCTGTCTGCTGGCGTACAAAGGACCCAGATAAAAGGCTCAGTGAGGGCTTCTCCTGCCACAATGCCTTCTATCAGTCTCACCATCCGGCTGAAGTGAGAGCAGGTAAGTGCGGCCCACCCCGAGGACCGCTGAGAAGAACAGCGAAAAGAAGCTTTACCATAGAGGAGGAGGCTGCGGTGGCGTTAATTGAAACAATGCCAAAAATAGCTTGTGTAGTACTGGGTGTCCTCTTGTCAGCTCACAAAAAGTTAAATTAATTCTGCCAAAAAGAATCACTCTGGAGCACAACATCCCATTTTCTCATTATTTCTCAACTACATTTTTCTTCATTTTATTGCGGAAATCATTTTAAAAGCCAAATATACTTCATATACCCAGGAGATGATTTAAGGGGAAGATCAATTTGCAAAGTTCATTTATTAGAGCCGCACTGACACGGAAATGGATTTTTCATTACTCCAGGCTGTACTCCGTCCATCAAGATCAATGTTTATGAATAAACATTTCCACATCAGTTGACATTTTCTTGTCAAATTAAGAACCCTCAGAAGTCGAAAACAAATCTTCTAAATCAGCTCATATTAAATGCCGGTTTCGTCAAAGGTTCTTTGCACATCATAACAAGCATCTCAGCTCTGCAAACTGGAATAATGCCTTATGGCACTTCGGCACTGAACCTGACAAATAAACAAGGATTATTCTGCTGATATCGATATAGCACTCTCTTTCACATAGCTCTCTAATGGGACTATAATTTTGCTATGCAGCAAATGTTTTCTATTAATAATTAGCAATAATCAATGCAGTGGAAATCTCAACTAAGGAAATCACTTCATTAAGGAAGTGCCGAAAAACCAGCACTGTGGCTACTGTGTATATTAAAGGAAAAGTGAAATATATTAAATATTTTATATTTATATTAAAATATTTGTGACGTGCTTAGTGATTCTATTGCTAATCTGTTGGTTGATGATGCATTTTCATTTTTCCCTTGTGAAGTTAGCGGCTGGATTCTGCTCTGGTGTCACAGGGGAACACTGCTAGCAAAGCTATAATGGTAATTAATAGGAGAGAAAATTTCAACAATCTTAAGCATAAGGGAAAACATTAAGGGCCAGGTTTTGCTGTTAGCTCCTTAAAAACAGAGGTACTTATCTCATTTACCATTTCTATCAATGTTCAATGTCATATCACTGAGAAATCCAATGTAGAAATAGCAGAGATAAAAGTTTACCGAACAGACGATGAGTTACAGCAGAGGCTCAGCGCGGCTAGTAAGCGATCTACGAGGTGACAAGAATGATGGCTTTATCGGTGGTATTAGCATGAAAGTTGTAGCTTTGAGCAGATTATACAAATAAGGAAGCGAGAGAGCTAGACAGACTACAGGACTAAAGCCCTGCTGCATCGCTTTCTTTAGGTGGAGATGAAGCAAGAGATAACTCCCACTGGCACCACTATCAGCAAGTACTGAACCCCTACATAGTGATAACAGTTAACATTTCCGTCATTGCAAACACACTGCTACTATGTAAATATTCAAACCTTAATGTGTCCTGCATTAGTTTAAAATGATGTCCATCTGTTGAATAATGTGGATGCTAAACAGCCCCAGAAAGACAGTAAAGTCTGACATGAAGCCCACATTTAGCCATTGTTTGGGTTCATTTAAATATTGTAGCCTTCTGTCATATCTTTATTAATAATCTTGTTCATATAAGCAGGCAGGTTGGTAAACGCTGAACCACTGAATCACAGGAATCATGATTCATGCTGCCAAATGAGGTGTAACATTTCTTCAGCAGAACAGAGTGTCTTTTGTGCACTAAGCACGAGACTAAACAAATCCTAAGACGGTTATGGCAATTTTCTTGGTGTACTGGCCTGAAACTACAAAGCCACCCACGAGTGAACGCTTGACTCAGGTTCTGCACTTGTGGGTGGCTTTGTACAAAAATAATTACTGCTGTTAGTGAAAATTTCTTTACTGTGGTGTGAAATCAAGAGCTGCATTCTGGGCTTTTTTTTTTTTTTTTTTTTTTTTTTTTTTTTTTTTTTTTTTTTTTTTTTTTTTTTTTTTTTTTTTTTTTTTTTTTTTTTTTTTTTTTTTTTTTTTTTTTTTTACTAAGAATAACAGTATTTAGTGTTTTTATTAGAAGTTTTCTAAACCTGCTGCTGATTTGGCTTATTAATCAGCTAACATCATTCATTCAGTCATTCATTCATTCATCTTCTGTAACTGCTTTATCCTTTACAAGCAAAAGTTTGTATCCTCCATGGTTTCTGGGGGATATATATACATTTTTTATAATTTATCTATGAACAACCATAATTACATGTTCCACCTCCCAAAATGCTAGTAAATGCATTAGCTACACTAAATAGCCCTTAGGTGTGTATGATTATGTGAACATGTGTGTGCATGGTGTACTGGATTGGCCCAGGGTCCCATTCAGGGTGCGTTCCCACCACGCTCCTGGTGTTCCTGGGACAGACTCCAGATCCAGCGTGACCCTGACCAGGATAAAGCACTTATTGAAGATAGCTGCTGTAATTTAAATGTCTTTGTCTTCTTCCTTTTGTTCTAAGGGTATGCAAGCCTTTGCATTGTAATTTTAGTCTATATATCAAATACTATACGTAATATAGTACTTTATTCATGCTACATTGCAAAGTTTATATCATATTTTTCCTTTAAGTCAGAATTAATTTAAATAAAGAAAACAAGGACAGTTTGTTCACCAAATATCATTAACTGGCATTCTTTCAACACAGAAGTTAACTGAGTTACAAAATAGTTGAGCACTGAGTTTATTGCTTTGCAGTCTAGTTTCGGTAGGTGGTTTGGCTTGTATTCTGGGGTTCTTTATGGCAACCATGCGGACTGACATTCTTACGTTCAACCAGTACACATTTGTGACACTTGATAAAACAACAATAAAAGTCAAACTTTATAAGACACGTCCTTAAAAAAACAAAAGAATCACGTCTTTATTTCCCTGATTCCCCCCCCCCCCCCCCCCAAATTTAACAAAATAAGTCCAATGCCATAAAGACTATAATAAGCTTCTTCTGTACTATCTTCTGTAATATGATACTTGATACAACCAGCACAGCTCTTGTGTTTGTATGGATGAATTTTCAATGGTTCTCTATTGGACATATATTTTTACAGTCAATGTCTCTATATTGGACATGCACATTATTACTCAAAGTCCCTCTACTGGACATGCACTTTATTACTCAAAAGCCCCTCTATTGGACATGTACATTATTTCTCATAGTCTCTTTATTGGACATGTAAATTATTACTCAAAGTCTCTCTATTGGATATGTACATTATTTCTCAAAGTTTCTCTGTTGAACATTATTTCATACCTTATAGCAGTGGTTCTCAAAGTGGGGTTCCAAGAGGAATAGCCAGGGGGTCTGTAATTTATTTTGTTACAGCAGTGGATATCACAACCTACCATTATCAAAGGTAATATATTTAGTATATTTGGTTGAAAAGCTCTACAGCTCTAGTAAATAGACAAAATTACATGAAATGAAATAAATCTGTACTGAGGGGTCTGTGGAATTTATTTTATAGTTAAAGGGGTCGCTGGTTACAAAAGGTTTGACAACCCCAGCCTTATAAAGTATAAAAGGAGCAATGAGCCATTCAGGATTCAACTAGTGGCATGATCCAGTGATTAAATCACTTGAAACTTTAGGTCAAGTGTGCTTTTATGTGCCTCACTCCTTCACCTGCCTCTACCATGGGGATTCCAGCAGTATGCATAATGGTAGAATAATTCATTATGGCAGTAAAACATAATTAAGTTGATAAGAAAATCGGATGGTGACATACAGTGCCTTGTGTAAGTATTTACCCTCCTTGCACTTTCCCACATTTTGTAGTGTTACAACCTTAAAGTGAAATGGACTCACACAAAAAGCAGACATGGTGGTTGCATAAAAATCTCAATTATTAATAGAGAATAATAATGAAAGTAAGTATGGATATGGATTTGCATGATGGCTGAAAGGGAAACGTAGGTAAGTAAGGCTGAAGGCCAAAAGGAAACACTAAAAAATAATTTGAAAGCTTAAGTGAGTAAAAGTTTGATCCTGTGTAAAGAATCAATTGGAATATTTTCAGGAAGGACCTTTAGTTGACATGACATTCATATTCCATTTGGGAGGCAGTGGCCTGTGCTCAGAGGTTCACACTGTGACTCACATGGTTGACATTTCAAGCTTTAGTTGAAAGTGTGTAAGTGTGCTAGATAGGGAAATCTTACTTGATGCTTTTCGGGAACTGTGTATGTCCTTGATCCCCATCTGGTCCAATGTGAACACACAGGTGGCTGAACTAGTGCTATGGGCTTCTCCTTCGGGAGGTGTGTGTCAACATTGAGATCAGACATAGAATTCTAATACACAGTTTGCACGGCAAAAAGTTAGGTCCCACTGTACCTGATGAACTGGGCTAAAAGTAGGATAATAAATAACACTGAGATATACAGTATGGTGAAAAGTGTCAAGCCAGGAAAGTATCTACCAGAGGATGCCTCAGACCATAGTTCTGGCTGCAAGGCTTATATTAATGCACTTGGTCTAATATATTCATTTTATCACATATCCCAGTTTGTTAGGAAGCAGAAAGGGTTAAGGGCCTGGCTCAAGGGCCCAATAGTGGCAGCTTGGCAGTGCTGGGGCTTGAACCCCCATCCTTCTGATTAGTAACCCAGAGCCTAAACCACTGCCCCACCACTGCCCATAAGCCTTTTTGTCCCAGTGGAAATGCTGATAAGAAATATACTGTTTAGGCACTATATTAAATTGTTATGATGCCATATATTTCATTCAAATAGAATCAGTATTATAACGTATGTTCTGATTCACTTTTGGACCAATACTTGGACCTTAATAAAAATACAATACAATTAGTATTAAATACAATACTCTGTATTAAATACATTTAGCCTTGGGGGCAATGTCACTCACACACACACACACACATACACAGCAGGAAATATTTAATTGGTGGCTTTGAATTGACTAAAGTTTGGGGAAACTGGGTTGTCGCCTCTCTGGAGATTCCTACAACACTCAGAACAACATGACTGTTAGAGGTTCATGGTCATCTGTTGGGTCAAGTACAAAGAATTTAGCAACTAGTGCAAATGTATTAATTAACCCACACCTCTGGGTTTTAGCTGCCCTCAAAAAGGCTTTTAAACAGTAAAATCTATTTGCCCGATTATTATGTGCTGGAATTTCACTTGCTTACCTCAGTACAGGATCATACTTGTTTATTTTTATTTTCAGCGTCACACTTTTATTTATTTATTTATTTATTTATTTATTTTAAGTTTGACTAGATATAGTCAGAGCTAGATCTTCTTTCCAAGAAAAAAAATAAAATAAATGTGGTCAAGGTGGAACAAATTCGCAGTTTTCTTGTTCCATTATATCAACTGGTCAGATTTGTTATTTGTTAAATGTGAAATGTCTTGCTTTATTACATTTGTTATTGTAATTAAAACATAAAGCAATTATTACATTATGTAATTCAATTAATTGATTATTACTTGTTCCTACTCATTTCCAACATAACGTCAGTGTTACTTTTACCATGTAAAGGTGATCTGAGAAAACACAACTGGCTGGGTCACTTCTGGGAAAACCTTTTATAATACAGAGCTCTTTTTAAAATTCTTTTTTCTCCCATGTCTGCGTCTACAGGCTACTAGACATTTTGCACTGAAACAAACATGCTAATAAACCCCACACTCTGAGGCACACACACAAATATTTCACACATACACATGCTCAGAGGGAGAGCTCACAGCGAAGGTTCCTGTTGGTTCATAGACGTCAGGAGCGGCACCGAGAGGGCAGCCTCCGGTACAGAGCGAACGAAAGGCTGAGAGAGCAGATGGTGGCACAGAGGAAAGGATTGGGAATCCTGCTGCTACACTTTCCCCATGTGGACGACTACGGAAGGAGGGGAGCTCACACGTTTCTGATTTAGCTAATCCTATAACTCTGTCGGCCAAAATTCAAGATAATGTGACAGTAAGGCCTGTTCTACAGGTGTCAGAGGTGTGACCCGTTATTTGGCCTATTCAGAGGGCCAGTTTGTATTTAATAGGTACTAGACCAACAATAATCATATAATTCCAAAAGTACTTTCATTCATTCATTCATTCATTCATTCATTCATCTTCATTAACTTTATCCTGTTTAGAGTCATGTGATCAGGAACACTGGGTGTGAGACAGGAATACATTCTGACTGGGATATCAGTCCAATGCCAAGCACCACACACACACACACACACACACACATAGGGGCAATTTAGAGTGACCAGTCCACCTACTTGCATGTTTTTAGGAGGTTGGAGGAAACCAGAGAACCGAGAGGAAACCCAAGCGGACACAAGGTGAACATTTGAAACTCAACACAGACAGTTACCTGAGCTCAGGATTGAACCAGGGACCCTAGACCATGCTGTCCCATTTATAAAACTATTGATTGCAATATTGTTCCTTAAAAAAAAACTAAAAGGCTTATGTAGTTTCAACAGAGGGGATGGGGAAGGTTTGGGGAAAAGGGAGGCTTGTCAGTAATTGCATCGCTATTGCAATTCACATTGCAGGCAACAGAGAGGACTAAAAATTACAAACCACTCCTATAAGAGCTTTTAAAGTCAAAGAACAATGTTTTTTGGTAAATGTTTTCTACAACCCAGCAAGGATGCCCTCTGAACATCAGCATTTCATATGCGATACTAGGGTACTCTAGTATTTTATTTAATAATCCATTCTGAGAAAACAAGGCAGCCTGCCTTATTTCCATGTTGGCTGTGACATGAAGGCTGCTTGGGGTCACAGGGAGGGAGGGAGGGAGGGAGGGAGGGTGGAGAGAGAGAGAGAGGGCACATGTAACCCTGCATAAATTGTCATGCACTGTCATTCAATTTTCTGAGGAAACTGCTTGTTCCAGGTTTCTTGGAGAACTTGCAACAGTACTTCTGTAACTGCAGTTAAACTCTCAGACAGCTTCAATGATGGTTTTATCAAACCTTAATACAGTAAGCTTAAAATAGGCATGCAAGACATATACTATATGGCCAAAAGTATGGCCAGAGTATTGAACATCCAATTCCAAAAATGATGGATGAAGTTGGTGTTCTAATTTATCCCAAAGGTATTTATCCCTGGGAATATCCCCAGTAGGCCTGGCTGGTAATCTGTCCCTGAATATACATGGAAATGAATATGAATAAGAAACACACAGTTATAACTTATAAGGAGATTTTTAAGTAAGCAGTACAAAGGATGTTTTTTCGATATCCTCAAACTGCTCCAAGATTCTTCCTGCTACTATAGAAACATTTACAGCACAATACAAACACAGAACCAAAATGTGGCCCAAGGTGTGTCAATAATTAGTGTGCCATGTAACTAATTGAAAAACATCTTATACTATGCTAAACCTTACATACAACTCAAGACAAAACACTGCCTATGAATCACTGTAGCACACTGACTCACTATTGTGTCCAGGCTGTTGGTGTAACACATGCTGCTGGTGTAATAAGATGACTAATGCACTATCTCTGTCATGTCTGGACCCTGTGCGGCCAGGGCACAGTAAAATGCCTGCTATTTATTAAAGTCCTGCAGAGAGTCAATTGATCTAATTTAACCCAGCTGCCTTAAATGTGACTCTGCAGTGGTTCGTTTAACACTGGTGCAGAAAATCTGTGAGTGTGCATGTGTGTGTGATACACAGGAACATGAGGAAGCTGTGTGGACTGTCAAAATGTACCAGTATATCACACAGAACAAGCCTCATTGTGACTAAAGCTCTCAGCAGCCACACTTGCATGCATACACACACCCACACACACAGACTATCACACACACACACTTATCTTTTACAGAGATTTACAGGAACTTTATCTCCCTCATTAATCTTCCTTGCTCATAACTCATAATTTGTTTTTCTAAAAAATAAATAGCAGAGAAACAAATATCCGTTGCATTTTGTTATTAGTGAGGCTGTGTTTGCTGAGAGAAAAAAAAAAACCACAAGTATACTATTTTGGACAGTAATATTCACTTAAACACAGATTTACATTCACAGTTTGTCTTTGTGCTTAAATGATTGAATAATGGCCCCCAGAATGCGGAACACACACTCACAAAACTGTGATCTTATTCCTAATTTCGACCTGCCTGTTACGTTCACACTTCCCCTCCTGCCAAAAAGCTGCTTTAAATCTAATTATGCCTTGTACTTCTCTATGAAACAGATTCCCAGCCTTAGTGTACTGTTACACTTTACGGCAATGCATAGCAACATGGTCTAAGTGTAAGAATATTCTAACGCAAGTTTTCCTTTGCAGAATACTCTCCTTCTGCTGACAAAGCACCAACGGGACACATACAGGCCTCGGAAGGTGCATCTGCAGCACTGAGTTGCAAGAATAAAGCGTTCCTGTTCACAAAACCCCACCAAATGCAAATGCAAAGAGAATAAGAACAAAAACACACTGAGAGAAAAAGAACATCTTTTAAGCCAGAGTCTTTCTGTCAGAGTCAAACGGTGGATGTATCTAAACTAAAGGAATGAAACACTAGTTGTTCTCCCTAGGAAGGCAAACTTGATGAGTCACGCACCCTCGCCATCTCCCATAATTCACATACCTGAGCTGGACACCATGTTACCATGAATTAAGTAGAACTCTAAGCCAGGGACAAGAGCTCTTGATGTTCCTGTGAAAATAGAGTTTCTACATGAGGTAATTAAGAGGCCGACAGTGTTTCCATCTAAAGTATTTCCAAAAGGGCCGAGTTTACATGTCTGGATGCATAATTCCCTGGTTAAGTCCTCTCCTTCAGGTTGTCTTGTTGCATCCTCCTAATAAAACAGATGCAGTCTGTGTCTTATCCTGGATGTGGTGTGACTGACCTGTTTGTCCATGACAAATTACTTTCACTGTCTTGCTAATGAAATACCAGTGAAATAGAGCAGCCCGCAAAAGCTATAACAGCTACTTGTGTGGTTTAGCATAGTGAAGAGGCTGCCTCAGAGCACCAGATTAGCATTAACAGGGCAGGTTCTGACACTTACACCAGTGGTTCAGGGGCAAATTTACACAATTTACACATGCTTTCTATTTGAAATGCACATGAAAAGCCAAGAGTCTTTTCACCTGTGGTGTGCTTCTTCAAATTTATGCCGACATTCCAAGGCTAATGCAGCTAGCAAGGAACAGAATCTTAGCAACACTCCATCATGAAAACTGCACAGTAATTCTTCCATACTTGCCTCAGTAAAGTCAGATATCTTGAACCATTTTACCTAACATTTCAGTATATACAGTACTGGCCTATTCTCAAATTTACACTGGTACTACAAGGCTAATCCGGCTAGCAAATAGTGGAAACATAGTAGTTAGTATAATGAAAACCTCTGCACTTGCTTCAGTAAAGTCAGAAATTTTAAATCATTTGGCCTGATATATAGTGTATTTTAAATTCTTAAATATAGACCTATTCTACCTTTAAAAGAAATTGTATATGTACAAATGGTAAACAATGTATTCTGAGGTAAGTTATGTAGCTAATTAGCAGGCGTAAATATCCACTACTTGCTATGGCTATTTGTACTTCTTGTAACTCCAGGAAAAGAATACAGCCTTAGTTGATAAATTCATACAAGCTAGTATAAAATAGTATTTTTCTCCTTCCAAAATATTCCATTAACGTTGTACTGTGATGTTTCTGAGAAACTCTGCCAAGTTTTCTAAATAATTCAGCTGGGTGTGTGAGGAGGAGTGCTAAATGTTAAAACTTTAGCACCTTTAAAACTAATCTCGTCACTTCAAGTGGTAATTGAGCAGCACTGACCAAAAGTGCAGCTGCTACTTGAGCAAATTTGCATCTGACTGGAAGTGAGCTGTCAAGTTTTCCTGTTCCTTCCACTTTAATTCTTATGATTATACTCACTTTATCACACCCTCGTCTACAGCACTGTGTGGTGCTGACCACAAGTGATGAAACTGTCCTTGACTTCTTGAAGTGCAGATTCTCTCGCAATGCAACAGAGCTGTCAAACTACACATTAGTATTCTCTAGCATACTGTCCCTGGTCTCAGATATGCATCAAGAACTGAATTTCAGATGAGGTAAGCTTCAGTCTTTCCAGGTCTTGTCAATAAAAACAGAATACAAACAGGAAGGCAAAGTCAGGCCCATTTCTACAGATTGCATAAACAAATAATACATTTTACGTAACTGAGACGGCTGGGAGTGTACACTTCTGAAAACATTTGAAATGCAAATATGGAGATTTTCCAGGCCACAGATGATATCCCTTCAGGGTATCAAAATATAAATGTGGACAAGATGTGGCAGTGAGAAATCAGATGTAATAATAAATAAAATGCCAAGGTGTAATCCAGAATAACCAATCACAATAAAATAAATCAATTTTTAAGAATATCACTTTTTTCCTTTTATAAAAGCCCTTATATGGCTTTGAACCATGCGTGACAGTATACTATGATTTAAGAAATAAAATATAGTTATGTCACATTATGCTATGCCAGTACATATAATAAAGAACATTCCTTGCTTGAGTTGTAGTGTGCCCCTTTATAATGAGCAATGCATTATATCACAAGATCTCACTGATGGCATAATGAAGAGTGATGTGAGGCAAACTATTATACACACAATCACAGGCAGATAGGCAGCTTCATCATTTCTAGTTTGTTTGGGGGTTTTTAAGTGTTGCCCCTAAGTGCCCTACCGGGTTCCAAAAGATTGGTTGAAAATTATAACTCTTTCATTCAAACCAAAAAAAATCTCTTTAGTTTTTCCCCCAAAGTCATTTAATGGGGGGAAAAAGGATGATAGTGTAAATAATCCACCTCCACAAAAGTCCAAAATAATCCACTTTAAGTCATTTTCTTATCAGAAAATAATCTGATATGGATGTCTGTGAAAGACAGGGGTGGCTTAGCCCTGGTAACCCATTTATAGCAGCAGTCCTTGCTGAAGGCTAAGAGCAATCTTCTTAACCAAGCATAGGTTTTAAAACATTCTAGCAGTTTCTATGGCCAAAGAGTTTACCAGTACTGCCGCTTTGGTCTTACAGCACTGAATGTTATCTTCTTTAAAAAATAGTACAGTTAGTTCAGTTGGTATGATAGTATCACACTGTGAACACTTGATTACTATACCTAAGTACTAACGGACTATAATTATTTTGGCATATTTGTACCTGAAATTGAATACGTGTACTCTTACTTAATTACATTTCCCAGGAAAGAAAAACCTACTTTTTACTCTTTACATTTTTACTGAGACCTTCAAAGTACTCATTATAAGTAAAAGGGTATTGCCCATACCCTTTTGTGAACTTACTGGGATGGGTTTGTGCACTGTGGATTTTCAATACAAGCACATTTCTCTCTTCTTGGCAGAAATGTTTAATTCTGATTGCGCTGTAGCTCTGACTAAGCTGTACTATAAAACTGACTAAAGCTGAAATATTGTTGTGATTATTTGATCGGCTTTGTGATTATAAAGCCGATCAAATCTGTGGACACTTCCATTCACTGCAGAAAATGATTCATCATCATTTTCTGAGAAGACAACAAAAAGAGGAATTGGTCAAAAGGCAGTCTCAACTGTAATTGTAATGATTCTTTGCATTCTGCATAATGTCTTAAAGCCTCTGTCTCACAGTCTGAAGTGTCTGAGTTGAAGGTTTCTCACCTCACAGGAGGCCACTTAAAAAAAAGTAATAATAAAATCAAATGCTTGGAAATAAACAATAGCATCCAATGAGGGTGCTGTAATCAGAATAATTTTGTGTTGGAGGCACTTGTGTTTGAATTTGGAAACATGCCAAAGCACACGGTGACAGGAACTTGGACTTGTGTGAGTCATTTGTGACAACTAATTGTGGCCATAATGTTTGGATACAGCAGGATTTGGAAAGTGTGCGGATATTTGGCTGGTTCTTGCGAGACAAGATGTGCTTTGTCAAAAAAAAAAGCACAAAGGAAAAAAAGTTTTTAAAAAACTTAATGAGGCAAACGTTTTATTAGGTTAGGGCTTGGTGCAGGCATTGCAATAATTAACTATGGTAATACAGATATCAGTGTATGTAAAATCAGTGTGTGTGTGTGTGTGCTGATGAGAGCTGCCAGACATTAACTATTGACTGATCTGTGCTGGCTGTGTTTCAGTTCTGCTATTGCCAGTAACATTCACCTGAACTGCAATTTTCAGCACTGCAGGTCACTGAATTACAATCCATCCAGAGATGCAATCAGGAAATATTCGTTAGATTCATATTATAAAAATGAAACTGGCAAATCCTGCATTTGTAGACATGAAAGACTGAGTTAAAACCTATGACATAAAATAAAGTGCAAATCACATATTGATGTGTTTTCCTATGCTGAATCTTAAGTGACTATTTTACATGCAAACATATTTTGCCTGGGGTAAACAGTGGCTTGTAGTAATCAATAGATAAATCTCGGATAAATCTACTCACATCCTCAGCCACAGAGCATCATATTTCCTTTATATATGCTTTAATGAGTGGGCTATCTCACCTGTGTGCTTAGTTATCTTGAAAGACAGGAATAAAAACAGGGATGAGAAATTCAAATCTATACCATTTTCGCTTAATTGGCTGATGCCAGGCTGTAATGCCAGACATGAAAACAGCATGCTGGGTAGTCTTGTCAGGTGCTGAAAAAGAATCATTGGCAAAATCCATGAAAACTAAACATCTCTCATTGTTTTGAAATGCAAATTTATATCCCAATTATTATGGAGCTGCTAGTGTGTTGGTGCTAGTGTGTTCTGATTATTCAATTATTCAACACAGTCTAAAGGGTATATCATAAAACAGGTTGTTTGATTTCTAAAATGTGACTGGCTGAGCTGTGTTTGAAGCTGTTTTAAAATCCTCTCTACACACACATGTGACTGCATCATTCATACGGCAGGTTTTAAACCAATCAAACCATTACACTTAAGTCATTTTATAAGCATTTTTATAAAAGCAATACACCACTTGAGGGGGTGTGTTACAGTGATTTTATCATGGGGAAGAGTGTTCTTAGGCAGAACGTGAGGCGGAGTGCCTAAATCCCCTTTACCTGTGATAAAACAAACAAATTAGCCATGCACTAAGGATTCTCAAATTTAACAACTAAAAGTATCAGGACTGATATGGTATATTACACCAGATGAAAGTGTACTTCATGCAAGGCTGTATTTGTCAGTATGAACAGATTGGTGTTAATCCGCAACAGTCAACATTCGATGTAGTTCACAAAATGTTCTTTTAAAAATTTTTTTTGCATATACACTATCCTGTTGTGTTAAGCTGCATAAGGCACGTTCAGTGATAAAAGTATTAGCCTAAGCGATAAATACCTTTCTTACAGAGTTTATTCTTATAGCGCTTTGATTTTCTTCAGTGCTTTCACATCGTTGTGTCCAGTGTTTCGACTAAACATTTGACAGAAAACACCTTTTCTCACCAAACATGACCTTTTCTAAGCATATTTAGGGGAAACCATGTTACAACAAGTGCACTTGGAAGCCCAAGTACTTACAAGACCACAGGAAGTATTACCAATAGGCCATGTTGAGATGTCAGAGATACATCAAGTGCAGCATCCCATCATGTTTTCTTGAGAAGTGCATCAGAAGGGTCTCTTAAGAAAAAGTCTTGAGTTACTTGACTTAAGTTTCATTTTATTGTTGGACTTTTTCGACAGAACACATTTTAATTAAAATTAGACAGTAGTCAGTAAATTCAAATTGACATTATTTATAACTGACTTGTTTATGAGTTTGGATTAAACCTATTCAGTTCAAGTAAGCAGTCAAACAAGCTAATAACTGTTGCAACTCAATAATAAATAAAATAGTTTTGACAATGTGGGTTGTAATCAAAAAACAAACAAAAAAAAAACAGACCCTGACTATGCTTCACAGCCCCTGGAGGTCCACAGTCCTCACTTTGAAAACCATGTGGAATAAACTATATGTATAAACTTCAAATTTCTAATAATTGCTTTGCATGAAAACACATTTTGCATGTACTAATCCAAACACTCAATTTAAATCTACTTCACGTCTCCAGGCACAGAGCATCCTAATTCTATAGGAAACTCCTTTAATAACTACTTTAACGAGCAGCCTGTCTCACTCGTACTCCGAGTGGGATGGTGTTAAGCTTCCCTCTGCAAACAAAGCCAACACAATACTTTCTCCTCCGCACTGTATACAGAATAGCCCTCTTGCACACAACACTATCACACAAGGAGACAAACAAGAGAAGCACAACAATGCCAGGAGGAAAAAATGCATATTTCTTGGAGAAAAGTGTGGAATGTCTATAGAGTGGATGTCTAGGAACACGCTAACCACCTGAGCTCACCTACAGTCAACAATCCATGTTGTATTTTATCTTTTTCTCTTGGGGTTGTGTCCATAACATTGGTAAAATGTCAAGTATGCTTACCTTCCTCCGGGCTGAGACTCCTAATATTGCTAAAATCCTCCATAATCCAGGAAGAGAGCTCTCCATGTGCTAGTGGGAGGGGGAAGGAGGCGCATGGCACTCCAGAGCCACTTTAATGGGAGCGCATCTCCGAGATGAGCAGATGAGTGGCCGTGTGGAGCGGCGCAGAGTCATGTCAAAGCTGAGCCACCTGGGTGAGAGCAACTACTACCTTTCTATTATGTCCCTCCTTCTCTCTTATTCAGTTCTTCCTCATTTTCTTCCTCTTTCTCTGCTTCTTGCTTCGTCTGGGTGGCTCTTGCTCTATTTCTCTCTCTCTCTCTCTTTCTGATGTGGTCCACACTCTGGGGAAAGCTTTGTATCCACGTGCGCAATTGGCCGCTCTTTTTTTTTTTTTTACCACCGAGGGAAAGGGAGGAAGGGAGAACTGAGAGTGAGCAGAGATGAGTAGGGGAGGAGAAAGAAAACATGAGGGAGAGAGAGAGAGAGAGAGAGAGAGGGAATGGAAAGCATGGGTACATTTGTGTGAGTCTAAACAAGGTCTCTTATGTTTTATTCAGACTTATCTTGCTTATAGGGGAGTTAATGGGTGTGCCAGTACCACTGGAAGATTCTGTGCGTGTTTGTGTGTCTGTGTGTGTGTGTGTGTGTGTGTGTGTGTGTGCAACGACTTAGAGATTTGATTCAGAACCTACAAGAAATGCTCTAGCATGATCTGGGAATATCCTCAATGGATTTGCAATAAAAGCACTTCCATATGCTGAAGCACTTTGACAAGTGTTAATGTACCTCTCCATTGTGTGCTAAACACACCAGGATGCAGTGCATTAGCGTCCCTCAGAAAAAAAAAAAAGCTTTCAGAGGTGGTAACGATGAGACTTTAAAAGAGTCCTATGTAAAAATAAAGATGTGGAGAAAAGTTCGGATGGTCAATAACACATTAACAGAGATTAATGGAGCAAATTATGTCAGTTAGAGAATGAACAGGGAGATTGTTCAATGTCCACTGAGACATGTATTTCAGAACCGTCACAACTGATTTGTGTCATCGAATCAGGGACCGATTAGATGTGAGCATCCCAAACTACCTTTTATTGCCGTAGATTCAATCTACAGGATCTAAATATGGAACTCCACAAACAGGCGCCCAGTAGGCTAGGCACACTAATCTGAGCCCTCGTTCTGAAGCGAAGTGAAATGGACTGATGTGCGACTCGGAAGCCTGGGAGGAGAACAAACTGTAATGGAGGAAAGTGATGGCTAGGGAACTGTCCGTGGTTCTGAAGCAGCCTCAGGGAACCTCCTTCAGATCAAAGAAAGTGGGTCAGATGAGACAGATGAGAAGAAAGGTGCAGGATATGCAGGGTGCGGTCCTGAATATGGACAGATTTTCATGTGCTGATTATAAATCCGCATTCATAACATAATTTACAGTGAAGAAAAAGGTGAGTATGAGGTTATGCAATGGTTATACAATATGAATCTTATTAAAGTAATAGGCAGTGGTGATGTTTTTAAGGGGGATGACTGCATACAGAATTGGGAACTGAGTTATATATAGCACAAACTGGACGAAGAAAATGCAAACTTAACAACCTGTACTGAATGCACTGACACACACACACACACTCACCACTTCCATACACCAACACACAAAGAAAATGAGAGTGAATAATGCATAAATTTAACTGTGAATGTAAGGTGTAATTAACAAAAGATATTCAGAATTACAATTCTTTTGCTGAACGGCGATCATAGAGTTTCTTTATCAGCCCCTAGTACAGTGAAATTAAAAAGCAATTTGAAGAAAACTAAAGCATCAAGACCTTCTCTGTTCTGTATTCTTCTCTTCATTTATTAGGAACCCCTCTGTGCCGTTTGATACAAGACTCTGGTCTGCAATGAAGCTGTAGGGGAGTTAGCTCTGCAGGGAATCTGCGCAGCTTTGACAGTTCCACCACAGATAAAAGAAGGTTAGGTGTCAGCGAGAGGAAAGAAAGGAGCTGATAATCCAGGTGAATGGCAGGGTTCTGACAGAACAGATTGGATTGTGATCAAAGATGTAGTCAATGCCGTAACACAAAGATCAGCCAGACCATTATCTCTAGGTTTCTTGAATGTGGACTCAACGACACCTACATTCGGACCACATAAGGCGATTTTGGAAAATGGAATGAACTAGTGTCACATCTCTACTGTATGTCATATTGACACGTGTTCAAACATATTACACAGCAAAAAAAAGGTTTATCATCTCTCCTTCTTGCCTCCAAAATTTGGTATTGTCTCAACGTCTGATGGCTCCCCAGCAATCATCACATAAATTGAGCTTGCCTTTCTTTGTCTGACCCTAAAGGACCTTCAGTCTAATTGAATGTGCCTTCTGAGTTAGCCACTGTCCATGAATCTCTGGTTGAATTTCCATTTGACATTTCTGCTAAACAAAGATCCAGTAGAGAAAAAACAGTATTTTTTTTGGTGGCACAATGCTCTGCCACTACTGGGCTCCCATATTAATCAGGTATTTTGTTGCTGGTGTGCAGTAAGAGCTCAGTCTGGATTTCGTCCATCTGGCAAGGATTTAACTGACAACATTAACAATGCTGTTGGCGCGTGCTGTTGTAGGAAAGAGCCCCTGCTGGAGACTCCCATTTAGAGTGTAGAGACATGTTTACAACCTATCAGGTTACCATCATCAACCAGCCTGTAATCTAATTCTAAAAAATACACTATATGGCCAAAAGTTTGCAGATGCCTGACCACCACAACCATATGTGCATTTTGACCATCTCATTGGAGATATAGTCCTCCCTTTGCTGTTATAATAACCTCCACTCTTCTGGGATGATTTTCCACTAGATTTTGGAGCATGGCTATGGGGATTTGTCCATTCAGCCACAAGAGCATTAGTGAGGTCAGGCACTGATGTCGGGTGAGGAGACCTGAGGTGCAGTCGGCATTCCAGTTCATCCCAAAGGTGTTCAGTGGAGTTGAGTTCAGGGTTCAGTGCAGGACACTCGAGTTCTTCCACTCTAACCTGGCAAACTATGTTTTCATGGACCTCACTTTGTTCACAGACGCATTGTCATGCTGGAACACGTTTGAGTTTCTTAGTTCCAGTGAAATGTTTTGCTACAGCATACAAAGACATCCTATACAATTGTGTGGTTCCAACTTTGTGGCAAAAGTTTGGCGAAGGCCCAAATATGGGTGTCCACAAACTTTTGGCCACATAGTGTTCATTGCTGGGTCGGCAACCAGACTGTGGTCCAGCAGTTGGTGATAGACTCAAATTGTTCCTTTTTACTCTCACTTTATTCCTATCACAATTTCAAAATTTGTTCATTCGAACTGACATGTTGAAGGGTAGATAAACATCACTCGACATGATAAGAATCAGATTATAGGCTGGTTAATGACAGTCAATAGGTGTTTTTTTTTTTTTACAAAGTCTACACTGGACTATCTAAGTAAAGTGTTACAAAAAGGTTCCTTGTTGATAGACTTACATTGTCTTACATTGACCAGTTTTTAATTATTTACTCGTAATGATAACACTTGAATCAAAATTTGACAGTCATGCTGCGTTTAAAACAAATTGAGAATCTCTTATTAATAATCACTATTGCTGATTTCTTTTTTAGGTTAATAAACAACAACGTCTCATATTTCCTAACATTTCACACAACGCAAAGAGTTAAGAGGAAGCTTAGGGTTATGGACAGAGCTAGTGGACATACATTTCTTATGACTTCGTTCATATGAACTTGAACGAAACCCAATAATCTCTCAGTGCAGGTTTATTGACAGAATCAGGGCAGCCCAACCAGAAGGGCAGATCAGTAATCAGACACATGAATCAAGCTCCAAACTTTTGGCCTGTATCAAGTCTCAGCACTTGAGAGATTTGGGGAAAAAAGGTTTGATACGATTTTGGAAGAAATATACTGGAAAGAGGGGAATAAGGATCAATGATCAGGTTTATTTCACCGCAAAACAGCGTTATCTATTTTTTCAAAAGTTATTATGCTCTGACTCTTTAGAAATCAGTGTATCCATTTATATGAACTCAACCACCAAAAGATTTTAATCAGCCGCTCTCGGGTCCCATATGCGTTGCATTCTGAGCGGATTCCTTTTTGAAATGTGAATAATAGGATTTCGGAAGTGCTCCGCTGAATTGTAATTATTCATGTATTTGGCATCTCCTTGGTATACTATCTATCTTAGTAGGGGCATTGATAGGGTCTAGCCCATCTCACTATGCAGTTTAAATTCAATCTAAAAACTCATCTAAGTCTCATTTCCTCAATACAGTCAGTCAGGAAAGTAAGTTATGAAGTATGTAAGTAAAGGAGTGAGTTTGTAAGTCATTAAGTTCGTAGGTCATGGAGGATACACATAATGGTGATGGACTAAGTTAATGGAGTATATCCATAAACGAAGGAATAAGTAAATAGTAAATTATGTTAATTAGCAATGTAGGTATTGTAAGTAAGCAGGTAATAAATGATGTTAGTAAGTGACAGAATAAGTAAGTAATAGAGTATTAACCTAAACAACAGAATAAAATATGGAGTGTATACTTAAGCAATGGGGTAAGTATTGAATGTTGTTAGTAAATCATTGGGTAAGTAAGTAATGGACAATAAATGCAAATAATGGTGTGAGTATTTAACAGAGTAGTAAAATCATGGAGAAAGCAATGGGCTCAGTTAAAAAGACATGGATTGAGTATGTATACAGTATAATGGAGTAGTAAAATCATGGAGTAGAAGGTGGTGGAGTATGAACGTGGTGGAATATGTATGGTGTGGTGTATGTAATTAACTTATGGACGAAGTAAGATAAGTAAGAACATAATGGTGTATGTACGTAATGGAGTATAAAACTATATGGAATAAGTAATGGAGTATAAAAGTAAGTAAAGGAATAGCAAACAGAGTATATAAGTAAGTAATGGGGTAGGCAGTGGATGAAGTTAGTAAATGATGGAGTATAAACATAAATAATGGTGTATCTAATAGAGTAAGTAAGTAAACTATGTAAATAGTAGAGTAAAGTTTGGTACAAGTATGCTACTGAGTAAACAATGGAGTAAGAAAATCATAGAGTAGGTAAGTAATGAAGTTTGTAAGTAAGAAAGTACACTAAAAACGTGTGGAGTGAGTAAGAAAGTGGTGGAGGATGAAAGGGATGGAGCTACGTAATGAAGCAATGGAGTAATATACCATTAAGTAATAAAATCATGAAGTGTGGTGTGAGAAAGAAAGTGGTGGAGTGTGTATGTTGTGGCATATGTAAATTTCATGGGGTAATGGAACATTTCTATAAGTAAGAAAATAATGTAATAAATACATAGTAGAAGCAAATCCTAACAACTAATACCAGTAGTATTCATAGAACACCTAAAAAAGGGAATCATAGAGATGCCAGTATGTCAGTATCAGATTTACCTAATGTAGTTCGTAAGTACCAGTAAAGGTAATTGATTAATAGAGTAATATTGGAGTCTATAACTAAGTAGTAACATAAATAACAAATCTAGCATGTTGACATGCACTAATGAAAGTATTTAAACACATAATGAAGCATACCACGCATTCTCTCTCAGGACCAAAAGCTGCCCAGCATCCTACCCAACACAAAGCAACCTGTACTGTAACGAATTGTTTTAATATAGTAGCATTACTGCATACCACCATGCTGCTAGCTCAACAAACACATGGTACAATTACCAGGAGAAAAATAGAGGAAGAACAGTTTTAGACAGCTGTGCCTGATCCCAATATTCAGCTGACTTTGGTGTTAGAATTGGTGCTGGACATCTTCAGGGACAGAGAGAGAGAGAGAGAGAGAGAGAGAAATACATAGAGAGACACCACCCTGTCTTCTTTCTGCCTAATAGGGTTTTCTGGATGATAAATGGTCAACAAAAAATGAAATCCAAGGAGAGAATAGAAAGAGAAATGCAAGAAAAATGAAAAAAGTAAGAATGTAGTTTATAGCTGAGAGAAAATACTGCTGTTTTATACTTGATGCGGCGCAGGGTTGCACGGGTCCACATGGCCAAATTGATGGCACAAGGGCAGACACTAACTATAAAACACGCATGAAAGTTTTTTAGAGAGTTTTCAGAAAAGCCTTGCGCGATACTGACAGGCCACAGAGATGACTGTGATATGAGGCTTAATTCCTGGAAAGAACATAGCATTTAGTTAAAATACATTTTAATCGTTCACTTCCTCATGGGTTCATCTTTGTTTTCTTCCCCCTAAGGAAACCTTAAAGTTCAGTGTAGAATCCTATAGTGCTTGTCTATTCTATTGCTGTTGTGTAAGAGAAATTTCGGAATTGTAAAACAAACTCTACTTCATGTCATTCTGCATCACACCACACTGTCGCTGATCATTTTCCTACAACAGCACGCCCCCAAGTGTTTTATTCCTTACATAACAAGCCTCTTTTTGTAGTCCTGAGACCAACGTGTCTCAAAAGTGGCCCAGAGTTGAGCACTGACCTCAATTTGTGTCTTAATTACATACGTCAAATTCTAACGAGAACAAGAGACGAGCAGTGAATATGATTTTCCATAGATGCAATCAACCCTTTGTCATCAAACTGACAAATTCACCAACATAAAAAAAAAAAATCTGCGTTGATGTTCCTCCAGGCCATCCCTCACCACAAAGTTAATCCTATTCGGCATGCACCTGATCCGTGTACATAGCTCTGTGTGCAATTTAAATCTAACAGGCCGCAATGATTTGGCCCATTCTTCTCCAGGGAAAAGCTTATGTAACCCAACTCAATAGATGCATCTCTTTACATAATACACAGAAGGGAGCACTCGAAAGGCACTAGGAGTACAGTGTAATGAAAGAAATACAATACACAACTCGATACATTTATTTCATCCATTATGAGTAAACTATTCCTTTAAGGCTATACCTGAAGTATCGTAGGGTCCTACAATTTAAACAGCAAAGAGATTTTAAATAATACCTAAAGATCCTGTTATCTAATGCACTGTTATCTAATATCAATATACTTTTCCTTGATAGCGATATTATAGTATTTTCATTTGCTTGTTAATTTAGAAGGTGCTTTTATCCAAAGTGACTCTCAAGTGAGGAATCCAATAGTGCAATAGGGCTGAACATTGCTCTCAAAGGCTTAAATACTGCTATCTGGAAGTTTTGGGGCTGGAATTTACACCCTTCAGTTTATAAGTGGAGAGGCTCTACCACATGTACTCACCGTCCACTTTATTTGAAACTCCTGTACACCTGGTTTGAGTATTTCAGAAGCTGCTGATCTCCTGGGATTTTCACACACAACAGTCTCTAGAGTTTACACAGAACGGTGTGAAAAGCAAAATATATCCTTTGAACGGAGGGTGCAGCCAAAGAGCAAGAATCTGAAGCTATCATGGGCGAAGACTGGACTGGAAATTGGACAGCTGAAGACTGGAAAAAGACCAGGTGATTTTTTTTCCTGATCTTCAACTGTAAAGTTCTGGTGAACCTGTGCCCATGATAGCCTCAGATTCTTGTTGACAGGAGTGGAACCTAATGTGGTCTTCTGCTGTTGTAGCCCATCCACCTCAAGTTTCAGTGTTTTGTGCATGCTGAGATGCTTTTCTGCGCACCATGGGTTTGAAGAGTGATTATTTGAGTTATTATATCTTTCCTGGCAGCTTGAACCTATCTGGCCATTTTCTTCTGACCTCTCTTATCAACAAGGAGTTTCCACCCACAGGACTGACACAGGACTGACAGGAATTCAGTGTTTTTAGTTTTCCGCACCATTCTGTGTAAACTCCGTTAAACAACATTAACGTACCTGTATGATTTTATGCATTGTGCTGCTTCCTCATGATTGGCTGATTGGATAACTGCATAAATGAGCAGGTATACAGGTGTTCCTAATAAAGTGGATGGTGAGTGTATTTGCCAGTACCCAGTTATCAGAGCATATACAGTATACAGTATACTTTCATGCTTATATACCATAAACCATAATATAGTTTATACCATGGCTCAGACAGTAGTTTGGCTACACGGCAAATCAAGGTTTATATTAAAGCACTTGTTACAATGTTCTGTATCATTTCTATAGTAACTTACACAGGGACTTGTATGAGAGACACTCCACAATAACAAATTAAAAATGTGTGTTATGATTTATATGGGAGGAAACATTTATTTAGCATTTTTGGAAGGAGTTTCCAGTATAGGAATTTTGAAACAGTCAGAGATAAAGCTGTAACTTTAAGTTTTCTGAAACTTGAATGTCTTGAGGACAGAGGACTTTCTGTTTTCTTCTTAACATGACAAGCTGCAATTTTAGCTGCAAACCTATTTTTTTGAGGTTAAAAATAGAGGCTGGTGAGGAAACAACTGTGTATATCTGCTATAATGTAAATGATACCAGGTACTAACTACGGTTTATAATACAGTATTATACCCACAGTGGCAATTCCAATAGATCAATAGATACGTAACCAGATCTTTTGAAAAATTGTTAAGCCTGAAAAGAAAAAAAAAAAAACAATCAAATGATTATAAAAAATGTGAACTGATAAAGCATATGGATGAAATATTCTGTAATCCGTATAAACAAGAGACCATTAAAAATGTAGACTAATACTACATTATACAAATGAGAAAAAGCCAAGGTTCAAATGAAATAATAAGACCTGAGTATTTGGAGAATATATTGATGTTGGTTACAGTGACTAGTCCTCATTGTGATTATCACATTAATGTGCCATCATTGCAGATTTTCTCATTTTAGCAATTTGGTTCCCACCCACATAACAAGTCACAATATCAATTGCAGTTATTGACGGCAAACATGTAGTGGTATTAAAGAACACCAGAAGTAGGTTACATGGGTAGGAAAATGCAATTATTGGGAGCTGAAGTGCAAAAACACTGAAGTGCTGTATCAGCATTTTCCCCTCACCTGGGTTCTTCATATATTCCTGGTTTTGCGCAACATTCAGACTCTCTATAAGAAAAGTGAGGAAGCTAAAATTAGGAATGGCTTAAACGCTTGCATTTTCTTGAGGTAATTTCTCTTTCAGAGCATACCGTTTCTGAATTCATTTTCCTTTCCTTATCCATTTTGACTTTTGCCCATTGACATGATGTGTGTTTTCATCCAACAGCTCCTGGGCCTCATTACCATTATGGTCTCTCCTCTGGTCCCAGGGCAGTACTTCCAACCCTGACAGAGGTGAGAAGTAATTGAAACTCAGGGGGATGTTCAAGATCATTTTCTCTCTCTGTCTCTCATAACACACAAACAGTATATTTGGAGTGAGAAGAGAGAGTACACTGAAGAGCAGAGCACATACTTCTTCGATTACTGGAGACATTTTTTTTTTTCAGTTTAGTCCTGGTGCTCTTTTGTCTTCATCAACTTCTCATTAGAAACTGCTGATTACACTTTCAGAAATGAAGGAAATAAACAACATGCTTACATGGTTAACAGTGAATTATTGCCGTGAGAATGAGTTAGTATGATTAGGTGATATAAGGGCTGCAAGCTTGCACACATTATTAAGGAATTAGCATTTTGCTGAAGTATCCTTTAAATATACATTCACTGGGCACTTCATTAATTACACCCACAGCTAAGACTTTAGAGTTAGTGTCTTTTTGGCAGTGAACAGTGTTGTGTTCAATCAGTTGACTGATGGGAATTTGCCTTCTGCCTCTTTTCCCCAGCTACTTCAGTCGCACATGCATTAATCGAGCGAATACCATCATACATATACTGATTGGGAAAGTATACTGAGTAAAAGCATATTCTGAATTTATGAGATCTACCTTTTTGATCATGCCTCTGACCAAGAGGGAACAAAACTCTTGGATCAAAGCAGCAACCGTGTTGAGGTCTGATATCTGATATCGACGAGTACCTGATCCCTGAGAACGTTGGGCACCAACTATAGAATTGGAATACCCACTGATCTGATGGAGGACCCACTGATCTGATGCACTGCTACCCAGTTATTTTTGGCTGTAAATCACCCCATTGCCATCCCCTTCATGCCCTTCATGTATGTGCTCCACAGGGCCTTTTAGTGGTGGGGGTGTTCGTTCCCATACGTGAATGGAAGGTGCTCAGGCTTCAAATGTTATGGGGCTGAGGGCATGTCTAGGGTTTGTGGAGCTTTTTTTGGGCTTTAGATTGCAGGACCTGGTTGTGCTGACATGGTGGCTGGTCTGTTTGACATGCTGATTTTTTGATACTGAAACCTGTGCAGAGGCAGCAATCATAGCATTGCTGCCTGGCTTCAGCTTCCAGAGTGTTCAAACAATGGTCTTACAGCATGTGCTATGGTGGGGGGGGACAAGCTAGCAGTTTGTAGCCCCAGGCCTGGTAGTCAGCCAGATGGCGAGAGATGTGGAAAACTCTGAGGGGAAAAATGCAAAGGAATAACTGACTGGTGAGGAGAATGAGGGGTAAACTTGGGGGAAACCAACTCCCATCCCAGTGCTGTGTGTCAGCAGATTCAGCTAACATACCAGGTTCACCAGAGAACAGGAAGCCATACAGAGAAAAGTACACGGATCCACCAGTCTGAGTGGAAAAAGAAAGAGGGAAGAACTGACCCAGCAGAGGGAAGTGGGGAAAATGGAGGGAACCCAACTCCATAAGCGCATTAGTAAGCTAAGTTAGCAGGCTCAGGTAAAGCACACGGTATGGCAAGGTAGACCCACTCAAACACGTATGTATGCATAATGCCAGGTTGGCAACAGTGGACATAGCAATTGTTGTTATAGCAAAATGGGCTGCCTGGCTAATTTTTAGTTTATTAAATAATTAAGTTTATTCATTATGCAAACTACAAGTCCCATGACAGTAAGTGAATAAACTTTACAACTGTGGGAAAAACAGTTAATAAATGCTATATCAAATTTAAAAAGGTGTATATATTTACATTTAAGTGTAAAACTAAGCTAAACAAAGTCATGAGAAGGAAGTGCATGTTGAAACTCCCTCTGGAAAACAAGCCCTGTGGCATATCCCTTTAAGGGCACTGATGGCCTTCTATCTGGATATTCGCCTGAGTTGACTTTCTCTGAACTCAAGTCGTGTGGAAGCCAGGCACTGTTTCACTCTCCCGGTTTAAGTGCAGGTGATCTCAGGCCTGAAATTGAACACGAGATGAAGAGTTGAGTCTCATTTTTCAGGGGAACTCTGGTGCACTCGCATGACTCCTTCCTGAGGACAAGTGCTGCGAGAGTGAACGTCTTCCCGCAGTAGAATATAATCCCTGGCCCTGTTCTTATCAAGAATAACGAAAGAAGTGAAGCGACATAGAGAGAGAAGCTTAATTAAGGCATGGCTGAATTTGCTGAAAAACATAGAAAGGGTGGAGAAAGAGGAGAGCAGAGGAGATAGTGATAACCTTAACTGAAGAGCAAATCATTTTCAAGCTTGGTCTACAATACTTACTTAATTGGTGCAAATTGCGGATGTCTGTAAAGGGAAATTATTAAAGCATAGTGTCTGTATTCATTACAGTGTAGGTAGCTTATATTCATTTTAAAAAATTTATAAAGGCCTCAATTTCAGGATTCTTTATGAATACAGCTCACAGTATTTCACTTTTTTTTTTTGCGAAGATGTCTTCTGATCAAGAATAAAATGACTCCAGGAAGAGCTGAAGAGCTATTTATCCCCAGCAGCAGGGATGTTATAGGTTTTTATATAACTGACTCAGTGAAACTAATTTAGTTTCTTAATTTATCGTCTTTCAAGCAACATTCAAATGACAAACTTAGTCATCAGCCACCAGGAGTTAATGTACATTATTTAACATTACTTAACATTACTTAACATTAACAAACTTCAGAATTAGCAAGTCATGTACATATTGGACGTTGTATATAGAGTCTGGAAGCTGATAAAAGTATTTAAATATGAAATATATATTCATATTATATCATATTTCAAATATAGTTGAATTATATATTTGTCAAAAGTTTGCCAATGTTTTTTGCTATGGCTAAGATTTGCCTTTCAAAACATATAGTTTGAAATTATGGGTTACAATTTTGAGATAAAAAAAACAAACAAACAAAAAAAAAAACAGAAGCCTGAATAATAATCTCAAAATTTCAAATATCAAAAATACAGATTTTATGTCAATTAGGACAAATTTGGTTGAACTCAGCATTTAGTATTTGCCACAGTTGTCTGCCAGGCTTGAGTCCATGAAGTGAACAGACATGGAGCAGACTAATGTGGAGTCAAAGTTCAAGATAAGAACTGTACTGAGGTAAGTGCATCCAGCAAGCTAACATTAAAGTAGTCTAAATAGCAAGAATGTTACCTAAATAGCTAAAACTGGGCATTTACTACAGAGCAAATGGTTAACATTGCTGTAGAAAACTAGCTATTTGAGTAGAACATACACTGCCCTCCAAAAGTTTGGAAACGCCTGAACAAAATAGGGTTTTTGGGCAATATCAGCATAAATCCTCTTTAGTTAGTGACCATTTTGCATTGATAATAAGGGACAACACAAACTATGAAAACATATTTTATTAAATAAAAAGTTTATGAACATAAACATGAACATAACATAGAAAAATACTCAAATTTT
>CM040982.1:21820419-21852284 GCA_022985145.1 Pangasius djambal
AAAAAAAAAAGCAATAAGACTTTGGAGATAAAGATTCCTGAGCAAAACCAGACATATTCAGAAAATGTGTAAAATATCAATGATTTATTTAATATGTTTTGACGGAAAGCACATCATAGCAATTGTAAAAAAAAATGCAAATTTCATGTGAAGGTTTATGAAATCATCATGAATACATAAACATTTATAAAGACTTGTTCCAAGAAGCCACTAAGATGGCTTTGGTTCATTTTGATATCAACTTGACATACGGTTGTGTTCTGACATTTTCCAGGCTGACTTTGCATCTGGTGTGTTAAAGTCACATAATAGCATTGAAATGACGTATCAATCGTTCATATTTTGGTGATTAAGTCCATGGTGACACTATTCCTCACTACGTCTGTATCTCTGTAATTTTCCTCTGTCTTATCTATCAGGTATGCTGTGAATTTATATAAATCTTAATTGCAAGCGTGTTTTCAAACCTGTGCTTACGCCTCAGACGACGATGTGTTGGTCTGTTTGCATGCACTGAATAAAGATCAACTCTGTGTCAACTATATACTATATGTAATTATAAGTCTCCTTATTCTATTCTGCACCCAAGAATATGCACTCAAGAAATAATTTACAACCATGTTAATGTACACCTAGAGTCAAGAGACTGTTGTGTGTGAAAATCCCAGGAGATCAGCAGTTTCTGAAATACTCAAACTAGCCCATCTGGCACCAACATCCATGCCATGGTTAAAATCACTCAGATCACATTTTTCCCCATGTTTGATGTGAACATTACCTGAAATGCTTGACCTGTATCTGCATGATTTTATGCATTGTGCTGCTGCCACGTGACTGGCTGATTAGATAAATGCATTAATGTGCAGGTGTACAGGTATTCCTAATAAAGTGTACAGTGATTATTATTGTGTACTTTAAGTACTACTACTACTACTAATAATAATAATAATAATAATGTTAATTATTATATGGTAATAAATATAATGATGTTGTGAAGAACAGCACATAGCATTACAATATATAGTGATGCTTGTATTACAACATGGTTATATATTACCAAGAAACACTTATAATGCAGTTTTATGGCCTTCACAGAAAGTGTTACTTGAAGTTTTTCTACACAAGCAGTGCCAACCACTGCTGAGATCAAAAGAAAAAGTGAAATCTATCGCTTTATTGCCTCATTGCTTTAGACGCAGTTTCCCCTGCTGTCATCTACAATTTTACATAACACATTCTCACAGAGAAAGTGACTGAAATATGGTCTCATTTTTCTCCTGGCATATAAACAGAGAAATAATTTTGAGACATACACAGCAGCCAATGCATTACATAACACAGAAGAAGAAGCTCAGTCGTGATTGTGTAAGAAAAGGGTGGTGTATTAATGTCCATACAGCCTCAAGAGAGTGTAAGTTTAGCTGAAAAGGGAAACAAGTTTTTGAAAACTCTATACATAATTCAATGAAACTAATGCGTGCCCATTCAATGAATGAACAATGTAGCAATGCTGTGTCTAGGCATAGTTATTTTGTTCTTTTGCTTTACTAGGTTGTGACCACGGCTTAGTTATCTCATTCTCTCATGTTACTAAAGCATGGCCTTGGCTTAGTTATCTCATTCCCATGACTTAACAATCTTCATTCAAAACACTGCTTATGTGTGTGTCCCACATAGTGACCACGAGAGACAAACAAATTTATTACGTGGATGTGTGGAGTGGACCCAGAGTTCACATGTGGACACAATGTCACAACAGTGTTAATATGCATTTTGATTAGACACTGTCCTCCGCTCAACAGCCCTCGCTCAGGGACCCTGCATAATTACCGACATACTCTCGCCTTGCACAGTACAATGCAAATCCAAAGTGACAAGGTGAAAGCTGATCTGTACAAGATTTCAATGTGTATTTGAATTCCAGGCATAATTACAATGCTAAAATGACTGTAATTTGAATATTGCAAATGGAATTACAGTTCAGATTGTAATAGCAGGTGTGAAAAGGGGGTTTTCGTATTATTCTTAATGCTCTTAATGCATTTGTAAAATAATTATTAACCACTTATAGTCCTGAGGTAAAATGATTACTTTTACTTTATAATCAATAGAATACATTGCACATTGTTATAATTTCACATCACTGCAATTGATGCTTCTACAGGTAGGTGTGTGCTTTGGGAAAACTTCTCATGTCTACAAGCCCTTGGTTCTAATTCAACAAAGATAATGGTGTTCTTCGTTCGAAAACAGATAGTGTATAAAAGTTAGTATATTTATTATTGACTTGTTATAGTTACTAGCTTGTACAGCTGGTCACTTGAATTGAATGAGTTTAATCCAAACCCCAGTTCCATGAAGAGTACTATTGTACAAATTTGAATAATATTTGAATAGCTGGACTGTGTTCATAAAATGTATCTATGCTGAGCAATTGATTTTACAGCATAGAGGTCCCTGGCTGTAGTAAAGAACAGGAGTAAAAATGAAGTTGAGAATTACCCGATTTATATAATAAAGAATTTTGCTGAACTGTGTGAAAAAGCAATTTAGCTTTGCTGCTGTTGTCTGTTGTCAACGTCTTCCAGAGAGAAAGAGGAAGAGCACAAGTCACTTGTCTTCCCCGAAGTGCGGTAAAGGAAAGGTTGTGTACAACAACATGCCAGATGTGAGGCATTTCACTGACAGGAAATGAAATGTGTCAAATTCCCAGAGCAAGTTTGACTAGAAGCAAAACACGTACAGCACTTTTCATGTAAAGTATAAAAAAAATGGCACGTTGTGATGCCACAACAACAAAAACAACAGAGTGTGCTCCTGGAGGCCAGGCCAAATCACCGTGGCTGGCATTTTATTCAATATCAGACAAAAGGGAAGTGAGAGATAATTACTGTGGCATAGAGCGTCTCTCACTTTCAGCCCTCCAGCTTACTCCTCGCCATGGCAGACCCTTCCTTTGCACAGACTTATCTATAACACACAGCACCATAGTTCCTTCTCCTTCCAATTCACAAATGAAGACTCAAACTGCAGAATATACTGTATATGTAGACTCATTTGTTCAATTTAATACGTTGGTTTATGACCGAGACAATGGCAATCTTTGAAATAAACATCCAACTGGAGGCTAGTATATTGCCAATATATTGCTGCATGAATAGTCCTAATCATCTAGTAATCATCACTGCAAATTTAGTTTAATTTAAAGATAAATGGGTGTAACTGAGACTCCAGCCCATGTGTGTAACTTCTGAAATCATATGAATAACAACAATTTCCTGCACAGCTCGAATCTGCATAGGGCCCCATGACTCCTTTTGTCCTACAGAGACTGTGGCTAAGAAAAGAGTAGTCGATGACAAAGTGCTTCACAGCCCAGCCCTTGATTTACACCTTCAACAGCGAAGAGTGCATTTAGCTCCCATGACACCTTAAAGTATTGCCATGAATCAGTTTGACTCATGAACAAAGCACTGTTATAATCTAGAGACCTTTTCATTACCAGAGTGCATCGAACAGTAGTAGGCGAACACCAATAGGTGGTGTTTTCATCTAAAACACAGCTGCATTTCAATGAGACATGATCTTCATTTGAGCTACATAAACACTGGAAGAAACAGCCATAGTGATAAGGGTATTACAGTTAAAAATTCTAACAGTATGATTACCTAGTCCAAAAATATTATGGTTTCATGGTATAGTGGTATTTATCATCCATTTAAAAATAAATAAGCTGGTGGTGAAAATTAAAGGAACAATTTATTAGGAAATCTTTGTACAACAGTTTCTCTATGCACATCCTTGTCTGTACACTCACTGGCCAATTTAATAGGAACACTGCAATCAGTGCAATGCATAAAATCATGCAGATACAGGTCAAGAGCTTCAATTAATGTTGACATCAAACAGAATGGGGAAATGAATGTCAGCTTAGTGACTTTGATTGTGGCATGGGTGTCGATGCCAGACAGGTTGGCTCAAGTATTTCAGAAACTGCTGATACCCTGGGATTTTCATGCACAACAGTCTCTAGAGTTGACACAGAATGGTTAACAACCCCGTGAGTGGCAGTTCTGCGGGCGGAAATGCTTCCGAGCGAACAGGAAGGGTAACCATGGTGAGCAGAAAACATGTCGAACCTTGAGGCGCATGGGCTACAACAGCAGAAGACCATATCAGGTATCATTCCTGTCATCCAAGAACAGGAATCTGAGGAAACAGTGGGCATAGGCTCACCCAAACTGGACAGTTAAATGTTTGATGTGAACATTAACAGAAGCACTTGACATGTATCTACATGATTTTATGTGTTGCACTGCTGCCATATGACTGGCTGATTGAATACACTGCATGTATGTGATGCAGAGTATCTACAGAAACAAATTACAGACAGACACAAGATCTTTTGTCCTTTGTCCTTGCTCTCTTCACCATGTCTTTCTTTCTCTCCTCTAGTCTTCTGTTCACCTCTATCCAGTAGAAGAACTGTGAACTTTGATATGGCCAAACATAGTGTCGGTGCTATTCTTGGCCTTATTGCGTTAGTCTGTATTTAGGAGAATGATCCAGGGGACGGCAGAGGATGTTGGGAAGGAAGACGAAAAGATTATGAGGAAAGAGGAGCTGGAACAAGAGGAGGTGATGACACCAGGACAGCACATAGGGATGCAATTACAGATTACAGCACACACACCCATAAACACTCACACACACTATTAGATTGTTATCAAAGTGTGTAGATAGTACATAGTGTAGTATGAAAAAAGAGCATTCGATAATCTCTTTAAAGCAAGCCTGGTGTCTAAATACCAGGACATGAGCTGCCATGCATTGCTAATGGCCTGTAAAATAAATCCATAGATGTATCTCTGTCGAGCAAGAGGCTATACATTTGATAGCTCAAATCACTCAAGTAGACTAAAGAGAATGCTTACAGCTGACTGACTGTAGTAATTCTTTTACTGATGATAGTTCACATATGGACAACCATATGTCCCTTCTTGTAAAAACCTACAGTAATAATATCAAAACAAGCTCTGGTGTGCTACTAACATCAGAAATATGTTGTGTAAGTACACACTTGAACAACTTAACATTGGAAAAAAAGCCAAACTACACATTTATGGCTTACCAGGCTTGTGAAACTCATAGTTGCACATGAATAATTGCTCAGTGTCACCCTATTTTATGCACTCTTGGGCCATGATTGCCTGAAATCAGACTCTCTAAAACATACTATCGATTGACATAAAGGTGAACCTATAAGGGTCTGATGAGACAAGAGTGCTGTCTAAGTGCCAACTTGTTACACATACAGTGTATTCACGTACGGTATCAGAATAAAGAAAGCAGTAAAACAATCAACTGCTTATTTTGCCAATAAGAAGGAAAACAATGCAAAAGAAAGCATGGGAAAAGTTATCTTTTTTATTTTTCAGATTTGTGTGATGTGACAGGAGGCAGGCTGGTTCATTACTGACTCCATGGCTGGGTTCGCATTGCCATTCTATGTATCGTACTCATACTAAACCCTACCAGTATGCACAGACGCTGCAATTGACTTACATCAGAAGTGGCATCACTTGTGACCTCCATGCATTGGAGCTACAAAGTGGGGTTTTCTTTGGATTTTCTTTGATGGAGGTCAGGAATTACGAGTTACTACCTCTTGTTGAATGTACAGGGGTGAACAAATCAGTAGCCCAGCCACCTGGGGCAAGCAGATTTCTTGTCTAACCTATTACCTTTTTCTTCATAATTGCCCAGCAGACAAGTAGGTTCAACAACCAGAGAAAAGAAAACAATCCACTCCTTACTGACGTTTGCGAAACAAAAGTTTCAAATTGGTACATATGTTTAAGCTTAGTGTGCTTCATCATGGTGTAATGCTGCAACTTCAGAACAAGCTACTTGCTCTGAATCCCAAAGCCTGCTACACTACCCTACACAATCTGGCTGTCAGCAAAATGATTTTTACTACGTGGATGTATTAGCATGCACAGATTACAGACGATCCTTTCAGAATCAAGAACAGGTATTTTCAGGTATTTGGAAACACAAATTCCAGGACAAAGCTGTCATATAAGTCACCTACTATAAGTAACAGTCACTTTGTGGTTAAATAAAATACAGTATAGCGGAAGAGAAAATGAAGACGCTAACAAGACTTTGATATTGTTTATATGCCGACAGCTCAGTGCTGTCTTTCATTTCATTTTCAAAATAATTATATGATAGCAACTATACATAAAGACCAAAGTTATACTGTAGTATATTTTATAATGATACTTTTCATATTTATACACCACTAAATGTTGCAAGTAACCAAAAAATATACAAAGGTAGCACTCTGTTGGCTCTGTTGTGTTGTAGAAATCAGGGCACAAGGGCTCACTGAATAGTTTAATGAGTAAATCATATGTTATGTCCTTCACAGTCACCAGATCTCAACTCAAATGAACACCTATGGGAGATTTTGGAGCAGCATGTTACACAGTGCTCTCTACCGCCATCATTATAACACCAACTGATGGAACATCTTTTGGAAGAATGGTATTCATCCCTCCAGTGCAGTTCCAGGGACTTGAAGCCAAGATGCATTGAAGCTGGTGTAAAAGCTCACCTTACTAACACACTTTATGCTGGTTTTGCCTTATATCTTTCACCCATCTGTTGCTTTGGTAATAAATTATCCTTGTAAATAAAAGATTAATTAAAAGAATGGCGTTAACAACATCTGAATAGCATGCAAGTCAGCTAATTTTTAATTCATTGTAGTGTCAGTGGTTTACAAATGAATATTAATATTCTTCCTCAGAAATGCTTTCATCAACTAATTTAATTAATCTACATGATACAGAAGAGAAAATGTATTTACATTCCACACCTGTTCCAAAATGAAGGCTAATGTAGTTTTTGACTTCATGAAATCCACTTCATTATCTACTTAATGTTAAAACATTTTGGGTCAAAACCTGTGGAAACAATTTTGTGGGAGTGGCATCCACAAGTGAATCTGACTAACACTGCTCCTAAGTTACAGGATACAAATATTTTCCTAGCTATGAACCATATCCAAAAAACCCATCATGGGTGATGCTCAAACTGAAGTTTTGAGCACTTAGAGAATTTTCCTGCTGTGCATATATAATCTCTATTAAATTGCCAAGCTAATTAAGTAGCAGGCTAAGTCACCGCTGGATGGCACACTGCTGTTTATTTGATGAATGACAGCACACTCATGGGAATGAACAAGAAATGGGTCCAGATTGCAGCAAAGCCACATCATTTCTGTGACTGCTTTGAAGAAAATGTGCATTTTCTTTGCGCTCAGCTTTTCATCTTCGGCATGTCATTAGCTCGATTTGGTTTCAGACTTACTCAAAAGAGAGTGCCTGGTGTGGTTAGTTCATTGGAGACACTGTTGCAACATTACTTCATCTTCTACAGCAATCTCCCAATTAAGCCAACATAATATACAGTACAGCTGCTCCAGAATTTGTCAATTTACTGTAGAGTTCTATTCGGGATGTGGCTAGATCATAAAGATATACAATTTAGTTTAGCTGAGAACGTTCATCAAAAATGTTCCTGCCTTATGATTATATGCTGATATCCTTAAAGCAATACATCCGGAATAAAGTGCAGAAAATGCAAAACAACAGACGTCTGCACTATGCATTAACATTATGCAATATCCTTATAAAAAGCACATTCAGGTGCAGATCAGTACATTCCATATGCTAATCCTACTCTCTGACTGACAATCAACAAGACTAGTAGGAGGTAGTCGTGGGATTTTGGCAGAGTCTGTGCCAACACAATACCAGAGCTAATGATACAACAGCAAATTTCTACCTCGAATAACCCTGTGGGCGAAGATCTAATAAATAGCTTTGCTATTTATACAGCACCCACCTTCTTATTTTCTTTCTTGCTCTGGGACTTGGCCTGAGATGACCCTCTTTTATTAATGATAGATTAGTTTGACAAGATGAAGGGAAAGAGAATGAGAGAGAGAACGATTGTTCGACACTGTTTTATGTTTGATTTTCCTTGCATCTTTTCTACTTTTCCACTTCACTCTTTCTTTACTTCTTTCATTCTCTCTCTTTCACTCATGGGCAGTTATAGTCGGGCAGTAGATACAGTAGTGAGGCAAATGGTAAGGAGACTCTGGCTAACGGTAAAGAAAGCAGTTAGTCTGAAAATGTTGCGGACTACATAAAGCCAATTCTACAGTCAACTGCACAAGACTACACTGAGAAAAAAAATCATTTTTCTTTTGCTTTATCACTTTGTAGGAAGTGTGGAGGTGTGCCTAGGACTGTTTTTGTCTTGCCGAGCAGCCAGAATTAGTATTAAAATTAGTACGTCATTAAATTATGGAATATGATACAAAGATTTGTTATTTCTTTCGCATTTATTTATTATATTCATTTATTGCACACCTTTTGGAAAAATAATTAGTAGACGAATAGATGTCGTATGTTAAGTGATTGGCTGGATTACTGGATTACCTTGTGGAGATGAAGTCCAGTGCATGATTTAGCACAGAAAAACAAACAGGTCTGCAGAAGTGTGGCACTTTCTCCAAAATGCCTGGAACAACCTACTGTTCGATTTCATTATAATACTGCACCCCAGGATACCCAAGCAAAAGGCAAAAAGTAATCACAAATCAAATATGGATTGAATTTCTTTTTTTATCGTTTACTGCTGGTTTACTTCTATTCTGTACCCTCTGGTTTGCCTGTGACACTAACAGTGATGAAACTGTAATGAAACATTAGAAACTGCAGGTTTTATTGGCTATATACTGACTGTACTCTCTCTCTCTCTCTCTCTCTCTCTCTCTCTATATATATATATATATATATATATATATATATATATATATATATATATATATGTATATCAGAATATAGCAGAGGTAGACTGAGGTGAAGATACAGAAATATCTCTTTGCAATCAGGTGTGTGACAGTACATGTTATATAATAAGGGGAATCAGGAATAGTTATACAGAAACAGATATCAATATATGATAGCAGTATATATTCGATGACACTGCAAGCGAAATAAGAGAGTTGTGTTCTTTAAAATATAGTACAAGATTTCTGAAAACAGAACAACCTACTTTTCACAGAACATGTCTACTCTGTTGAGTAAAAATAATTTACTACTCGCATCGCTACTGGTGTTATACTATTTAACATTATTTAAAATGATCTAAAAATCAGTCAGTAATCAATCAGTAGGCAATCAGTAGGCAAACACCATAATATATCAAAAATGTGACATTGGCTTGTAGAATTATTGTGTCAACAATTTTCAGTCCCATAGCACTGGCAGCCATAGCACAGGGGATTCAGGATTCTTAGGTTTAGAGTTCACTAAACGTTTGGAAACTAGACAAAACACACACACACACACACACACACACATACATTCCTTTGTAGTGCAAGGATGATATATGGCACAGCTGTGACTCAAACCTCATAATATGCCAGTCACACTATAATGAAATATCTGGGTCTAACCCAAGGTGATGAATAGCACAACACATGGAAGATTGAGCTCGCGATGAGGCTGATAAATTTCCATCATTACATGAAGAGTGTTTCTTCAGAGAGGCATTAGCATAACCTCAGGAAGGAGAAGCCAAAAACCCGTTTCAGCCCAAGGAGGATTTCCCAGGGCCAAGAAACCTGCTAAATTGTGGCTTGATTCAGTTCCAGTCTTCACCAGCACACAGTTTTAATGAACGAGGTTTTAGCTGCTCACTAGTACAAATGTCACAATCAAATATAGCGCTGCACCATAGGTCATGTTTGAACTACAATCTTTCAACCTCCAATAAACATTATTTATTTGAAGTGCAAATCCATAAAAGGTTTGATCCAAAAAAGATTGATGTAATTCCTGTCAAAGGTTTAGATGTGCTTAAAATGGCTGCTCTGAGAAGCTCCATGATATTGATGCAACAATATTACCATTTAGATTTTAATCGGCTATGGTCACAGCAGAGCGATTCAATTATTGCTTCTCTTTGCAATGCAAATAATCAGCAATAAACCTAGGAGGTCCTGAAATTTCCCCAGTGCAGTTTTTTTTTTTAAAATTTGGCCTTTCAGGCCAAATATGACTGCAGTAATATCAGAAACATTAAAGCCTGGTTGACTGATGTGTAGTTATGGCTATTTTCCCATTATACACCTTATCCTGCTTGTGACACAAGAGACTAAATAATGAACCACAATTTATCAAAATTTATCATTCGTGTTTTCCTTTTTTTTAAGTCAAGAGTGTAATCATGCCATGTGTCTTCCATGTAATTTGTACTTTCACTGGACAATGTTTGCTTAGTCAGTTTACTTCCAGGTTTTCCTCCAAAGGCATTTTGAAAAATGAATTATTGAGAAAGTCATTCTCAGTCACTGCTGATGTTGTGTTGTGGATGTGTCAGCGAAGCGGGCTTAAATAAATGCCCCAGTGAACACAAAATCTAGGGGGCATTTCACTCTGTGTAATCACTTGACATGACTTTGGATGAGAGGCTGTGTGAATCTACTTCATACCACTCTGTGTATTTTTACTCATGATCATTGGTGGTGACATTGCTCTTGGTTTCACAAAAGTTAAAAAATAATCCATTTTATGCCATTTAATAACAAATAAGCTGATGTGGGTGCCACAAATTTAGCCTAATGTGATATATGTTTTCTTAAAAGACGGGATAGCTTTGCCCTGCTAGTCCATTTATACCAGCCAGCCCTGTTCATTTGGCAGAATATGAGAATATGATGGCATTTTTACCCAACTTGAGAGAGAAAGCAATCCAAAAATAGAGCTGAGCAGTTGAGGGTAAAGACTTTTGCACAAGGCTCCCTAGAGGCATAACAGAAAAGCATTCACCCTATCATTGAGAGATTGTAAGTTTGAATCCCGATGATGCCACAGACATCTGGGGCTGGGAGCCAAGGGAGCAGAATTGGCCATGCTCTCTGGGTGGTAAGGCTGGCACACTCTCTTTCTTCTGTCAATCACAGTGACACTAGCCAATCGTATGCATCTGCTCGAAGGCAGATTTCCTCAGAGTGTGTCACGCTGCCCTGTGACACAGCATGAGCGGCAATTTGAAGAGATGTAGTTGGCTGGCTGGGAGGAATGTAGGTGTTAGCCTTCATCCTTTCCAGTTGGTAGTTATCGTATGATAGGGGAGAGCTGTCTGGTGTGTAGGAATTGACTGATGACCAATTTAAGAAAAAAAGAATAAGATTCTCGCACAAGGACCTAATGTTGGCAGTGTGGCAGTTTTGTGATTTGAACTCACAACCTTTCCTACTCAGATAAAACTGAAGTATTATAGTTATACATATAGCAACAACTGAGCTACACTCTATTATTGCCTTATTGACATGCTTTAACGTTTGCATTAACCCTGCCTTTTCGTTACCATCTCAAAAGATCTGTAAGCAGCACACACTCCTCCCTCATTTCCTGGAGGCTGCATTCATCTTCGCTCAAAGCTTCCACCTTCAAAGGGCTTCCTGACCTTTCTAAGAGCAGCACAGGCCTTGACCTTTGAATAAAGTAAAAGCAGGTCAGCACGCGTACAAAGCGGGAGAGCTGAGGAGACATTGCTGCGGTCAGAAAGGGCAGAGACAGATTAAGATGCAAAGCTCAGAAAAGCTGCTTTTGATTAAGCTGCAAACATTTTGAATTCACCTTTGCTGAAGGAATGATCAATTGCCATGACCTACACAAATTGACAAGAGATTCCTCTGCTGCTAACATTAATGGATATCTAGTAGAGAATATGAGGACATGAGAGAATATAAGAATATGATAGTATGTGATAAGTATACTGGCTTCTACAACTAGAACTCTTTCTGCAATGAGTCTTATTTATCAAATTGGACACAAACAAATTTATTCGTAGCAGTTACCCAAGAAAAACTAATTTTGATGAATGCCTCGTTTCTTGGGTAAATGCTATGAATACATTTGTTTGTATTAAATAAATAAGCTGTTTAAACTTGTCAATGTAATCTGAGTATAAAATTTCAGCAAATCATCACCAATTACTCTAAATGAGGGCTTGTGAGATCAAATCATATATAGTAATTGGCGATGATTTGCTGAAATTTTATTCACAGATTACATCGACAAGTTTAAATAGCTTATTTATTTAAACCGCATGCAAGAATGTAGTGAAAATGTAATTAATGACTTCATTAATGAATTCACTAGACTGCTTTCTTTCATTAATGCCATTACTGGAAGATTTAACACACAGTGCGATTAGGAGGTGCACTTTCACCATATAGTCGTCATTTTGTCATTTTCAGCTCTAGGAGAGTTTTGTGGCCATCGCTAAATGCAAATCAGCGGTGTAGAGAACATGAGTGATAATTTACGAGTGGTTGGTGTTTATCAACATACATACACAAGGACAATGATAGAAACTTTTGTAAATCTGTTGGGAATTTTTAGCTTGGTTTGGCCTACCAAAACATTTACACACAACTTTACTAAAAGATTGATAAATGTGGCCCATTGTTAGGTGACATATTCTTTTAAGTGCATTTAAAAGCCATTCGTCCTCTTTCTAAACAGATCTTAAGGCTATCATGTTCGTGGACTTGCTACATTTCAGCCTCCATCTAGGAAATATCAGGCAAAATGTTTTGTTTTTTTTTTTTTTAATCTAAATAACATTCAAAGCTATCAGTTATTGTGACTACCGTTTGAATAAGAAAAGCATATATCTATGCAGGAAATGTTCATTCATTCATTTTCAGTAAGCGTTTTTTTCCTGATTAGCATTACGGTGGTTCAAAAGTGTATCCTGGGAACACTGGGCATGTGGCATGAACCCTGGAAATTAATATGCAAAGTCAAAGATTTAACAGTATATCATAGCAATAAACATGGTAGGAAACAACATTAATATCAGAAAAATGACCTTTAGGATGAAAAATCTAATAGCATGGTTTGGAGCTGGAGGCTATGGTATTTCACAAATGACTGAAACAGTATTAGAACCAGTAGCACTTCTTGCAGTAGTGTATATAGATAGGTTCTTCTTTAAGAACCGGATGAACCGTTAAATTAATGTACTCAACCACTTCCACTAGAGTAATGCAGTCTGTCTGCCAATATTTCCTTTAAGTGGCCATCTATCAGCAACAATACAATTTGCTCACTGCTGATAAGTCGTTATTACTCAGACTGCGTGCTGTAATATGCGCTTAAGTAGTTGGAAAGCCAGCACAGTGGAATTGATTGCCATGTATCATATGAAGGAGCTGGCCATGGCTGCCTCTCAGCCTTATTACAGGTGGCTTTGTTCAGGGGGAAAGCCTTCAGGGGCTGTGTGTTTGGAATGAAACAAAAAAGATATAAAAGTTACTTAATCAGTCATAGAGTTTGCAGAATTTGAAATGAAAGTTAAGTCCTGAGGAACTTTTGTGGGGTCACTGAGCATCACTTGGATATACAATTTAATTGCATGATACATTTCCAGGATCATCAAATAGCGACCCACAAGCATTTTCTCTCACACCAAACCCTCTGATACATATATATATATATAAAGAGGAGCAAGAATCTAACTGATGAAGAATTTGTATTTGTCTGCACTTCACTTTTATATCAAATTCAAATAGCTTTGTGTGGCTTTTTAAATGAATTGTACTTGTTTTTCCAATTTTCTGTCCAGTTTTGGTGAGCTTGTGCCCACTACCTCAGATTCCTGTTATTGGCTGACAGGAGTGGTCTTCTGTCCAATGTGGTCTTCTGCTGTTATAACCAATCCTCTTCAAGGTTCGATGTGTTGTGCTTTTTGGGATGCTTTTCAGCTCAGCTCGGTTGTAAAGAGTGGCTGTCAGCGCAAACCTGTCTCTCACTCTCAACCTAAAGAACTGCCACTCATTGGATGTTTTTTGTTTTTTGCACCATTCTGTGTAATTCCTAAAGACTGTTGTACATGAAAAACCCAAGAGCAGTTTCGGAAATTCTTAAATTCGGCTCATCTGGCACCAACAACCATGCTAAAGTCACTGAGATCACATTTTTTCTCCACATTCTGCTGCGTGATGTGAAAATTAAATGATGCTCTTGACCTGTAGCTGCATGATTGTAATGCAATGTGCTGCTGCCACATGATTGGCTGTTTGAATAATCGCATGAATGAGCAGGTGTATAAGTGTTATACACTTAATAAAGTGTGAAGACAGAGATGTACTTTTATTGTGTTACATTTGCTTTGCTTTTCTGCCACATTTTCTTTTCTCTTGCTGAATATCATGGGGTTCTTTTTTTTGTCCAGATTTTATCCCAGCTCAAATTGAGTTCATGGCCCTTGATTTATTCTGTACTATAATATAAAGGTTAATTTAAATTGGCTAATACAGGCCAAATGCACACCAGGAAGCTAATAAAATGGGAATGTTGAATTTGAGCAGAGGAATTATAGGTGCGTAAAAAACATTAAATCTCCCTGACAGGCATTGACTGATTATATGATAACTAGAAAAGGGTGGCTAAAACATGAACACACAGGGCTCTCCAAAATAATAAAAATAGACCTTTTCCAGAAATACTGCATCAACAGCTGCACAGTGAGGATCTCTGCTTTTGTCCAACATGACCTCCAGGTGAGGAACAGTGCCGAACAGATGTGATGAGGGACTTGCTCGAGAACCAAACATGGGCACTCTGGCAGTCCTGGGATTTGAACTCAACCTCCTAGTTACAAGCAGAATCTTAAACAGCTGAACAATTTTGCAAGTGGGTTGTAGTTTGGCTGACAAAACTTTAATTAGTCATTTATTCTAACTTCTTTGGCTTCCCACATCTGGCTCACATGTTGGGAAATGTGTTAATTAGCTGTGAGTTGGAGTCATAGAGGTGATAGAGGCGGTTCCCTAGACAACATCCATCATTGCAATTTGATTTGTTCAGCTTTAGTGAAGCTTCTAAACCATTTGTTTCAACTAGACACACTGGGAGAATATATCACAATATGAATGTAAACAAATATGAAAATATTATTTGTAATAAACAGATAACGTGTTCTAAACACATCCAAATGTAGATAGAAATAGGAGGCTTGCTGGAAAGGGTCACAGGACAGCTGGTTGAGACTAGAGGTGTGCATCTGGACTGGGATCCCACAGAACGCAATAAAACGTCTTATTAGCACAAGATTTTTTTATGAGGGCACGAGCGAGCAACCAGAAATGAAGCCCACAGGACAAAGAAACACCATGATTATTAACATGAACATGCAGCATTCATTTACACCATTCATTCATTCATCCTTAGTAACTGCCTGGTCAGGGTTGCGGTGGTTTAAATTAGGCTGTTTATATTTTGGGAGCTAAATTCTTCAGTAAATATCGCAGACAGGTGCAAATGCAAAAATGACTGCATGAGCGGGATTTAAAAAACGGTCCAGAGCACATCTCTAGTGTTCAGTTATGAAGTCGAGTGATGTAGCTGAGGTTGAGGAATTGTCACAGTCATAATTCACACACCATGCTCACACTGTTGGCATTTCTACCACGCCTACATCGGGTTTAAATCTGAGGCGCAGATACAAATACGGATATTTGGAGCACTAACCAGATACAGATGCAAATAGTGGCACTGCAGCAGACCCTTATATCGCAATACTTGCTGAAACGTTTTATTCTGGTTTGGGCTATTACCACAATAATGCATTTTTTACATTTTTAAAACTGTTCTGAATAACAACTTTTTCCATAATTTACATATCCCTCAGGTGAACCAGATGTGTTGTCTGCCATGTTAGTCTGGTGCAGAGAATCAGTGAAATGGATAGATGCTGCTTTCATATTTGTCAAAAATAAGGAACTTTAAACACAGCTGCTTTAAGAATGGTACAGTTATTCTGGCACACTAACACTGCCCAATAATGCTGCCTACTTAGGTAGCTTCCTAGTAAAAGGAAAGGAGGTACAGTGAGTCCAGAATTGAAGATATCTTGAATAAAGGAAAATCTATCTAATATATTTCTCATAATGAGATGATTACAAAGCAAATATAAGAACATTAAATCTATTTGTAGACATATTTCAAATTTCAAGCTTAAAATCTAGTTCTACTGGCAGATCGTTTTGTTTCTTTCTGGAAATGATTGCTTGAAAGAAGCATTTATGGGTAAAATGATCATTAGATGTTATATTCTATAGGTTAATATCATTAATTTTTATTATATTAATAATAATAATCTAATAAAGAGAAATATTAGCTTATATGCAAGATATTTCTAATTGCTAAGATACCATTTTTTGCAGTGGTCCTTGTACATAAAGAGAAAAGTATAGTACACCTAATTAAGCTGACTGTTATGTCTGCCAACGTTTCCTAGATGAGGTCTAAAAGGCTAAAAATAAATAAAGCCATAATTAGAGACAGGCATTGGCTGGTAATAGGCTTTTTTCTTCTCCTCCTGCATAGGGTGAAAATGTGTCACAATATTTTTAAAGCCAAAAATTAAACTGCAACCTCAAACTGTCAGAGATGTCAAGATAATTAGCCAAAGCACCTGCTTTGAAGGAAGAGAAGTGTATGCTATCTTGAGAGAGGTAATTGCACATACACACTACGGTAATTGGACAGTAATAATATTTGTTTTTGCTCTGCACTTCAGCTCATTGGACACTAAGTGCTAACAATAATGAATGATGGATCATCACAAAGGAATTTACCCAGCATTCTGGTTGAAGTATGGAGGGATATGCATAAAAATGGCTATTATTCCTATGGTTTGCTCAATGTAGATATAAACACCACACATAATGACCACAGTTAGCTCATAGTATTATTAGTATTGTTATATTTCACATCTAATATGCCGGCACACACAAACAGGCTGCACTGTATTCCACATTGACACTACTATACTTTATTCAGCTTAGGAAATCATTCCACCATCACAACCAGAGAGGATAAACCCATCTTAAATGTCCACAGCTCAGACTATGCCAATGGTCTCATGAAACATTTAGAGTTACTTGGGTTTGCACAGGAATGAACATCAGCCTTCGGAAAAAGAAGAAAGCTACACGGCGCTCAGGCTTTGCTTGCCGTCTGTTTTTTTTTAATGGCTACTTAAACTGAAGAAATATCTCCTGAAAGGGGTCATTTAGCAGTTTGCACAGAGTCTACGAGAACCCCCAACTGCACACTTAATTTGTTTCGCAATATTCCGAGCGAGAGAAACGGAGAGATGAGAGAGCCCTTACTTTAATGTAGCTTCACAATGAGGAGCTTATGCTGCTTTAATTGCTGGGCTTTCAGGCACTCTGTATCCTTTTTAATTATCATCAGGCGTATAGATATAGGCTATACACATCAGCCATGTGAAAAAGAAAGCTTGGAAACGAATAAAGGCACAAACAAGATGTTTGTCAAAATATTTCTGGTTGACTGGTGTTTAGTTTTAGTGATTTGGAAATCTTTCGAAAGATCATGTCTAAGGGCCCATTTTCCAAGCAATAATTAAGCCTTGTTTTTGAGTAAATTAATTTCTTAGAGAAAATCCTTTTAAGTCCAGGTCTAATGTTGTGAATTATGAATGAAAACCTAGGGCACGTTGCACATTTATGATCAGAGGGTTTCATGGCAAAAACCATCGCCAGTAGTATATGCAAACACATGGGCCATGATTAGTACAATCCGTACGTATCGATTATTTTTCCTTTGTTTTACATTTGCCATACATCAGCATTGCACAATTTCCATACACACTCAGACAAAATGACATGAATGATCTCCATGCTTAAGGAAAATGATAGTAAAAACTATTACAACGCAGCCATATCTGAACGGAGTCCAAAAGCAGGCCAGATGGTGGATGTGATGATGCAGTTCAGTGGCCCGTTGTTAGACGACTCCAGATAACTGAGAACATCTGGACACCACTGCTAACTCTGAAAGCCTCCTGGCAATAGTAACATGTTTAAGCAAAACAATTCTAGAAAGCAGCTCTTTATAACTCTGCCACTGAAAAACTTGTGACAATATGATGCTGACAGACAGCCATGTAAAGTCACGTTATTCTGCTCAGACTTGCAGAAATGAGATAAATCATTTCACATTCCTTCATTGCAGGATTTGGTCGTTCTGGTGTATCTTTACAGAGCTACAGCTATTCTTTGTGTACTGTAGGAGCTCTGAAAACACCATAAATATTGGAAAGAGCTACCTGTGGTGAAGAAACACTCTTACTTTTATCCTGGCAGTTTTCTCACATCCAAGTATAAAGCCTAAAGCAAAGATTCTTCCTCCCTTTTTCAGGTGCCAGCCATGTTCTCATACAGAAAGACACAATGAGAAAACCAAAACTGTAATGTGCATGAAAGGGTCCTAAATTATTAGAGCAGATTATTAAGCTCCACTTTGAGTCATGACAAACTGTCTATCTGAATACAGTGCTATTCTAAAGCGCTGTGATGTGCAGATTTATTTTTCATTTTCATATGGCAATGCATGTACCAATTTGTCCACAGTAGTGTATACTCTCTATAATTCATTATAATTCTCTACGCTTTAGGTCAGTGCTTCTCAAATTGGGGTCTGTGAAGCATAGCCAGGATGGCCCTGATTTCTTTTTAATTGCTACACTAGTGGAAATTACAACCCAACGTTATCCAAGCTATCATATTTATCACTGAGTTCTTATAGTCATTAGCCTTGTTTGACTGGACACTTGAATTGAATGGGTTTTTTATACAAACCTCAATAACTAAAAAACAAGTCGGCCTACAAATAACACTGGAATAACTGGAATCTTCTGATTTTCTGTTGGTGGATATTATTGTACACATTTAACCAGTGAGACTAATATCTGAATAGTTAATAGGGGGTCATGAATCAATTTTGGTGTTAAAGATGTCCCTGGGTGTATAAAAATATACACAAAATTATATATATATATATAATTTTGTGTATATTTTTATATATACAGTATATATTGATTATAGTATACAGATATAGACTTATACACTCACCAGCCACCTGTACACCTGCTCATTCATGCAATTATCCAATTAGCTAATCGTGTGGCAGCAGTGCAATGCAGAAAATCATGCAGGTACAGGTCAAGAGTTTCGGGTAATGTCCGCACAAAATGTGATCTCATTGACTTTGACCGTGGCGTGGGCATTGACCAGATGAGCTGATTTGAGTATTTCCTAGAATTTTCACACACAACAATCTCGAGCAATCAACAAACATCAAATATTGCAAAAAAACATCCAGTTCTACATCCAAATAAGCCTTGTTAATGAGAAAGGTCAGAGGAGAATGGCTAGACTGTTTAGAGCCGACAGAAAATCTACGGTAATTCAAATAACCACTATTTATAAGCAGGGTGAGCAGAAAAGCATCTTGAAGTGGATGAGCTACAACAGCAGAACAGCGCATCGGGTTCCACTCATTTCAGGCAAGAACAGGAATCTGAGGCTACAGTGGGCACAGACTCACTCAAACTGGACAGCTGAAGATTGGAAAAAAAAAAAACGGCCAGCCAATCTTCAGGTGATGTGATTGTTTGTATATAGAGTATTACTGCAGGAAAAAAAAAAAAAAAAAGAAAGCCTTTGTTTTTGTGTCCATGAGGAGCTATCCACACACGCTGGTGCTGAAGTCTGTGCATCCTAGCTAAAGTGCTTTTTGCGTCCCAGAACAATTTCTTTAGCTCTTCTTTCCATAACTAGTGGAATGAAAAAGTGACATATTCCTTTTGCATCCACCTTTTGCAGTTTTTCCACCCATAAGTGATCACACCGAGAGTTTCTGCTTCCTGCACATCCATAATGACTACACAATTCTCACTAGCCGTTTTGTGATGAAAGACAATAAAGCACTATGAGAAACAAGTGATAACTTGGCATTGGAGCTTCCTGCTCAGAGCCAAATGTCAAAAACAAAACTTTATTGAATCCTCTTCAGTAATGGCAGCACTGCCTTCTTATCAGCTTTCCTTGGCTGCACAAAATGATAGCATCAATCTTCAAAAATTGCATCATGGGTAAAAAGGTATTTTAAAAAAAGATAAGAAAATTGAGTAAATACTGAGAAAATAATGCATTTTAAGAGTCGGTTATCAAACACAGGTGACTGTAATGCACCAAGCTTTTCTTGCGCAAAGTCTAATCAAGACTTTGTTACTCTATAGATTCACTCCGATCCGGTGTTCATTCTGAAATTCTCATTAGTTGCCTTGCTCTGGGCTAGATGTCTTTTCTACCTGCTGTAATAAGCTGATTCTAAAAATCTACACTGCCTCCACTGTGTTTAGCAGTCGTATTGCATAGGATAATATTCAATATAAAACAAGTGTCAAGGATTGAAGGCAAAAGTGTGCCGAGCTCAGTGAAGTCAGAATCACGGACAAGCCCTGTAAAGGAATGCACAGTACCAGCACACACTCTCTGTACGACCTCCTGCCAAAGCACAACTACCATGTGATTGTTCGCACATTTTCTCCCACAACTGTGCCAAGCATACGCTTTACTGGAGACGCCCGTAGCTACAACTCCACCAGGGACTCGTGGTTATGGCAAATCCAAGAAACAAAATGCCAATTAAAACCAAAAGTGATACCAAGAGAAGCATGATGTCACATGCAGCCAAAGCAAGCAATTAGTACACAAGAGAAAGAAGCCTACTGTGTTTCTCTGGCAGCGCTCCCAGCTCCATGCTCCTGCGTCTTCTGTAAGTTGGTCACGGGGAGAGTGAGAGTGTGTGCATGCATCTGTGAGTGTGTGTGTGTGTGTGTGTATGAAAGGCACCTCTCTGCTCTTCTGCGGCTGAAACCAACTGATAGTAGTGCGGCTGTAAAGGGGGAAGGGGCGAATGATAGTGAGAGCGCACGTGTGTCTGTGTGTATGTGTGTGTATGTGTGTGTGTGTGTGTCTGTGTGTAGAGAGAGAGAAAGATCAGGTGTGACTAACGGCTATGCAGAATAATTGAGATATTCAGAAGTATCAGAAAAGAGAAAAATACAAAGTAAGAATAAAGGTAAAGAAAAAAATTTGGTGCAAATTAAAAGCTGGGGGAAAAAAGCTGAAGAGAAAAGCAAAGTGAGAGTGGGAAAGAGAAGAGAAATGAAAGAAAATGAGGGAAGAGAGAAAGAGAGGTGGAGGACGGATGCAGGAGAGTTTGCCTTTATTAGCTAATAGTCTTTGTGAGAAAATGAAGTAAGCAGATGACATTTTGCCCTCCTCCTCTCTCTCTCTCTATATATATATATATATATATATATATATCTCCCTCACTCTATTTATCTATCCAGATCCCTCTCTCCCCTCACCCACACGTGCAGGTGTTTCCTTGCTGTGCAATCACTCTCTTCCTCCTAATCACGACTGCACTACAATTACATGACCCATCAGTTTTTGGTTTTGGATGCATCTACATCAGTGTCCCTCGGCAGCGCAAAACTCCATGCTGCTGCTGCTGCTGATGAAGTTCACAAACGTTTCCAGGCCAAACTGCTTGCCACGCAACACTAGAACCCCAGCCTTATTTCCATAGCGACCAGAGAAACCGAGCTGGAGATCCTGCATCCTCTCGCTGCAGAATGCACCAGGTGACCCTTGAGAATAGAGCGGGCATTTTTTACGCTGTTCTCGAGTGTTCAGTGTTTGGAAATCTGCAGAAAAAAGCTGTGAACGAGGCAGAAATGGTAGGAGAAGACGGATGAGACAGAGAGAAGAGGGTTTTTATATATATATATATATATATATATATAGAAAAAAGAACAGCTCAAGACATTTAGAGAAAATATTCATTTGTTCCTTCTTTCATTTTGTGTAATCAGATCTTCCCAGTGTATCCACTGCCAACTATTTACATACTGACTTGGTTAATCTCAGGTTTTATGTATTGTGGAATAATGTGTTGCCGTGTGATTTTTATTAGAAATGTCTTGCCCTTGAGGGGGGGAATAACATTCCTATGTTGTTTTCTTTATTTTAAATAGAACATGATTGTAATATTGCTTGAGGATGAAAACTAAAGCAATGATGCGATGACACTTTAAGACATTTTTGGAAGGTCGTCCACTCGTGTGCTTTTTGACTTTTCGTCCACACAGTTTCACCCTTCGCCACATGGACAAGCATCAGTGTGAAATGACACCACTTGAACCCGCTGTTTCTCAGTGGGTCGGTGGTTCTGCTCTAATGGAATGGAAGGTGCAATTTTCACAGCACGGCTCCTGCATCCTGTTCTACTGCAGCTAGCAGACACTGCAGATACACTCCCCCTAAACACCCCCCCCCCCCACCCCAAAAAAAAAGAAAGAAAATAAAGGGTCTGAACTGATCTAGTTCTTTAGTTTGTCATTTTTGGGGGGAACATTCTTTGTACATCCACACAAGTTGTTTGCATTCAGGAGGGATTCAAATATGAAGAAAAATCATGTTTGTTATCCAAAGAAGCCTTTTTTTTTTTTTTTTTTACACTCGCAAAATTAAGAATAGCTATAGGTAAGGAATAAAACTCCTCAGGGCATGCTGCGGAAACTAATGAATGAGGAGAGGGTGTGATGTGTTCTGATGCCAGAAGGTGATTATTTTCCAATAACAGCATGTCCTGAGGAGTTTTATTCCTGTTTTTTTTTTTACATTTATTAATGAACACCACACTGTAAATTTTCCCTATTTAAAGGTCTATTTAATGCTGTGGAACATTATGCAAAAACAGTCGTTCCCTCACCTGTCTGTCTTTTTTTCTCTGTCTTTAAGCTAATAAGACAAAAAATTGCAGTTTGTCATGTTACAGAGAAATCACAAGATGTAAGACTGAAGACTTTCCAATGGTGGAAAGCTTACTGAGACTTACAATGTGCTGACACTGGAGACTCCTTCCATGCATGTTAAATAACTATCTTCTTACAGAAAGCTTCACCATATCACCAGATTGCACATTTTTATTTGTTACCTAACAAATGACACATTTTTAATCAGTTTATTATTAGAGTTGCACCATGTGGAGCATCCACCATATAAGTCCCTGTACTGAAGGTTACTATAGAAACGTTAAACTGTTAGAACCAGTGCATTAATGTAAACCTTGCAGCAGGAACTATTGTCAGAGCTGCTGTTAAAGAAAATTAATCAACACCTTCTGACCAATCAGAATTGAGAATTCAACAGCACTGTGGTTTATATAAATTCTATATTAAATAACCATTGATCAACCATTTTAGCGCAGAGAGTTTCCTGAAATGTAAACGTGTACGGAGCTATTTTAAGGTGGTTTCACATTATCGAATTAAAAGAATGAGAAAAGGCAGCCATTTTATATTCTTCAAGTTCAGCAGCAAAGCGAATAAACTGTATATTCCGTAAATATCTTCATGTTGTATCATATTTCAATAAATGTGATACATGTATTATTTTTATTTACTTATTTATTTATTTTGCAAATTACTGCCATTGTAATGTATCATGGCTGGTATATTTTCACACACATGTCTTCTCATCTAGCCATTAATTCTAATGCATGTGAGCACAGCTATCTCAGCTCTCCTTACATCTCCTGTCTCCAAGCCTCTTTTAGAATTCAGCACAAGGAGGTCAGTATGGGGCAAATCTGCAGGAATTTTCACTTGGTTACGAGTCACATGCACCTGCACCCGGATACGGACGCCAGGCATCTAGCATGAACATGTAGGCTAGAGGCAGTAATGGCTGGTTTATTTTCGTTGTTGTATTCAACAACATTTGCACAAATTAGCCTTGATTAGCCTTGATCTCTGTAAGTCAGCACACTGGGGGAAATCATTTATTCATCCTTCATATAAATGCAGAGCTGGCCGAGGTTGGCTCAGTGTAATCTGTGCAGCACAGCTGTGTTGGTGTTTTATTCACACTGTTGGAAAGAAGGAATGATTCAATGGAGGACGTGACTGATTGAAGTAAGAAATGGATGAATGACTGAATGAATGAATAAGACATTTATATCCTTGAAGGTATTGAATCATGCACATGACTTTGCACATTGATAATAAGAGAAATACCTGAAATTTAAAGTTAACTAGCTCAAGAGATAAATAGTCAGCATAAACACATGTAAAGTGCCCTTCACATCAACCTATGTGCATGTTTCAGAAAAATAACTTAAAACGTAACGTATTAAACCAATTAAATGAATTTAGTTTTAATTAATTGAAATCTACGGCACTTAAAAAAACATTTGCCCATTCCAGCCCACTATAACTACACTTTACCTTGACATTTAAGCATTAGAATCCTTCAGAATTGTTATTTTTGCATTAATATGTGAATTATAGGTTATGAAAAATGTATATTTTAGCATTTTACATTCACTCAACCCTGTTACCTGAACACATTCACCCCTATGAAATATTCCCCAAGAGAGTTGCATCATCCAAGTTTGCTAAATTCCTCTCATGCTGTTTTCTTTATTTTCAGTGATATTGTGATCCTGACTGATGAAGTCAATCCCTGATACCCAAATTCTAGACTGAAATTATTAATTAAAAAAATATATATATTTCAGTAAATCATTAGTATCTATCTATCTCATGCTATTAATTGCATGTTGGGTGTTAGTTAACCACTTTTTGGGTATTTGCTAAATCTATGCAAAAAAAAAAACAAAAAAAAAAAACCTCAACCCTATTACTCATTTAAGAGCAAAATGCTTGTTAAAAAATGAGACTGCTGCCTGAGATGGGTTAATACATTTTTAATGGCTGAATGGATATTTTTTCCCTCAGATTCAGTGTTGAAAAATTATTTTTAAAAAATAATGTTACATTTTCAAGTGTGCCAAGCACTAAATGGCACAGCAATTGTGGAATCACCTACATAATCCTGTATGCATATTATCTACAGTCAGGAATTACTTTTAGTCACTTTTAAAAGCATGTTTTTATAATCAGTTTACACATCTGAATGATTTAAAAGATTCTTCTGTTTCCATAGTACAGCACTAGTGAATATGACTTATTAAAAAGCAAAAAAGAGACACTACATTTGTGCCGAAGTGGTGTCTGGCACTATGGTAATGGCTCTGTTAAATCTCCTTCATCACTGGGTGCACTTTGTGTTTGGGGTTTAATGACAGAGAGACCTTGCTGTTCTCCTGTAGCCAGCTTAGCAGCACTTCAAAAGGCACCTCGTCTGCGCTGTCTCCTTTCCTCCAATCACTCTGACCCTGGCCAGCTACAAAAGCCAGCCGTCCCTATTATGGCAGCACAATGCAGGTATGCTGGGCTGGACCGAGAAAAAGAAAGTATTGAGAATTCAGTTCAGCCAACAACAATGTGTACCCTGATGGCCTAGATAGAGCAATTCAGGCTGTTTTGTAGTCGCAGGCGATGCCTGGCTCGTATTTGCCCTGGCTCATTAAATGTCCGGGGCAATTGCACCTTATAGTTCTCCTGACAAATGCAAAGCAGAGCATATGCGTGGTGGCCCTGGACATTAAATATTCATACATATAAGGTCTATGATGACTATTGAAGTTGATCATTTGCATAATAATATGCACATATATGATAAGAGCACTTACTATGTGCAATATATTCACTGGCTACTGTATATCACAGTACATGACTCAGATGGTGACCTTTAGTTTTCTAATATAACTTTTGCGAATCAAAAGTGAATTATACTAAGATAAGTCAATTACAATTAGGAAACAAAAATATCTTTGATTCTGTCATGTCTTTAAAAAAATACCATTAAAAATATTTGCAAAAATAGTGCAAGACTTTATGGGTCACTTTTAAGTGTCAGACTGCGACAAATGACAAAAGGGTGTAGAAACGAAACAAGTCTTATTGAAGAAACTGACTACAGGATAGAATGATTAGTAATGCGGAGGAGATCGCAGAAGTGGGTGTGGCTGGAGAGGTTCAGGGAACCGGAATTCCCAGGGGATGGCACGGTTGTGACATTAAGGCTTTAATATGTATATCCATGGCTGTTTCTATTGATTAGTGTTATAAACAGTCACTTAGGGGATCCAAGCCACCAAGGGTCCTCATAACAATGCAGGATAATTTTTTTTAAATTATAATTAGAAACTAGAAACTTTGCATATATCTCACTTGCCAGGCCTGTAGCCTCATAATCACCATGTTGTGCTGTTGATAGGCCTTTTCAGTATGCAATCAGTAAAGTGATTTATCTAATATGGGAAAAAGCCTTTTTCTGTCAGCAAAAAGTAGAGTGAAGCATTAACAATAATGGATGGAACAAACTCAATTGGCGCTAAATCACTGTCTCTTGGGAGAAGTAATATAAGCTGTCATTGCTCCTGTCCAGAAAAGCTCACTTAGGTGTGCTGAGTCAGCACGCCTTCCAATCACATTTCCAAGAGCTTCAATAACCGGCTGTTATAAAAATGAGACCAGAACTTCACGTCACATGCATGTAATATAACTACTCCCTTTAGCCTGGAAGAACATTAGAAGACGCTCACATATAATGATGTGCACATAGTATGTGGAATGTGGAATATAATATGTTTAAGGAGTTTAAATATGTAACTGTATGGATGGCTTTATTAAAGACAGTAAAATATAACTGTGGCAATTACAGCCTTAATCAGGAGAGCATAATAGAAAAGAGAACAGGAATTTCTAAGATTTTTATCTAACTTACCCCTAGAAGTACACTTTCACAACACCAATAGCTTATAAGCAATGCAGATCCAATATGAGCTTGACTCACTTGATTAATTGCAAAAGCTATTTAAGAGGTGTTGCGGCTATTAGCTGAACGACGACAAAATCTCTCCAAATGTACTGGCACAAGATTTTATTTCTATATAAAATGAGTCTTATTTGCTGATAATCCTTTACAGTGTCACACCATGCCTATCAAATTTAGAACACTAGTTCCACTTTCTGTGACAAATGAGCGATTCGGTGTCCGCCTTAAGCCTCTCTGTTGTTTGAAGTGAGTTAGTGAGTGGTTTAGAAGGACAGAAGAATGCCTAAATTAAACACTGCTTCACTGCTCTGCATCATATAAAAAATATGATGTCTATCCCTGGAGCTTATTCCTTCATGGGCTGCCAAACCACCAGGAGGTGTGCAAGAGAGAACAAATATTGACGGAGCATACCCTATAAATGTGATCATAATTCACATAGCTTATTATTATTATTATTCTTTTTTTTTTTTAATGTAAGTCCTTTCATTGTCCCTGTCTTGAAATGTATTTTATTACCATTACATTATCATAAACTATTAAAATATGTGTGAATATGTGCATAACAAATCTACTCTTTTGTCTAATCAAGAACTTTTGCTGTATTCGACTGACCTCAGAAGTGGAAAGTTAGAGCCCAGAATTACCTGCACAAAAGAGTGAACTGTCTAGTCATAGTCATGTCATAGATTTAACAAGCTAATATGTCTGTATCTTGATTGATCTAAAGCAAATACTTGTACTTGCATAACTCTTTTAAAGATAAAAAGTGCTATTTTGTTTACTGTTGATGCTGTGAGCAGTCATGTTTGATATGACATCACTTGCTGAACTCGGGGTTGAGGAGACCATCCCGAGTGTCCGAGTAGGAAACCCAAGTTGCAAAGGCTTTTTTTTTGGTTGGTTTTTCCAAATTCGGTAATTCCAAGTTACGAGTTTTAGTCTTTTCAAGCAAATGACTAATGCTTAAACCGAGGAAGTCCTTATTGTGAGGTCGGGATCTATACTGTGTGTATGATTACTATGACAAGAATTTCAACACATTTCCTCATTCAGAGAAAAGAATAAGAAAATCAGTTGAATTAAAACTCGCTTGTATTGTCTAAACATGTCAATATACAAAACTTTTTTTTTTGGAAAACACCTTCATTAATTCTTCAGTCAAATAATTAATTATGCATACACATATAAACAGAGAGGTGCTTTAGTTTTGTCCTGATTGCACACAGATACCAAAAAACCTCCAGGAAAGAGTACTGTACTGCTCCATTGCTCCATTGCTTTGGATGATGCATTGCTCCAAGCTCTATAACTGCAGTTTTGAGGTTCAGTCATATTTCAACGACTGCCCTTAGACTCCCAATATAAGTGAATTTCAAGTTTTGAAAGTGTTGCACTCATATTTACGCAATTTTGTTGCTGTTGTTGTTGCAAAATGGGCCACCTGAAGGGCTGGTCATAAAATTTTCTCATTTAACTTTGAACAAATGAGTTCTTTTGTATATCCCAGTTTCCCACAGGGCACATTAACATTCAATTTCTTATTGACAGATTAAGTTGCGCAGAGCAGTTGGGGGTTAAATGCCTTGTTCTTCTACAGCAGCAGTACGTAAAATGAAACATTGATTACTACAGCGATCTGATCTGTGTAAAAAACTGCAGTCTATTACTAATTAGCCCTACTGCCCTTGTAAAATTGCATCACTCACAGTATGACTGACTGCTGCATGATTAGTGTTCTTACCCCTCTGATTAGTGCAAAGCAATAGAATCCTGCAAAATCCTTTTTAACATATACAGCAATACAAAGGCTTAGTGGCCTAATATGTCTACTATTTAAGTGAAGTAGTGACATTCTATAATCCTTCTTATTGATTAAGATCTCTGGACATGGGTCTGTTAAAGATTAAAAAAAAAATAAAGATAAAAAATTCACACAGGAAAATGTGCATTTGATTTCAGCACCTCAAAATTAGGAAACAATCTACCAATGAATGATCAAAATTCAGATATTACAATGAATTTAAAATCCAGGCTATAAACATTATATTTCAGAATAGCTGTTAATAATATACAATTAATGGACAGCTTCATGAATTTGGACAATTTATTTGTTCTTTTTGATTGGTTTTATTTGTTTATATGTTTTTTTTCTACCACAGTGCTGCTGAATTCTCAATCTGATTGGTCAAAAGGTGTTTATTATTGAATTTTCCATAACACAACTCTGACAGTAGTTTGGCTGCAAGGCAAATCACGGGTTTATGTTAATGCGCTCATTCTAATAAATCTGAGATATGTGAAGCTAGCCAACAAAATGTTCTTCAAACTGCTGCTCATGCTGCATCACAGGGCAGTGTAACACACTCAGAGGAAAGTGCTATCTGCCCTCTTCCTCATACATGAGCTTGATTGGCTAGTGTTGCTCTGATTGACAGGGACGAAAGAGTATAAGAGAGAGCACAGTCAATTCTTGCTCCCTTGGCTACTATACGCAGCCATATGAATGAGTTGTTATTATAGAAACTATAACGTAGACTGTTGTAAAAAAATGTTATTATAGAAAATCAATCAACACCTTCTGACCAATCAGAATTGAGATTTCAATAGTATAAAATTGGTAAGGTATAAAAAAGCCAATATAACAGTTAAAACTCCAACTTCATACTCCCGATTAGCAGAACTCAACAGCCACAACAGGTACTACCCTTTAGAGCCCAGTGCTAAAAAGTGAGTTTGCTTTCAGAGGTTTGTTTTAAAAGCATAATATATGTCTTTATTGTATTGTATAGGCTTTTTGTAGCCTTAAAGTTGGCAAAACCCCTACTTTGTGAGCATAACCCAAATCTAAAATAAGGTGAGAAAGATGAGTAAGAAGAATCTTTTATGTGTTTTTTTGCTCAACTTGCAAATTCCTCACGATGTGTGTCTCAGTAATTTACCTTAGCACCTAGAGAGAATATTCCATCATAAATCTGTCAATAGCATCCCATTACAGAACCCATCTATAAGTCAACTAAAAACATAGTTCAGTGCTGAGCCGGGATTTGGACGCTCACAGCCAATAACTGTGAGCAGAGCATCTTGGATTCAGTGTGCGCTAGCACCTCTGTGGCGAATGACCAGTCGACGCTTACAGTTTCAGAGCAAAATGGCCGTGAATTCACACTCAGGTTGCTCATTTACATTGATCAGGCTGTCTGATAGGAACCAAAATGCAACATTAAGGCCTGCTGAGACCACAAGCTGCACACTAACCAAGGACATATTTACAGCAACATCTGCTTCCACTGATAAGACGTAACGATTTGGGTCTTTCCGTTTCCCAGTGCTCATCAGTGTGCAAGTAAGAAAAACAGAACACACTGACAGGCATCCACAATAGAGTGAAATATATTTTCACCCATTACTGTGGAATCTCTTGTAAGTCTTAACATGTCGGGCTTTTTCAGCATATGTATCACTGGGAATTGTGAAGAAAAAATCAATTAACAACGCCAAAAAATAAACCAGGCTTCTAAGAGAATGGTGTACTTGCTAAGTTGTACTTGCTAAACTATACTTAGGTGCAACTGATTAAACAATTTGCTCAAATGTACTGTATATTGATGCTTAAGTATGAAGCATGAGCAAGCCAATTCCATTTCTAGCTCTTCATATTAAAAATCCTAATATTGAGTTTACATTTTTTTAGATTGCTGCTGTAGATGTTTTATAAGATGCTCTAAACCAGTCAACAGTCATATATCAGATGATGTTCTGACTCGTGATGTTGCCTCAACACACCACTAACCCTTAAATAAGCCAACATCTCTGCCGGATTATGTTTTTTTTTTTATTGGTCAAGGTTTTGTAAATATTGAGAAGGCTCTGCTCTCTATAAGTGGTGTAGAGCAGACAGTTCACTAAGGCTTCTGGATTAATATCATTAGAATCAAAAACTGAAACTGTCAACTGAAAATAAAGACATATGGTTTTATTATTACTACTATTTGTTATTTTACAGTTTGGTCAGAAGGTGTTGCTTAATTTTCTATAACAACACAGCTGCTCATCGGGAAAAAAAAAGAAAAAAGAAAACCTGGACTTTTTCAGAATTTCTGACCAACGAAGCCTAGAGATTTGGATCAATATTGTAGTAGCTCAAGGTGATGGATGGAGAGAGTGAGACTGAAAGTTTTATTATGTGGACTGCTCATGATCCAGAGGAGAGCACGAATTACAATAACAATACCACTATCCTGAAATTCCAGTATTTCACCCCAAAACTGTGGAATAATGGTACAGAGAATGATAGCAATGATAAATGTAAATATCATTCAGGCCTATTCATAATTATGTCTTTTATTGTATTTTATGATTTGTAGAAATCTTTCATAGATTTATATTTAATTCACTACACACATGCACGCAAACTGATTGATTAATATGTTTTTATCATACTGTAGTCTAACTTCTTTTAATGTATAAATCAGATTTCCAAATTAAATGGTACATAAACATTCAGAACTGGATCGTGCTGCTCTTGATTGAAACAAATGAGAAATTAGCTATAAGCACTAAAAACAATATAATAGACATTTCATCTAGCTGATGTCAGTGGCGATGGACATGAAGTGCAAAGGCATGAAAGCCGGTTACATCAGAAAGCATTCCACACAATGTTCTTGAGGAAAAAAAGCACACTTTTGTCTCACAGACCCAAGTATAACAGCTCGAAGCAGAGACATTTCTTTTATAATATAGTTGGTTTTGTCTTCTGAAATCTGAGGAATAACAATGCAATTGAAGGACACACAGGCATAAAAAATTGAAAAATTATAAAAATGTGGACTATTTTTGCTATATCTACTTGTTCTTTGTTTCTTAATGCTAGAATAAATAGTCTTCCTACACTGGCAAGGGCAAAATATAGTATTAAACCGTGGATGGAAATAGCTTTGTCCCAATTTTGAGACGTCCAATCCCTCTCTTTTGCCCCTGGATAAAGTTAGTTGTACCCCTAAGTGGGACTATATAAGTTATTACACGAGAGAAGGAATGGTCAAGGGCATGACAGCCTTGTGAAATAAGTTATTAACACAAGAATGTCCAGCACCACAGGAGCTTTATTTGGATAAAAAATCCAGGC